>ML789558.1:338227-355479 GCA_009831015.1 Picea engelmannii
CTTAAAGGAGAAGGTAAAAAGTTGAAACCGATTCGATATGGTCCCTTCAAAATTGTCGACAAGATTGGTAACAATGCTTTTCGTTTAGATTTGTCTCCTTATATGCAGATGTATGCAGTTGTTAATGTTGAGAATTTGAAGTTGTATGAGCCTCCATTGATTGATGATCAAGGAGATCATGTTCAGATTCCTTTCGTAGATGATTTTTCTCCAGAGTATCTAACAGAACTGCAAGAAGACACCATCCTTGACAGGAGAATGCGGACTTCGAAGCGAGGAAATGTGGAGTATTTGCGATTTGGTCTTAAAGGGACGAATCCAAGCAAGGCCAAGTGGATTGAGGTTAGAAGGGTGAGGGAACTATACCCTCATCTTCACATAGACTGAGATAGTCTTTTGGAGGTCCAAAAGCTTCCCAATGGGGAGGTGTGATCAGGGGATCAAATTTTGCTCAATTTTCAAAGTGCTCGGAATGCAACGAAAATAGTGTCATTGCGTCCATCCCATCTTCCTAATTCCGACGATATATTTACTTTGTCAAATGGACGCCGTATGGCGAAGATATCGCGATCTGTTCATCAAGCCAAACAGGGAAAAATTTTGATGCTGACTGTACCTGTCCGTACAGTCTGTATAGTCCGTATGGTCTGACGTGGCAGGGCCGTACAGACCGTACGATGATGATGTGTCATTTGTTTATTGGTTGATTTTTGGCGAGTCAGGTGCTGACACGTGTCCGTTGTTGGCGAATAGTATGAGGACACGTGGCCCAACCCGAGGGCGCCATGTGTCGCTCATTCTTTGGTCATTGTTTTCATATATAAAAATTGTATTGGGATTCCGCGGGGTTCGACCCCCGGACCTCCCCCACCATGTAACATTTTCATATAACCATCCGACCAATGCGTCCATACCATGTGACTTGACATGTAATCAAATATAATGTTTATAAAGTCGTTTCAATGTATAAATGGGCGGGGGTCGGGCCGGGGCTAAGCCCCGGCCCGTGGTCGTTGGCAATGTAATATGACCATACCTTTGCGCGGATTTCAAACGGTTGGCGCGGGGGTTTTGAACCATAGTTCGTTGTATAAAACCGTATAACCATTGTGTATGCGCGGGAAGTTAACAAATGAAAATCGTGTGGTTATGTAATGTGGCCCCATTTCACATGGGCGCGAAACTCGGTCACATGGTTTTCCATGTGACCATGTGTGGAGCATGGGGTTAGTTCCAACGGTTGAAACGGATTAACCAACTTTTGCCATAGCCCGAGGTTCCATGCGCCATATGCCCAGGTGCCGAGGCGGTTAGGGGTTGGCGCGCCCTTAACCGTCCTACGGTTTGCACCGTTTGCGCGGTTGCGCCCGGTGCTGGGTTTTTTGCGCTTAAATGAGCATGTGAGCCAGGTTCATTCAAGGAAGGTGCGAATTGTAGAACCAGAGACAACAAGCTTGAAGAGGGGGACTTCCAGGAGGCCTAACTTCTTCGTTTTTCGACCGATTGAGGTGCCGAAAGAGCCCAGACAGGGGTTTTGGGACGCTGGGAAGCCATTGGAGCAGTCGGTTTGACAGTTTGAGCATTGTAAGACATGTTTTTGAGAAATTTTTGAGCAATTAATAATAATGATCCATTGGAAGCTGGACCAGGAGATGTAGCCCATAAGAGGGGTGAAATCCTTTATCAATTGTTGTGATTATGTGTTTATGTTCAATGTTTATGCTGTTGTCTATGTGTAATTTTCATAAGTAATCCTTAATCTATGTGTTGCAAAGTGATCCATTTGCTTTAAACACATGACATTTCACTTGCAATAATTTTTCAAGTTTTTTCAAGTCTTCTTCATTTTTAGATCACTTGAAGATAAGGTAGTACTCAATAAGAATATTTAAAGAATATTTAGGTACCCAAAAGGATAATTATTATGTTTTTTTGTTATCAAAGAGATGGAAGCAATAGATTTCTATTGCACGGGTTTGGTGACGTTGATTTCATAGGTGATGTTGGTAATAGAAAGTTCACTAGTTCTTATGCATTTACACTATTTGAAGGAATTATGAGTTGGAAGAGAAAGAGGCAACAAACTACTATTTTAGAGGAAGATGTTCACAACATATGCAACATTCCTTAATGGCTGATGATGTGTCCATAAGAGTGCATATTCTTTAGGTAGGTGGCCTCCCGGATTGAAAATAACCTTCAGAGTGCTGGTGCGAATCCATCTTGACAGCTGGAAGCTCTCTTTCCCTCCAAAATCTCCAAAAAATAAAGTTTGCAACGCAGTGGTACAAATTGTCCTGTAGCAACCAATTCGCAACACCAATGATTCCAGACGTTGTGAAATTTCCTATAGTAGCATGTTTCACTTTTTCCAAAGATTTAACACCTCAAAAATTATACCAGATGACCATTTATGCTGAAAAACTTCATTACCTTGATATATAACTGGGGAAAAGACACCAAAACTAATAGTTATGGTTCAAAACTCAAATCCATCACTAAAAATGTTGTACAGACATATAACAAAAACTTTGACCAAAAATTGATGCTGGTTTTTTGGAAGATCAATGTCTTTATCTTTTAGTTATGGAGCTTCTTCTAGTAGCAACCTTGGCCAGCATGTCTAGGTTTCTTTTTTCCAATTCGTCTTTGAAAGGTTGTAGCTTTGTCTTCAATTTCCTAATCTCAACTTGATGATTCTTGTTCTTCCTGTAGAGGTTTTTCAGCTTATTGTGAAGGGGTAGGAACCTATTAGCCAAAAATATTTCCTTATCAATGGTCTCATGATACATTCCCAAAATCTCCTTAAGCTTCTTCCTAGAACCCAAGTCTTCCTTCTTCAACTTATCAGCTTCAACTCTTTCTTCCTTGAGCTGCCTCTGGAGCCTCTTAAAGGTAGGGTTTCTTTCATGCTGAGGAGTAGTGATGTCAACAACTTCAATAGGATGCTCAGAAGATTGAAATTTTTCTTTTTCCTAGGCGGAGGTCTTTGTTGTATCATCCTTCACAAGGGCATGTTGCTTGGTTGCTGCTCTAGTAAAAGGCCTCCTAGGTTTAACATTGTTTGCATTAATGGGTGGGGAAAAGCCAAGATTTTTTCCTTTCAATCCTCTTAGTTTTATTGAAGGAACCTCCATAGGGATAGAATCTTCCATTAGTGAGTTTTCTCTATCTAGAGGTTGTCAAGGACCTCCTTCTTTTGCTTCATTAGTGGCTCTGCTAGCTTTATCACTTATAGTCACCCTTTTCCTCTTGCTAGCCTATGAATTCACAGTACTCTCAATAGGAGTAGGAATTTGTGTCTTGGACTATGGAGTGGGGGGAAAATCTAACTGAAACTGTGATGAATTTAGGAAGTTTTCCCAATCAATGTTAGTTTTCTTTAACTCTTCCATTACTAACATCTTAATAAGGCAAGAGTGAAAGACATTGGTATTTACTTGCTTTGACTTGGCTTGGACTCTGTATGGCATCTTACCAATGCTTCTAAAAATATAAAATGGAAGGTTCATGACTTCTTTTTGTGTGAAGTGTAACAACATCTTGTTGTGGTATTGGTACACCTTGTTGAACCTCCTCTCACGAGTGAAGTATCTCTGGATAACCCTAAGCATCTTGTCAAAAAATTCAAGCATGTGACTTCGAGGGCTAACAAAGGGTGTATGCACTTATACTCCTCCTATGGTTTCAACCTATAAAATTCATGAAAAACGCAAGAAGAACTAACATTTGCATATTTTCCTTACCAATTTCAAAGAGATGCAAGATGTAACCCTAGTTCACCAAGAAAAAACCATTCATAAGCAAGAGAAAATACCTCCAAGAGGTGTGCACCACCTTAGATCCACAAATCACCAAGCGAAATCACCATAAGACATTTTCATGAGAGAGAGAGAGAGAGAGAGAGAGATAATTTCCCAAAGGGCGCAAATTTCAGCCAAGTAGTCTTCTCACAATGGGAGAGCTATGTTCAAATGAGATTCACATGATCTCTATTTATAAAAATTTCTAACTCATATTTTGTCCACTTAGCAAGGGTAAAACATAATATAAGGGGTCAACAACCCTTATATTACCCCTTGCATCAAAATAATATTAAACAATTCATCTTAAAATTCACTTTTGCACAAAACAAATCCTAAAACAAGATGATGTCACCCCTTTAGGGAACATTTTGTCACTTGAGAAACTTATTGGAGAAGATATGGAAGTAGTTGGGTCTCATTGATCCTCGTCATCATGTGCTAAGTCATCTCCATTCCTCATCTGGAGAAAATATTCCAAGTGTCAATGTGCAACTCCATCACCACCAAACCCTAGCCCCCTCATGACGTCAACCCTCAAGGAGGTGACATTTTTCCTCTCCTAGGCAAGTCATTTGGGTGGTAGGGGCTAGTTTAGGTCCATCATGATGCCTTCTAGGCCTCAAAAGGAACATCTTTGTCATCCGACATGTGGGCCCTAGGCATCCATCATGTGGGCTTCTTGCCCTATGAAAGCCCAAGCTAGGCTTGTTCTCCCAAAACTAGCCACCAAGAAAGGTCCTGCAAAACAAAAGGGTACAGCCTCCAAATATCTCAAGTAAAAGATATCATGACAAATGTAAATCACATCTAATAAGAAAGGCACCTAAATATGTGCATCAAAACTACCTCATAAAATCAAATAAATGCTAAAAAACCCTATACAATTAACCAAGTTTAAGTATGGGAGGGGTGTCATAGGATTCCTATTGGGTAGACCAACACCCTCAAGTAGGGGATGCTCCCAAGGATGGTTTCTCAAGTTCATGTAGTGGATGATGAGCTTTAAGCAGTTTAGACATCATAGGTCAATGTGTTTCATGACATATAAGGGCTCATATTATCTCATTTATGGGTGCCTTTATAGAGGGTGTGTGGCACCTTTGTTTGTGATGCACTTTTTCCAATCCCATATTCTTGCCATTCTTTGTTATTTATTTCATGTTTCAAGGAACAATTTGAAGGCCATTGTCCTGGTGTGGTGTCTAGATAATGACAATGTCATTCACAAATATCTCGCGGAAATCAGAAGGTTGGCTTGTGATGAGACCCCCTTTCTCTCAGTTGTGTAACTGAGAGACACTAATCTAGCTTGGTGACCATATGATAGGTTGGCTTGTGATGAGACCTCATATCCTCCAACTAACCCCTTAAGCATTCATTATCATTTAGTTTTGTAGATCCCCCTTTTTTTACAAACAAGAATTTAATTTATTTCTCAGGGATCCCTGGGCAAAGCATATGGAAGGTATATATCTAGGCTTTTATATTTTTTAGCCAACAACCATACCTCTGGGCCTTCAGCCCCTTCTTCCCATGAAATGAGGTACATGCCCTTCTTGGGTCACTAAATTCAAAGGGTCTAGAAGAGGACAATATGATGGGAGTGTAATGAGAAGCAAGTGGTAAATATGGTCGGGAATGGTACGATAACCTATTAAGGTACCCATAGTCACAAACCTTTCCCAAAGGTTGGCCACTTACTATGAAATATATGACACTCACCAAGGTGAAACAAGGTCAAAGGCATAATGTCCAATAAGGAATTCTATAATCAAAAGCAACTTAAATATAACATTTTCAAATGCCTTAAATGTTAGGGTGATTACCTGCTACAATACCTAACTTGTACTGCATGGAGCAAGACCCATATGCCTTCCAGAAATTGGCTAGTGTGGTGGATGCACTGAAAATGGATAAGAAGGTGGTGATGGAGCGAGATCATGTATGTGCAATTGGACATTGTTGGTCATGTAGTCTCTCAAAACTCCATATCTACAACATGAGGACCTTCAGACATGATCTCCTTAGTTATCCCACAAAATGGGGATGACATGACCAACCTACAGCTTGTGCGATAACATTTTGGCATCGTTTCTAGGGAGGATTTTGAATCCTATTTTGAATCCTAATGACACTTTAGCAACCTATCCCAAATCCTTCTCCCTATATTTCCTGGAAACTCCACCTAAAGGAAATTCCCTTTTCACATTCGATGAGCTCTTCTTGAAGCTCATCTGGCAACTCCACCTTCCAAGAACCCTTCTTCCTTTAAACATTTCCCCCCAGGGAGGTTCAAACCTTATAAGGTTTACCGAAGAAGACCTCCCCTCAAGTCTCCCGTCATCAAAACCATTTTTCACAGTACCCTTTCCCTTTATCCAATGGCTCACCCTTGGGAAAAAGACCTCTAGAAACCCCTTAACATGGCCACCATCCCTGGATACCTCAACACAATGTTGAAAGAGTCAAACAAGTGGTTTCCAAAGTTCCTAGGAATCAATGTAGTGATTGTTGAAGATCATCTCTACACCATAGGTCGGGACATGGAAAATGCAGAAGTTGAGCATGAGGATGTAGCCATGAAGCTACTAGCTTCATCTCTAACTGAAGAAGCACTCAGATGGTTCAGGGGTATTCCTGATAACCACATCACATCCTATGAATATTAATTCATTTAAGAGCAGATGGACAACAAATAAAGACAATGGGATGATTTTAGCTTAATTCAATCATATAAAGAAAAAGGAGAATGAGATAGTGAGTGAATTTGACACCAAATTCGACAGGTTATAAAGTCAGATTCTGAAATATTTGCGTCCTACAGCTGAAACAGTTTATCTCCTTTATGTGAATGCATTTGATGGGCAATTTCACTTTATTATGAAGGACAAGAAGTCCACTTATTTGGCACAAGCCAAAGAGTACAGTGTCAATATTGAAGAAAATATCCTTGATTCGAAGGTAGATCCTTTTCAGTATCCTCGTGTCAACTCAGAATCAAAGACTAAGGATTCCAGTAGCAATTCTCCTGATCTGGTTTCCCTCTTGACTCAAAAGATAGGTCAGATGAGTACTCAATTTGTCCAAGAACATAATCATATCATGGGTTGTTTGACTACTATGGAGAGAAATCAATCTTCCTCTATACTTCAGTTTACTAGACAAAAGAGAGATGTCATAGGTTGGAAACCAAAGCCTCAACAAGATGCAAAGGCCCCTAATACTTTGAAAGTAGTTGGGATGGTTGACAAAGAACAAATAACTTGGTGTTCTCCATGCAAAGAGACTCATAGAGAAGATGAGTGTCCCTTATGAGATGAATATTTTTCTGATAGTGTGAATTTCTTGGATATGATCTGTAACTTCCAAGATGAATAAGTCGCACAATAATAGATTGATAAAGCTAGAAGACATGGAGAAAGAGAAGGGAGAATTCATGCTTTGAATCAGTTGACAGACGATCAAAGGAAGGAGTTAATGAAGAGGGAATATTTGACATACACTATAAGAAACAAATCTTCAACCCCTCCATCACAACCTGCCACTCCTCCTTCATCAACAGAAAATATGGTACGACCACCTTCACCTACAGTACATGAGTTTCCTCCTAAGACAACTCCCACAAATGAGATTCAATTGAATATAGATGTTGTAGCCATGTTTGGAAAATTGAATATGATGGTCCCAGTGACAAAGATGTGCAAGATCCCTTCTATATGGAGGGAGGCATCAAAGTTATTACAGGTATTGACTCAGAAGTAAGATCCTCTCATCATTATGAAAAATATGTATCTTGATCGGAAAAGGGACAACAATCCTCCTTTTTATCTTTCATTATGCATGAATGGCCTCCACTTGAACAACTGTATGTTGGATTCTGAGGCCTCCACAAATGTCATGTCATTGAAGGTTATGGAACAACTTGGTTTGAAGATGACCCAACCCTATGGAAACGTATGTGGCATTGACTCTAAAAGAATCAAGGTTTATGGGTTGTGTGAGGATGTTGAGTTCTTTTTTATTGACTTTCCACATATCAATCTCCTCATGAACATAATGGTGATTGATGTCTTGGATTCTCTTATTTAGGAGTTGGTCTTCTTCCCTTGGGAGTTTTCTTAGCATGGACCTCACCCATGTGCACATCCCCATGGGAGATGGCACTTTTGAGGTGTTATATTGTTGAGAGTGAGACGAAAATCATGTGACTGATCCCAATGGTCCTAACTATACAAGTGAATATGAGTTTGTTGAAGTCCTTGACACCATTGAGTATGATCAATAGGAATTTCCTTTTATGCAAGAGGAGTCCATAGAAATTCTCCTCCCAAGGACAAATGAATACAAAGAAAAACTTACAAATTTCTAGGGGAAAGAGCCAGGGTCTATCCAAATATTGAAGAAAAAAGATACAGAACATGAAGAATCCATCAAAAGGGAAGTCAATGCAAGACCTCCTTCTTATCCATAAATTGAGAATATAACTTACATCAATTACCGTGAACGAATTCTTGCGCTCATGTGGGACAAGAAGAAGGAAATCCCAAATTTCTAGGGGAAAGAGCCAGGGTCTATCCAAATATTGAAGAAAAAAGATACAGAACATGAAGAATCCATCAAAAGGGAAGTCAATGCAAGACCTCCTTCTTATCCATAAATTGAGAATATAACTTACATCAATTACCGTGAAGGAATTCTTGCGCTCATGTGGGACAAGAAGAAGGAAATCCCAAGTATGACCAAGGGGATGACAGCTCATGGCTTGGCCCTATTATTGCACAATTTGTACTTGCCCAAAATCCAAAAGGCATGTAGATGGTAAATTGTCATAACATGAGGTTTGTCTTATCATTGTCACCTAAATAAGACACTTGTTTATCTTTTGTGATGAAATCCCAGGGGAGACATCCCCAGTGACCTGGGGGTTTGAGAAGGAAAAGGTAAAGGTATCAAGAAAAGTTGTCCCCTCTCACAAGTCACACGGATCAGAAATTCCCAAAGGCTTAACAATATGAAGCAAATATATGCTTCAGTGTACATGCCTAGAACAAGACAACAAGAAAACACTATTTTGAGAGTAACAATTGATGTTATTGCTTCATAAAACCTTGGACTTTTCAATAAAAGCAATAAGTTGATATAAGATGAAGCAAACAGAAATTTATAACAACAATGTATATATGATGATAGCTTCACAATTTATACCTTAAACAAGCTTCAAAATGACCCAAAATGGTAACCTAATAATAGAAATATGCTAGCACTTGTCATAAGCTAATAAGGAAATGTAAAAATCAACTTTAATAATTGTTTTTAGGAGCTTTTACTGCTGCAATATATGGTTGTAGCTTACTTTTGTAACAACAAAAAGTATGTTAGTAAATTTGTCTAATCTAGGATTAGGAATAGTTAGTAAATAGCTTGAGGTAAATAGTTTTGGGGTTGTTTTGATCAATCAACCAAGTATGAGGTAATAACCAGTGTCTTTAGGGCTAATGGAATCACTTTTTTGCAGCAACAATCTTGAAGGAAATAAATGATAATGTGTGAACTAGAGATATGAGGGAAAATGATTGAGGTGTTGGTAACCAAAGGCCTCAATCACCAAAATCTAGAAGGAAAACAACTACTATGAAGTAGGTAACCCTAGGCCCTGATGGTTTTCCTTATTCTTTAGCTCAATTTTGAGATAAGTAAAAACTTGATGAAGCAAGGGTGTTAGAGTGCTACAATGGTAGGGCTCTATCACATGCTTCAATGGATAGGTTTTCTAGCAAAATCTAGTAGGTGGATAGTTATTGAGATAAGGACAATAACATGTGTTGAATATCCTAGGGTTTTGTACTAGCAATTTCATGATCTCAGTAAATGTAAAGTAAAGATACTATAACCATTCAAAAGAAAGAATAATTGCAGAATTTCACTTGCATTCACAAAGAATAATCTAGAAAATTCCCTATTTGAAGACTTTCCACCAAGAAAATGCCAAAATACACCAAGAGAAGCCTCCTCCAAGAGTTGTGCACCACTTAATTTCAGCCAATAAGCCTTAAAGAGGTCGAATTTTAGACCTCACTTTTGTGAGTGAAAGAATCATGATAAAATACAAGGGATTGATCCCTTATTTATACAATTCAAATGACCTTTAATTACAAAATTAGGTCAAAAAGGTTGACATGGCCAGTTACATCAAATATCCATTTTTTTTACATAAATTTGACAAATTAAACCCTAAAACATGCAAAAGAGGTGACGTCATGCCCTTCTTGGGTGACGTTGGGCCTCCTAGGTGAGACATTGGCCTCTAGGAGAAAAACGTTAGGCCTTCCAAGGCATCTCGATCATGCCACTTGGCACACAATTGCCTCCATCATGTCCATATGATGTTGGGTGATGTCAAGGGTCACAGACGTGATGCCATGGGCCTTCCAAGGCCAACGTTCAAGGGGAAAGGAAATACCCCCCTGGGTCCAAGCCTGCCAATCTCTCTCTAGTGGTACATCCTCCTCTCTCTCCAATGCAAGCCTTTGGTATATGTCTACACTTGGTTGGGGTCTCAACATCCATCTGGTGGGATTTCATCCCCGTGGAGGTTCGATCTAATCATCTCCCCATATGTACCTGTCTTTCGGGTGTGGTCCTGTAGAAAAAACAAGTACACCCTCCATGGGCTCATAAGTCATAGGGATCATAGAAATTTCAATCAAATCTAATAATCAAGTTACCCAAACATGTGCATAAAACCCCCCTTTCCCAAACAAGTTCTCAAAGGCGTTATGTTATTCTACAAGCCAGATTTGGAGAGGGTTCCAGGACATCCTATTGGGCCAATTATCCTCAGGTGTGGGGTGTTTCCAGGTGAATACCAATCTAATTCATGCATGAGATGGTGTGGGGAATGTTTGGGAAAAGGGTGAAATGATGACAGGGAAATGTAGGGCTTGTCTGTGGGTGCCTCTGAAGAGGGTGAGTTGCACCTTGTCATGGATACAATTGTTTCCTAGCCCATTCAATGCCTTTTTAGTTTTTATCTTATTGATTTTTATTTCAAGAGAATAGTTGGGGGACACTTCCCTGGCATGTTGACCAATGGTGACAATGTTACCCACAAGCATTTCATGGAGATGAGAAGGTTGGATAGTGATGAGACCCCCTTTCTCTTGGCTATGCAACCAAGAGACACTACCCTAACATGGTGACTAGATGAATAATAGTGTCATACCACTACATGCCAATGGACCTAATAGGTTGGCTCGTGATGAGACCCCCTATCCACCAACTAGGTCTTGAGTTTTATCTTTTTATGGGTCCCCCCTTTTTCTTGTTGAGAAGCATTGTATTGCTTTCTCAGGGATCCCTGGGAAAAACATCTCAAGGTTTGATATTTTGTCTTTTATATTTTTCCAACAACTTTTACCCTCTGGGACTTTAGGCCCTCCTCCCCACAAGGCAAGGTATAACCCTTACTAGCATGGAAAACCCAATGCTCGAACCAATGTAGGGGATAAATGAGAGGGAATATGATGAAAAGTGAAAAGTATGGTGGGAATGGATGATGACCTTTCATAAACCCACCTAGTGGAAACTCACTCCTAAGGGAACCAACTTGCTAGGGAATTATGTCGCCCCCCCAGGTATGGACAAGTCAAAAGGCATAAAGTCCAAGAACACGTCATGAAGAAAAAGAGAATTAAATGCACATATTCAAATGTTTTGAGAATCAGAGTGACACATACCATGATACCCGTACTCATTACCCCATGGAGAAAGACCCAATGCTACTTCAGAACAAGGCCGATGGGAGGGATATTGATATTGCTGACAGATTGAAGGTGCTGAAGAAGAAGGATGGTCTCTCCAGGGCCAAGCTCAAGTCAATATGTCTCTTGGTACTCCATGTCTAGGACCTGTGGGCCTCGATACATAATCTCCTTAGTTATCCCTGGGATAGGGGATAACAGGCCCTTACATCATCAAGAAGAAGGTAGATAAACAAAAGTATTATTTGAAAGATTTGGATGGGAGAAAGATGCCATTACCAGTGGATGGATCTCTTCTCTAAGATTATGTTCAGGTCACTTGACTTCTTCAGGGCCTAGGCTCCAGGAAAGTAGGTAGGTTATATTTATTTCCTTGCATTTTCATATTGATTTCTCATGTTAGTTTATATGTGTTTCATATTTCATTTTGCTCTACTTGCATATTGATTTCATGCTTAGTTTATAAATTTTTGGAAAAATGCTATTTTTTTTTCTAGATTAGTTTTATTTTGGTTTTCATGTATATGGACGAAGGGTGATAGAACCACCCTAGATTTTACATTTTTTTGTTTCAGTGTAGGATAGGTCTACCAGGAGATGCTACAATTCTCATGAACTCTACAACGAGCACATGTCCCCAAGTAGGAGCCATATGTTATCCCCATTTTGTGGGATAACTAAGGAGATGATGTCTCGAAGAGAGACCACATGACTAGCAGTGTCCACTTGCACATATGGAAGCCCGCTCTACCACCATAGTTTAGATAGATCGTCAGGTCATCCACCACATCAACTAGCTCTTGGAAAGCACCTAGGTGTTTCTCCATGCGGTACAAGTCAGGTATTGTGGTAGGTAATCACCCTAATATTTGAGGCATTTAAGCATGTTTGATTGAAGTTTCTTTTGATTATAGAATGCCTACTTGGACATTATTCTTTTGACCATGTTTCACCTTGGTGAGTGTCATCGATTTCCTAGTAAGTGGCCAACTTTTGGGGAAGGAATGCAATTGGGGGTCCCTTTAGGGGTCATCGTACCATTCCCGACCATACATATCACTTTCTTCTCATTGCATTCCCATCATATTTCCCTCTTCTAGGTCCTTTGACTTTAGTGACTCAAGAAGGGCATGTACCTCATTTCATGGGAAGAAGGGGATGAAATCCGAGGGGGATGGTGGTTGGAAAAAGATAAAAGCCTAAAATATAAACCTTCTAGATTCTCACCCAGACAAGTCTTAAGAATGATGAACTGATTCTCTTAAAATATTTGAAGGTCTGCAAAATATCAAACACATAATAAATATCTCGCTTGAATGAAATACTAACACTAGTGCATTATAATGCTTTGATGGTTACCCCTATGGAACTTTGTTGACCTCTTATTTCAAGTGACATTGTGTTACTACCCCCCAAGCTAATTGATTCACTATTGGGAGTGCACAGGTGTTTGGATCATTAATTAATTAATAAATGGAAATAAATGGGCTTGGATAAAGGTTGCATTGAAGATGAAGGTGAAACACACCCTCGACAAAGGAACCCATAAATGAGATAATACAAGCCTTTGTATGTTATGAAACTCATTGACCTATGAAGTCTAACCCCCTATCCACCTCATCATCCACTACATGACCTTGAAGGGGCATCCTTGGGAGCATCCCCTACTTGAGGGTTTTGGTCTACACAATAGGACTTTTATGACACCCCTCCCATACCTAAACTTGGTCAATTGTATATGGTCTTTGAGCACTTATTTAATTTGATAAGGTAGTTTTTATGCACATGTTTAGGTTCCTTGTTTATTGTATGTGGTTTTCACTTTCCATGATATTTTGAATTGAGATCCTTGGAGGGTGTACCCATTTGTTTTGCAAGACCTGTTTGGTGGACAATGTTGGAGGAACAAGCCTAGCTTGGGATTCAATGGGGCTTAAATCCCAGAGGTTGGATGCCAAGGGTGCACATGCTGGATCACAACGACTCTCCTTTGAAGGCCTAGAAGACACCTTGGAAGACCTTTCCTAGCCCTCACATGCCAAACAAATTGCCTAGGAGGGGAAAAACATCACTCTTTGGGGATTGACATCACCTAGGGCTAGGGTTGGTGGTGATGGAGTTGTTTTTCATTGACACTTGTCATGATTTTACCAGAGGAGGCATGGATTGAAGCAAGAGACCTTAGCACATGAAGAGGAAGCTCTAGGAGCCCCAATGACCTCCACCTTCTTCTCCTACAACTTGGAAAAGTGTTAAAACGTCTCCCTAGAGGGGTGACATCTTGTTTTAGGGTTTATTTCATGTGAAAAACTGTGAATTAAATATTATTATTTGTGTAAAGGGGTAAGATAAGGGTTGTTTAACCCTTATCTTAAGTTTTACCTTAACTTATGTGGACAAACTATGTTTTAGACATTTTGTATAAATAGAGATTTTTTGTATCTCATTCATAACATAGCTCTCCCATTGTGAAAAGTACTTGGCTGAAATTTTCGCTACTCTTGGGAATTTGATCTCTTTTGCATTTGTCATGGTTTACTTTTCTATTGGTGGAAGGAAGTGGTGCACTAACCCTTGCATATTGTTGCATAACTATTGGTAAAGTGGAAGTTTCTCTTGTTATTTTTTTCTCTAGGTGAAGGGTTTTATCTTGTTATGGTATTTTTTTCTTGATTGCAAGGTTAAGTAGATGAATTTCTTGGGGAGTACAAGTGCATACAACCCCACTAAGATCATCAATATTTGTCTTGTAAATAAGTGCATACAACCCCACTAGGAGAAGTAAAAGGGCTTATACCCTCCTAACATTTTGCTAGCAAGATTTAATTTCCTTGGGGAGTAAGAGGATTTAAACCCTCAAGGAAGTAGTATAGTTAACTCTTTCATTGAATTCATATACCAATAGTTAAATCATTAATCATTTTCAATTTGCATTGGAGAAATAAAATTGTTGCATTGGGATATGTGAAAACATGAGATAATCAAATTGTTCAAATTGCAATCTCTTCTTGATGCTCTAGGCTTCTCATAGCCACTATGGCATCTTAATTGTCTAAGTATTTATTGCTTATGTTATAAACTTTCATTTACATCCATTAGGGCTACAGAAACCCCAACATACTTTAATTTATAACTTGTTATTCAACCGTGGAAAGTGGCTAAAAGTTTGCCATAGTAATCTACTAAGTCTAGTGAAATTTTTGGGTGGATTTGATCTAAAAATGAAGAAGACTTGAAATCTTGAAATTATTTGCAAGTAAATTTTATGTGTTAAAAGCAAATGGATCAACTTTGCAACACATTAATTAAAGGATTACTCATGTAAGATACAAATAAACAACAGCATAATCAATGAACATAAGCACATAAACACAACAATTGATAAAGGAGTTCACCCCTCTCTTGGGCTACATCTCCTGGTCCAACTTCCAATGGATCATTATTATTAATTGCTCAAAGTGCTAAAAAATGTGCCTTACAATGCTCAAACTAACCAACAGACTGCTCCAATGGCTTCAGAGCGTCCAAAAACCCCTAGCTGGGCTTTTTCGACACCTCGTTTGGCTAAAAAACGAAGAAGTTTGGCCTCCTGGAAGTCCCCTCTTCAAGCTTGTTGTCTTTGCATCTACAAAACGCACCCCCTTGTGTCATGAACCTAGCACATACGCAATCAAAAGCGTGAAAACCTGGCATCGGGCGCAACCGCGCCAACAATGCGAACTGTAGGACGGTTATGGACGCGCCAACCCCTAACCGCCTAGCACTCGGGCATATGGGGTCATAATATGACTACGCGCATCAAGAAAAAGGCTAACCGTGCCAACCGTATCAACTTCCCCGCGCACTTGGTTGTGGTCATATGTAGTTAGGCATATAGCCACGGGCTAAAACTTAACCATTTCAAATCGTTTGAACCATATTTAAAAACTGCGCGTGTGCACTATATATTATAGTTGTGGTTATATGTTAAATGGCGCGCGACCAAGGGTTGGGGCTAAGCCCCGGCCCGGTCGCGGCCCAAACCAACCCCACATTCAATTTCAAATAGAATTTGGGTCATATACATAATAAGCAACGCACGGTGGCGCGCTGGTTGGCAGCTCCTTGCCAATTCGTTCCCCTACCTGGAGGTCGCGGGGTTGACTCCTACCAATGACAAAGTTTTAAACCAAACAACAAGTGACACGTGGCGGCCACGGATTGGGCCACGTGTCATCATACCATTAGCCACCAAAAGGACATGTGTCAAACTCTCATATGCCAACTTTCTGCCAATCAGAATCTGCCATGTCATCACATGCCACATCAGCGTACGGTCATATGGCCCTGCCACGTCATCCTGTACGGACTGTACAGTCAACGTCCCTTTTTTGCATGTTTGCCATTCCGAACAGATTGTGATATCTCTCTCTCCTGACGTTCGTTTGAGACGAAACGAGTTGCGTTGGGTTCGTAACGACAAGGCCTACACTCTCATCTGTTTTGAAGAGATTCCAAGCACTTTGAGTTTTTGAGCAAAATTTGATCCCCTGATCACACCTCCCCATTGGGAAGCTTTTGGACCTCCAAAATAATATATTCAATCTATGTGAAGATGAGGGTATAGTTCCCTCACCCTTCCAACCTCAATCCACTTGGCTTTTCTTGGATTCATCCCTTTAAGACCAACTCGAAGATACTCCATATTTCCTCGTTTTGAAGTTCGCATTCTCCTGTCAAGGATGGTGTCTTCATGCAGTTCTGTAAGATACTCTGGGGAAAAATCATCTATAGAAGGAATCTGAACATGCTCTCCTTGATCATCAATCAACGAAGTCTCATACAATTTCAAATTCTCAACATTAACAACTGCATACATCTGCATATAAGGAGGCAAATCTAAACGAAAAGCATTGTTACCAATCTTGTTGATAATCTTGAAAGGACCATATTATCGAATCGGTTTCAACTTTTTACCTTCTCCTTTAAGCCTCTCCTTACTGATATAAATCCAAACTTCATCTCCAACCTAGAAATTGTGATCAACACGATGCTTATCATGTCTCGTCTTGTACTTGGCCTGACTCTTTTCCAACTGCTCTTGCACCACTTGATGTATCGACTGAATTTGTTCAATGAAATTTTCTGCCCTATCAATGTCATATCGACCATCAACAACAATATCCTTCCCAAAGATAAAATCTAAAGGAGACTTGGTCAAATATCCAAAACATGCTTCAAATGGCAACGTTTGAGTCGAAGAGTGCTTAGCTCGATTGTACGCATGTTGAATGTAGTGTAAATGCTCATCCCAAAGTTTAGGATGCTTGTTGCAATAAGAACGAAGAAGATGCACCACTGTTTGATTTACCACCTTTGTCTGACCATCTGTTTGCAGATGAAAATTTGTGCTCTTTTTAAGTTTGGTGTCCATGAGTGCCCATAAACTTGACCAAAAACTTCCAACAAATCAAGAATCCCGATCAGAAATAGTGGACTTAGGCAATCCAAAATGCATCCAAACATTTTGAAAGAACAACTGTGTCGTATGTTCTGTTGTAACCTGCTTAGTACAAGGCATCAAAATACACATTTTGCTAAATCGATCAACCACAACATAAAGATAATCATGATTTCATCTTGACATAGGTAAACCACCTACAAAATCCATGGAAATACTTTCCCAAGGTCAAGAAGGAACTGGAAG
>ML789558.1:357534-372374 GCA_009831015.1 Picea engelmannii
CCACCAAATAAGTGCTGCACTATCCAATCTTAAAGAAGCAAGCTGAATTTTGGTTTCATCATCTTGAATTTTTTGTATTCTACAATATACCTCAATCTGACGTATCCAATTATCTAACTTCTCAGCATTAACTTCTCCATTGTTTATTGGCAATTCAAATTTTATATCAAGCTTTAATGAAGGAATTTGCGAAGGAGTTTTACCATGTCCCTTTGGATAATTCGGAAGAGGTCTTGAACTGGTAGAAGAAGAAGAAGATGGAGGAGAGGGTGGTGGAGAAGCACCATTCCCTCCATTTCTGTTTGGAGTTTTTTCACCACTACTTCCCTTATGCCTGGAAGGGTTGGAGCCTTCACCTTGCAACAATGCATTCCTTTCCATCAAGATCTTCATCATCTCTCTCATCTCCATGACAGCCTTTCTGAGATCTTCATCTTCTGCAGGAACATGTTCATGACTTTCTTCATGAGCCATACTTGGTGAATGCCTCCTTGAAACTTGCGGTGATTGTATATGCTTCCTCCTTGAAGGATGAGAACTTGGCTCCACAAGTTGACCTTCTCCTCTTGTGAGTTTCAACCTTATGAGCATCAGAAACAAAACACTTGTAAAATAATCAAGTCTTCAAAAACCAGTGCTCTGATACCAACTTGATCTAAAAATGAAGAAGACTTGAAATCTTGAAATTATTTGCAAGTAAATTTTATGTGTTAAAAGCAAATGGATCAACTTTGAAACACATTAATTAAAGGAGTACTCATGCAAGATACAAATAAACAACAGCATAATCAATGAACATAAGCACATAAACACAACAATTGATAAAGGAGTTCACCCCTCTCTTGGGATACATCTCTTGGTCCAGCTTCCAATGGATCATTATTATTAATTGCTCAAAGTGCTCAAAAACGTGCCTTACAATGCTCAAACTGACCAACAGACTGCTCCAATGGCTTCAGAGCATCCAAAAACCCCTAGTTGGACTTTTTTGGCACCTCGTTTGGCCAAAAAACGAAGAAGTTAGGCCTCCTGGAAGTCCCCTCTTCAAGCTTGTTGTCTCTGCATCTACAAAACACACCCCCTTGTGTCATGAACCTAGCACATACGCAATTTAAAGTGTGAAAACCTGGCACCAGGCGCAACCGTGCCAATGGTGCAAACTGTAGGATGGTTATGGGCGCACCAGCCCCTAACCGCCTAGCACTCAGGCATATGGGGTCATAATATGACCACGCGCATCAAGAAAAAGGCTAACCGTGCCAACCGTATCAACTTCCTCGCGCACTTGGTTGTGGTCATATATAGTTAGGCATATAGCCACGGGCTAAAACTTAACCGTTTCAAATCGTTTGAACCATATTTAAAAATGACACGCGCACACTATATATTATAGTTGTGGTTATATGTTAAATGGCGCGCGACCAAGGGCTGGGGCTAAGCCCCGGCCCGGTCGCGGCCCAAACCAACCCCACATTCAAATTCAAATATAATTTGGGTCATATACATAATAAACAATGCACGGTGGTGCACTGGTTGGCAGCTCCTTGCCAAGTCGTTCCCCTACCCAGAGGTCGCGGGGTCGACTCCTGCCAATGACAAAGTTTTAAACCAAACAACAAGTGACACGTGGCGGCCACGGATTGGGCCACGTGTCATCATACCATTAGCCAGCAAAAGGACACGTGTCAAAATATCATATGCCAACTGTCTGCCAATCAAAATATGCCACATCATCACATGCCACATCAGCGTACGGTCGTACGGCCCTGCCACGTCAGCCTGTACGGACTGTACAGTCAACATCCCTTTTTTGTCTGTTTTCCATTCTGAACAGATTGCGATATCTCTCGCTCCCGACGTCCGTTTGAGACGAAACGAGTTGTGTTGGGTTCGCAACAACGAGGCCTACGCTCTCGTCCGTTTTGAAGAGATTCTGGGCACTTTGAATTTTTGAGCAAAATTTGATCCCCTGATCAGGATTATTGGCAAATTTTGATGGTTGATTTATCTGTTGTAATAACTTGTTTGTTATAGCCATAAGGATGATAATTACTTCTGAAGAACTTTTTTATAAAAACCTTACTTTGTTGCTAAAGTTTCACACTATCTTCTTGAGCTAAACTAGTCATTTACTAGCTTGTCTCTTGTACTTTTTATTAATCTTTAAGCAACCTTATTTTGCAGCTATTATTATCATTTTATTGTTGATATACACCATTGTTTATTGCTGCAATTAGGGACAACAAGATTAACTTGGTTTTCCACCTAACATTATACATATATACTCAGCTTGCTCTTGTACCTCGAGCATGTATATCATTCTTTGCAAGTATTCTTATATCTTGGAAACCATTAGCTACCACCAAGAATATTTCCCAAGCCTTTTCTCATATTCTATCTTGATCTATAGGGGGGATTTCCTTCATCTCTTCACTTTCCATCTCCTTCCCCTAGGGTCAACGAGATTCCCCCAAAGAGGTGATTCTATCATCTCTAAAGTGATGGGGATACCTACCTAAGGTGACAGTGGGTAGGTGTTCTCAACTTTGTCGCCATTTGGTGGTTGGGTTGGGCTTTTCCCAACCTAAAAATTGTGCGATAACGGTCCATATACATCAAAACCAAAATGGTGGTTGAAAGAAAATGGATGTTTAAGAAGAATTATAAGGTGGACTGGT
Organism: Picea engelmannii; assembly: GCA_009831015.1. Classification (NCBI taxonomy): domain Eukaryota; kingdom Viridiplantae; phylum Streptophyta; class Pinopsida; order Pinales; family Pinaceae; genus Picea; species Picea engelmannii. The sequence continues at coordinate 360,213 of ML789558.1, forward strand.
ACAAAGTTTGTTTAGCAGTAAAGGGATACTCTCAAGTTGAGGGTGTTGATTATGAGGACACTTTCTCTCCTATGTCCAAAATGGACTCTATTGGGTTGTCATTAGTGCTCATAGATGGTTATGATTTGAAAGTGGAACAAATGACATGAATACAACATTTCTTCATGGTAACCTCAAAAAAAAATCTCCATGAATTAACTAAAAGGATTCATGGTAAAAGGGAAAGAGGACATGGTGTGAAAATTCAAGAGATCATTATATGGATTGAAGTAGTGCTCAAGGCAGTGGTACCAATGTTCTAACAAATATGATGCAGGACAAAGGTTTATAATAAGTGAGGCAAATTGTTGTGTTTACTTCAAGCAAGAAGGTAACACTTCATTGTTATAGGTAATACTTCGTTGTTATTGTCTTATTATATGTTGATGCCATTTTTTTGAATAATAACATTCAATAACTAATGAAGGAGAACAAGTCTCAATTTCCACGTGAGTTTAGCATAAAGAAATTAGGTGAGTTGCACTATTTCTTGGGAATTGAGGTGAAGAAAGACCAATTGAAGTGAAGAAATACCAACAAAACAAGATGTTGTTTTTCAACTAAAGAAAGTCAGTGGAAAACATATTTGATACTTTTAGGATGAAGAAGTTTAAACTGGTTTTCTCTCAATCTCAAGTGGGAGTGTATTTTTCAACTTAACATGTGTCATAAGAGAAATGGGAAGAAAAGGAGATGGCAAGAGTGCCATATGAGAGTATGGATGGTAGTCTGATGTATGGAATGGTGTTACAAGACCAAAAATTGCACATGCAATAGGAGTTATAAGTAGGTACATGGAAACTCCATGGAAAATAGGAGTTAAGATTATCCAAGTGGATATTGGTGGCCACCCACCTATTCCAATTGGTTCCTCTTTTTAGTTTTTAGTGCAACACGTTCTTCTGTACTTCTTTGTAATTGTGGGTTCTACACTTTCAGGATTGTCTGAAGCCCTACACGTATTCCAGGTGGATACTGGTGGCCTCCCACCTAATCCAATTGGCTTATTTTGTATGTTTTCATGTCAACACATCTTGTTGTACTTCCAGAGCCGTTTTGGGGCCCTAAACAATGTTTTTTTGGCTCGCCATAGTCAAATTGTAGACAGAGTCAGATTTTGACGGTTTACTGCATAGTTCTCGAAAAGACATTTCCAACAGGCTATCATGTGCCTAAAACAAAGATCGCATGCAAAAGTTACAACCCTGGGAAGTTAATGTATTAATTTACCCAAACGGGGCCCACATGACTTTTGGTGTTTCATCTCCTAGGGTTAGGTTTTTGGATGTCTATGGTTTTGGAATTCATTTTTATCATAAAAGTGCCTCTAGATCCTCATTGTAATCATGTTTTTGTGAATGAACGTAGTCATCACATCTCTTCTCAGAGATAAAGCTGTCACCATTCTAGCGAGTTTAGCACTCTATATTTTTACAGTCTCTTTACAATTATTTCATTAATAGAAATAAAGCATTGTTGTATTTCTCTGTTTCTGGAAATTTTTATGAGTGTTTCATTGTAATATCTCTGCTTTCATTTCGTTCAAAAAATACTCTGGATCAATGGTATTAGAAAAGGTTGGTCTTGATTGTTTTTCAGTGCATGTCCCCGACGAGGTCCGAGTATAGCCAGTTGGGTCTCGAGTTTGTCTCTCTTAAGTAAAATCACTCTCACACACCCATGAAACCCTTGATGGAGAAAGAAAAGAAAAACAATGGAGAAAAAGATTCTATTAACCTGTTGCTTGAGCAAGCTCTCGCGCGACAAAGGGACGAAATGATGGAGAATTTTGCACATGTCCTTCAACGACTGCCAATAGCCACATGAAAATATTCATTAAGCGACCATTTTGGAAGAACCTCTCCCTTCAAGGTACAAGTTAATTTTGATATTCCCATATTTGAAGGTTAGATAGATGCGGATGCCCTAGAAAAATGGTTAAGTCTATTAGAAGGTTATTTCTCTGTTCAAAAATTTTCCAATAGAGAAAAGATCACCTTCGCACTCCTCAAGGCTCTGCCCCATGTCAAACATTGATGGGAAACTTACTAGGAGCAAAGTTCCACATAGGAATCTAGAATATATGGGGTCGAGCCCACCTGAGATTTTTTTGTGGATGTGGTCAAAGAAAAATACTATCATATTGATAACTATGAAGACCAGTACATGAGATGGACCACATTGCGACAAGAGAATAGACAAATAATGTCGGAGTTCATAAATTATTTCCATACCTTGCGCACTAAGATAGGTATCAAAGACTCTGAGAGACATCTGATTCTGAAACAATGTGGGGCTCTGCATAGGTACATCCAAACCAAAATAGATTTCCTAAACATCTCATCATTGGGGGATTCCTATTGATATGCTGTCAAAATTGAGCAAAAATTTATGCATCAAAAAAATGGGAATTCAGGTCTGCAACAACCAAAGCACGGTAAAGATGGTCCTAACCAACAACCTATATAAAACCAGCCCAAGACACAAGATAAAAAGGGTAAAGTAAAGACAAAGAATGACACTGGGAAGTGGTGTAACTTCCACAAAATACCCTAGCACAACACCGATGAATGTCACTCGAAGCAGTCATTGGTGGTTGAGGTCAAAGACACAGAGCCGAGCCCCGATTTAGAATCTGATCCATAAAATATTGAAAATAGACAGATCATCGATGCAAACCCCACCACTATTGTCGCAAGCACAACAATTCAAATAGAAGAACCAGTAGCTCCTGAAAGGGGGGAGCATCTCTTCCATTCACAGATGTGGGTGAAGGGTACCCCATTGCATTTCATTGTTGATAATGACATCCAGAAGAACCTCATCTCAGCTAAGGTTGTCAAACAGTTGGGGTTGTCGACAACACCACACCCGCAACCATACAACATCGGGTGGCTTCACCAGGGATGAGATCTTCACGTCAACCAATAGTGTATCATGTCCTATGGCATCCATCCCTTCAAGGATGAGGTAGTGTGTGATATTTCCCCTCTTGATGTCTATGATGTTGTTTTGGGCCAACCATATATGTGGAAACGTCATGTTGTCTATGAGTCTAGACCTTGTAGTGTCATTATTACTCTAGGAGGTCAGCTCTACAGGATACCAGATTTAGTTCTGACTACTGCTCCACCAAAACAACACCGTAAGGTAATCTCTCATACAACAAAATCCATCCTCTTCAGAGTCTATTCAAAGAATGCACAAAAGACCACTACAACCACTGCAGCCTCAACACCTTCTATCCAACAAAAATAGATTATCGGAGAGACATAAGATATTGTTTCTTCACCTACAATGATGCCTACACAATGCCCCATCCAACCCATAGAAAACAAGTTGGTGGAACAGATTCAACCCCTCCAACAACAGGTTTGTGACAGTCGTCCACAAGCCAAGAAGCACAACTTCTCCAACAAGGCACACAACTCACCAAGCGCCAGATTTAGAAAATACTTTCCCCTCTTCCCTGGGAACTCAACGCAATGGAGACCATTGCTTACTAAGGGGGGAGGATTGATACAGGTGGATATTAATGGCCACCCACCTATTCCAATTGGCTCATCTTTTCAGTTTTTAGTGCAACACATTATTTTGTACTTCTTTTTAATTGTGGGTTCTACACTTTCGGGACTATCTGAATCCCTACACATCTTTCAGGTGGATACTGGTGGCCTCCCACCTAATCCCATTGACTTATTTTGTATTTTTTCATGTCAACACATTTTGTTGTGCTTCCAGGGTCGTTTTGGGGCCCTAAACAATGTTTTTTTGGCTCGCTATAGTCAAACTGTAGACAAAGTCAGAGTTTGACGACGCAATGCATATTTCTCAAAAATACCTTTCTAACGGGCTATCACACACCTAAAGCGAAGATCGTATGCAAAAGTTACAACCCAGGGAAGTTAATGTACTAACTTACCCAAACGGGGCCCACCTGACTTTTGGCATTTCATCTCCTAGGGTTAGGTTTTTGGATGTCTAGGGTTTTGGCATTCATGTTTATCATAAAAAGGTCTTCAGAACCTCATTGTAATCATCTTCTTGCGAATGCGCGTAGCCATCATATCTCTTCTCAGAGATAAAGTTGCCACCATTCTAACGAGTCTGGCACTCTTTATTTTTACAATCTCTTTACAATTATTTCATTAATAGAAATCAAGTATTGTTGTATTTCTATGTTTCTGGCAATTTTTATGAGTGTTTCATTGTTATCTATGCTTTCATTTCGTTCAAAAAATAATTTGGATCATAAGAGGATCTTTAGGTACCTTTTTTCTACATAAAAAAATCATAACTTTATTCCTTAAGATTAAAATTACATTAGTCGGATGCTAAATAACACTCATGTTCAAGCCTATAACAGACCAAACATATGAAAAATGGTGTCCTAATAGTGGTATCATCACCAAAAACTACAAAAACTCCTAAAGCTCTCAAGCCATTTATATGACAAAAAAATCCTCATCGCAAGGATCTACAAACTTTCCACCCTTACAAAATCAAAACAAACTAAGGACATTCTATAACAAGAACAACATAACAAATTCCTCTATATAATAATCCCCTTATACAATATTCTTTCAAAAAAAAATAACATTCTTCCTCTATATAATAGTCCCCTTATACAATATTCTTTAAAAGATTAAAAAAAAACACACAACAATGTGCACTTAGTTTTAGAGTTTAAAAATGAATTTATGTTAAAAAACTTTACTCCAATCTCTTTTTTATAAGATTTGGGATTTGAAGGATACTTTTACTTCAATTTCCTTCAAGCATATACAAGAGAAGAATCGGGTTGAAAACAATTGGTCAAAGTAAGGTATCTTTCTAGGTTGAATAGAGTGGATTATACTTCAGATTTTGGAGATTTATTCATTTTAATTTTAATAAAGTGGTTTAAAAATGAATTTATGTTAAAAAACTTTATTTTCCAATTACGTTTTTTTATAAGATTTGGGATTTGAAAGATACTATTACTTCAATTTCCTTTATAAGAGAAGAATCAGGTTGCAAACAAATTTGTCAAAGGAAGGTATTTTTCTAGGTTGAATAGAGTGGATTATACTTGAAGATAAGGTAGTACTCAATAAGAATAAGAATATTTAGGTACCCAGAAGGATAATTACTATGTTTTTTGTTATCGATTCCATAGGTGATGTTGACAATAGAAAGTTCACTAGTTCTTATGCATTTACACTATCTGAAGGAATTATGAGTTGGAGGAGCAAGAGGCAACATGTAATTTCCAAATCCAGTACTAAAGCATAGTTTTAGTACATTGTAGCTAATGAAGAATACATGGAAACAAAATGGTTACAACAATTATCTGAGATATTGGATTTGAATAGGGACATATGTCTATTAGTTGTAATAATTAGAGAATCCAAATTCCATTAACAAATAATGCATATCACATTAAAATTCCACTATATGAGAGACATGGTGGAGTTTGGTGGCTACAACTCAGGTAATATTGTAATGAATGCTATAATTGAAGTAGTGGATAGAAGGACATTTACTTGGTGTTGAGACAAGGTGGGGATTCAACCTTGTTAAGTGTGATTGTCCAGTAACATATTGTTGGGATATATGACCATCATTTTTTCCAACATTTTTTCCAACAAAGTTAGTAACTTCCAGTATTATAAAATTTGATGCATATAATACTGGAAGTTGTGCAGATAGCAACGGAAATGGGGAAAGGAGTTTGAAATGGAAACATCGAAAGCTATGACAACTTAGCTGGCTTACATGGAAACATCGAAAGCTATGACAACTTAGCTGGCTTACATGAATGCATTCACGCCAATTCATAACCCCAATACATGGAACGCCCGCTGCCGAATGTGAAATCAATCAATATGAATGAAATACCCTGATACGAAAAGGTTGGGCGGTGTACCGTCGGATTTGAATTGCTTTCAAATTCGACGTGCTATACACCACCCCACACATCATTGAATGCTACGCCTTGGATATTGGCCGAGACGGTTGGCGAATTCGGTGGACTCTCGAAACTATGCTCAAATATTTCGATCTCCAAGATTGCAATTAATCACACAGCTGCTGTTTTGCTTGCCCTTCGGATTTGCCATTGAATTTAAAAGCATGAGCAAGAGAATGATCATGGATCTTTTTCATGTTTCTTCTACTATATGCTCGTTTCGAGTATCTGAGACGTATTTGAGGCTTTGCAGTAATGGGGATCAGGTGTTTAAATTCTAACACAGCTTCATGGCTCCCTTGTTTAGCTGTTGTTGTTACACATTGTTGTGTTGGAGTAATTTCTGGAGAGGCCGAGCCTGAGGTTACTGCCATGTTTATATTCGGCGATTCTCTGATCGACAATGGCAATAACAACTATATAGCCAGCATTGCCAAAGCCAACTTCTTACCTTACGGAATAGATTTTCTTGAAGGCTGTCCTACTGGAAGGTTTTGCAATGGCGGGACGACTGTTGATTTTATAGGTTTGTTTTCTATAATTATTTGATTTAAAGCTTCTGGTTTGCATATATTTTTCCAATGAAAAATTTGTGGAGAAATCCAGTGATGTTTCCTCCCTGTGGCTGTAGACTATTGCTCTTGCTTGAGGAAACTAGAATTGGGAAGAACGACTTAAATACTAACTGCTGAGAAACCCTAGGCATTTTATCCTGTATGTGTAGATTAATACTCTTACCGGAGGAAACTGGAATGTGACAGAAGTAGTTAAATGCTCATCAATATTGACAATCAGTTGATCTAATCCTTTAATCTGTTTCTGATTTATATATCTTTTAAATCGAATAGAACTGATGGCAATATTGATGATAACCACTTGATCTAACCTTCTTCTTTTTTAAATGGAATAAAACTAAACATATGTGCAACAATATTGACAAAACTAGTTTATCTAACTCTTAATATTACTTCTGATTTATATATTTCTAAAACTGTACAGTAATTTGTTCATGAAGAATGTTGAATCAATGATCACAGGGCAATTGCTGGGGCTACCTCTCATTCCTGCATACCTTGACCCATCTACAAGGGATTCGGCAATCCTAAATGGAGTGAACTACGCTTCAGCAGCCGGAGGCATTTTGGACGAGACTGGTCAAAACCTTGTAAGTCCAAATTGCAGAAATGATAAATTGAGTTTCTCCCATTTGTGCTAAATGTAGTATATATGGTATCTAACATTTCTGTTTTTGGTGAAAAATTGATAGATTGGGCGCATTTCGTTCAATCAGCAGATTGCAAATTTTGAGAAGACGTTGGAGGATTTGACATTGCAGTTGGGAAGCGCGGTGGCGGTAGCACAGTATCTAGCAAAATCTATTTTCCCAATTAGTTTTGGCAGCAACGATTATATAAACAACTATCTTATGCCCGACTTTTATCCAACCAGTAGACAATACACCCCAGATACTTTTAGCGATATTCTCATAAGGCAACTTTCACAACAATTGGTGGTTGGTTTCATAAGCTCTGCCCGGCTGTCTGAGAATTACAACCAAAAAATCAACATTTAGGGTAGTATTGATGCTGACAGATCACTTTCTTATGACGAATATGATGTGCAGGCTCTATACAACTTGGGAGCTCGCAAGTTCTCAATGGCAGCAATAGGTCCTCTGGGATGCATTCCAAGTCAAATAGCAATGTCCAATAACAACGGCAGCTGCATTGACAGTGTAAACCAACACGCCATGCTCTTCAATTCCAAGCTCAAATCTCTTTTGGGCACTCTGGCACTCAATCTGCCGGGTGCACATTTCGTCTATGGAGATGCCTACAGTGCAGTTAAAGACATGATCGACAATCCCAGTTCCTACGGTATATTAATAACTTATTTTTAACTTGTGCTCATGGGACATTAAAATCTTGGTTGAGGTAGAGCAGATCCACATGAATAAGCTGTTACTGTAATTTGTTGATGTTGTGTTTACTGCTATATACAGGTTTTAGCGTGACAAATGAAGGATGCTGTGGGATAGGCAGGTATAATGGACAGATAACGTGCCTTCCAGGATTGGAACCGTGTACCCACAGGGACCAACATGTATTTTGGGACGCTTTCCATCCCACTGAAGCTGTGAACGTTATTCTGGCCACAAGAGCTTACTCCGGCCCTCCTTCTGATTCTTACCCCATCAATCTCAAGCAGCTTGCTCAAATATAACGGGATTCCATTCACATTCTGAACAGTCAATTGTCTCTGCTTATTTAAATATTTTCATTTTGTTATCAGCAGAGCATAATATACCTGTACTCAAGTTACAGATTTTGTATCAATCGAGGTGCCATATTGGTTTACAATAGAGTGAAAAAGAACTTTTTGCAAATAAGGAATTCATCCCTCTGTTTTCTTATTTAATATTCTCGCTTTGAACATTTATTTATTTATGGTTTTAACTATTTGGTTGGTAATGTAATTGTTTTCCAAATCACATTTTTACATTGTTTAAATAAGATTTTTAATGTATAAACGGATTCAGCTTCCTAAGTTCACAACACATTCAAATTTAACCATTAAACTCTACAGTTTTCTGAATTTATAACCAAATTTTGAATAAACCCCATAAAAAAATACTCAAAAAAGTAAAAAAAATTAACTTTTAAAAATTAATCAAATCTTTAGCTGAGATGTGAATATGAATATCATTGACTCTTGACAATGTAGTAAAAAATAATTACAGATAAATGCAATGTTAACCTATTTTTAAGACAAAAACCAAATGTAAAATAAAGACACACATACATAGTGATTTACTGGGAGAATTCTTAATTTCAAAAACTCTTAAATTGAGAGTCATCATTCTTTCTATTTATATTAACAAAGTAGTTTACAATACAATTAATTAAGTAATTTCAAATTATAATGGATGAAAAATCACCTAAAACTCATTTAAGACTCAAAAAGCATGTCTAAATGTACAAATTAGTTGCTTGGGGCTGTTTTAAGGATTAATTTCTTGTACCAAGAAAACTTCTCAATATTGATAGACGTTGTCCATGAGTTTACAACATTCTTGAAGGTATCAACCTTCTCCACCAAAACTTTGTTGTCTTCATCCATGTCTTTCAAAAAATAATAGTGCACATCAACATGTTTGTCCGCATGATAACTAGGGTTCTTTGCCACACAAATTACAGAGTCACTATCACAACCTATCCTTATAATGTCTTGTACAAAGCCAACTTTTGAACACAATCTCTACAACCATACAACTTCCTTACTTACATGAGTGGCTACCATGTGCTCAATCACTGTGGTTGAGAGTGAGATTGTGACACATCTATTGCTCATCTAGTGGACTCCTCTATCGAACATGTTAAACACATTTAACCACTTGTATATCTTCAAGAATCAAGATTTGTAGTATATACCACATCGACATAACCTTGTACATCCATTGTCGTATTTGGTCTTAGTCTTCCTTGATAGTAGATCTTATAATTTGAAGTGCCACACAAATATTTGAATATTCCCTCTATGATGGTCCAATGCTCATTCACCGAGGTTTGACACACATTATAAGATCATTCATTCAACATCATTGATTTATGCTCATTCGCCGAGGTTTGATCACAGGGCAATTGCATTGCTTTTGTTGAGTCAAAATCTCCATATTTCAACTCAAATAGAATCCTACTTGGTTCTTTCTCTCTTTCGTGTTCTTCCTACTTACGAGGAATTTTAACCTCTCTAAAGATTACATCATAATTATAGACATGCTTCTTTATTTATGGGTTCCAAAGCTTGTAGACTTTTACACCATCATTATTATTATCCAATAAAGATGTACTTCTCTGATTTATTGTCGAGAGTACTCCTTTTTTCTTTGGAACATGTACATAAGTATCAAAATGAAAAAACTCTAAGATGTTCATGCATGGGTTTGAAACCAATCCATGCATCGTGTAGATGTTTCTCAACAAGGGTTGGTATAGGTGATCGATTGTCAGGGAACATTCAGTGTCTACTACCTCTACCCAAAATTCCTACACCATTGAGTGTAATTTTCACATTTTTCATCAAATTCATTTTTTTTTTCTTTTTACAACTCCATTATGTTTAGGTGCGTAGGGAGTCATATTTTTTTCTTTATATTTTGCACTTCTCACAAAACTACTCAAATTCATTAGAGTAAAATTATTGGAACCTATGTTTTTTACTGTAAACTTGCCTTGTCTAAAACATGAGAGGGAGTCAATAGTGATGGGAGTCGATCAAGAAGGAGTGTCGGTCAACCAACTAACTCGGACATGCATGGGAGTTGACTTTGTCCAATTTGATCACTTAGATCCATATTGTGTAAACAATGATGGGTTGTAGTCCCATGCATTAGGATTCAAGTGTATACCTAAAACTATATATAAAGGATCTTATATATCGATATGTCATCATCTATATTTGGAGCTATGCTCATTGTGCCTAAGTGTTGAATAGTGTATATTGACACCACCACTTCTATTATATTCTCTATTATTCACTTATGGTGTACTTCTTATTCCAACATGGTACTAAAGCTATTGGGTTCTTGATGAAGGGTTTTTACAAAGAGTGAGGTGAGTTCCAAAATGGAGAGAGTGGTTTTGATGTAGTTGTGTTGCATGTGTAGTTGGTATGGGTATGATAGTGGGTTATGGTAATGTTGTAATGTTATTTTTTACGTTAAACACAATCTGTTTTGTCCTAGTCTCTTTGGCAAGATCGAGTGGTTTGTATTGTAATCATTAGAATTACCTTGTCCTAGCCAAAATTACAGAGTTATTATTTGGGTGCATTTGTTGGTGATATCTAGATGATTGACTAGAAATAACTACGCATACTAGCTCTACAACCCCCATGAAGACCATGTGAAAATTGATGTAGTCTACCAGGTGTAGAGAGATCAACACCAACCACATAGACGACTATTTGACTTGTTTCACATTGATGCATTTGCTAGTGAAATTGGACTCGATAAAAAGAAACAAACACCTTTACTTGATTGTGGTTTTGAATGGATTAACCATGATTTGCAACTAGAGAAACGACACCGACTAGCATAGTTTCAACTTGACTAGGAAGTATGTCGTGGAGAAGTTTGAACTTAGTGTGTGCCTAGACCCAAAGGCGATATAGTTGTAAATGGGGTGGTTTATAACTCAATAACGGTTGCTAAGATGCTTGATATGGTATCAACCAACTGTATTTTTCATCACACACAACTTATTTGAGTGAATAGTTGATTGGCTAAAAGACGATCTTCAACATCCTTAGTCTATTAAGTGTGCTCTAACCCTACTTGGAGCACCTTTTCCAAGTGTGCAATAGAGAGTTGTCCGCCCAAAAACTTGATATCAAGTAGAAAATGAATTTTGATTGGAGCATCAACTCTTATCGACTTACACGAGTTTGATATATATATTTGGTTTGGTATATATGCTAAATGTTTCTGGTAAACAAGTTGGGTAAGTTCACAGGGGACGTCACCTTGTTGACCAATATCTTATCACGTTCATTCATAAAGGAGGTTTTTAAATTGTAAAAAATAAAGTCAATATATCATAATTATTGGGGGGGATGTGGGGTCTCAAGGGGTTTATAGGTATTGGGGGGTATAAAAAGGGGTATCTGGTGAAAATAACGGTTTCTTTTATTGCAAAGATGTATTGGGAGGGGGATTCAACAAAAGGATTTGGGGAGATATTTACCAATATTTAGTGAAATCAAGGGTATTCTTTAATATCCCATGAATGAAGGCGCTATGTCGCAGGTTCACAGAGTGAATACTCCGTGGGTAAGTTCTACATTTGAGCACATTGAAAACATATTGGTAATTCCTTTATTGTAGACCAAAGTTCTCTTTCCTCTTGGTAGTATTATTTCTTTGGAAGGATTGTTGTTATATAATTGGGTTGGGCACTTTAGATAGATTTTAGTTGGTGTGTGTATTCCCCGTTGAATAAGGTTTGTGGAAACCTTATTATTGTTTAAAGAAAAATCAAGGGTATTTTTTCTTTGGTGATTTATTGTCTCACTAGTGTATTAATGTTTGTTGGGCAAATCAACTAAACATTGTAGCAATGTTCTTCAACTTAATCTAAGATTGAACAACATGTAACAATGAACTTTTTTTAAAG
>ML789558.1:382427-393317 GCA_009831015.1 Picea engelmannii
TGCCAAGTCATGTATCAATCAACTTGATAATATGCATAGAACCTTTGAGTCCATTTCCAAAGTCTTCTTAACCCTTTTTAATTATTGATTTTCCATGATGAAGGAATCAATATCCTCACTAAAATTCACCATACCACTACCATACATATCACTGATCACATTCCTGAGTAGCGTAGGTGGTGCGGTTTGTGTAAAACTAAAATTAATGATCGATTCCTAATGTATTGGTTTTTAAAGTCTTTATTTCCTCCCATAACAAAATATGTGGTCGTGACCATGCACAAAACTTAAGAGGAAGCCATCCAAAAATCCCAACAAGATGACCTGATCTATGCTCATTCAGGGTATTTGTATACCATTCTTCTCGATGTCCCTTATTGTTTATCAAGTGACTTGTCCACACAAAGGGAATCCCATGTTGTTGATGGTATCATTAGGCATATCTCAAAAAGTCATTTGTATCCTTATCCCCCTATCACTAATATGTATAGTGATCCATATGGTGGGGATAGTGTTCCCTATGCCCCATCTGCTATGGGGTGTCCATTGATTCCTTATAGCTATCCTAATCCTGCTCGGGATACATCATGTTCCACATCTCATGTAGGAGCTAGAACATCTTATTCAGGTCCTCTCATGCATCAATATGTGCCTAGTCATGCTTGTAATATTTCATGTTGTAGTGGGTCTACCAGGAACCCATATTATTCTTTCCCTGACCCTCCCCCAATGCTATCATTACCTCCAACTACAATACCTTAATCCCAAGTAAATGTTACTCAAAATTCTCCCTCTCAATAGGGTAAGGTGTATCCCCAATAGAACGTTCCTAACCCCCCAAACTAGAATACAAATAACAATAACAAGAAGAAGAATAAAGGGAAGGGAAAACTTGATGGACCAAGATAACCAATATCATCCATCCAATAATGTTGGAGGAAAATAGAATTCCACAAATTAGAATCAATACCCTAATGCCCAACCTAAACAACGGAATAACCCTCAACTTAGGACCGATCACCTTTGTAATATCTGTGGCATTTATGGACTATATACTCATTCGTGTCCACTTATCCTTGAGTTGCTTCATTTGAAGGAATTGAATGATAAATCCAAAGCTTCTCTAAATCATCCTATTAGTCAACCTAACCTGTGTTCAACATCAAAATTAGTTGTGTTGTGAAACCCTTTCCAATGCAAGGATTTATATGCACCCCAAAGGCCACCCGTAAATTTGGTCAACCCAAAAATTCTAACCCCTTGGGAGATACTACCTTTTATATATTATATATGAACTCAATAGATGTTAACCTCTCAACCCAAACCTGCCACTATGGATACCCCTTAAGCTTATTCTTGTTTAATCTAATGATCCTACACCCATTAGAAGTGGGCCTTTCTAGATTCAACAACCTAATGTTGATCTTCCCCCCAAGGTTACAAGGGTTCCTTTACTTCACATTGCTCATAACCCTCATGCATGTGTCACACGTAATTATAGCATAGCATATTATTTAGCTCAATCCTCTATGGCTATGTCATCCTTAGAGGTTCTCTAGACTTGTCCTGCACAAAGTAAATCCCTACTATGTGTGTTGGGTGTGCTTAATCCTTTCGACAATAAGATGATCACCTTTGATATCAACAAAGACAAGACTTGTCTCTCCCTTTCAGTTGCTTTCTAGCTTCCAGTCACTATCAATAATGTTGTGATACATCCATGAAGGCACTTCCACTTGCATCATTTCTACTAGTGTTTGGAGAAATTTAGGATCTCTCGATATTGTGTTATATATGATCACCCTTCATGCGTATGATGGTCACCCCTCCCAACCTAAAGGATTGTATCATAATGTTGCCATTCAATTAGCTAGTAAACAAGTTCACATCGATGTTGAGGTTGTAGACACCCTATTGGACTATAACACTCTTTTAGTTCATGGTTACATGTACGCTATGAAGGAAATTGCATCATCTCTCTTCTATATGTTGAGCTTCCTAAATGAAATAAATACCATTACCATTGATCAACTTACTTATTATGATCTGAAAGCTCAAATCAACCCAGACAATGTGTTTTCCTACAATCAAAGGTAACCAAGTCATTTACTCATTCACTTATTTATGTCTGATGGTCTTCAAAGACTCCACATTCCTTAGCATTTATTATGGTCCACCACTAACAATGACAACTCCTTTCCCATCGAATGTATTTACTATGACTACTGTTGATTTTTCACATGAGGTGATATATATTCGATATGTTATTACAATGATGAGTGTTCCATATATAGAGAACATATGGTGACCATCCGTGAAACGATGCGTCCATTGGATAATCAATAACTATTTTTTATTATTATTACTTATTATATATATTATTTAATAATCAATAATTATATTATTAATTATTAATCTAAGAGAACGTCTTCTCGATGTTGTCCAAATATCAACACTCCCTCTCAATGAGGGAGACATTTTTCATCATGTCAACCTTGTCTCTTAAGTATACAAACTTCTCCCTAGACCCATGACACTTGTTTATCGGTCCATGGAGATGTCTCTCTCCCACCTGAATTGAGGGGAAAATCCCCCCATGGCTCTCCCTCTAAGCCAATTGATTCTCTCTGAGATCAGGCTCACTCTGGGTCCGCATGTGATAGCATCTAGCATCTCGAGTATTTATCATTCATAGTCAAATAAACATGACTAAGGAGAAAGACTACACATGGGCCATTCACCACAAGTACACCCTTGTGAGTGAGTGTCAACCCAATGTTATCTGACACATGGAAAGCACCTCAAGCACCTCAAGTCCATATCACTCCTTGTCATGATCAAGGAAGGACTACGCCTATGACCATTTACCACAAGTACACCCTTGTGATAAATGTATCATATCTTCCTTGGTCTACAGCCCAATCTAGGAGAAGGTTCTCCCAATTCTTACTTGGGGAATTGTAGCAAAAGGTTTGTCACACATGGCACTCCCATGTGGAATTCTATAGGCTACTCCCTATAGAAACACTAGGGTAAACTCCCCATAGTGTGAGGCATCAAGGTCAACTACCTTGGTGTGTCCTCATGTGCTCTCCATAAGGGACGATTCCTCGTGTGCTCTCCACAAGGGACATTGGGCTATAAGCCCAAACCCACTTGTCCCTCTTGGATAAGTGTCCTCACAAATCAACTCAAATCAGTCATAGAGGAGTACGATCTAGACTTCTAGAGGCTATTCCCTCTAGAAACATTAGCATCAACTCCCCATAGTGTGTGACATCAAGGTCAACTCCCTTGACATATCCTCATGTGCTCTCCACAAGGGATGTTGGGCTATAATCCCAAACCCACAGATCAACTCAACTCAGCCATAGAGGAGTACGATCTGGAGAATGTCTCAGGAATATGCAAGCATTAACACTCCCTCTCAGCGAGGGAGGCATTTTCTTCAACGTCAGGTCTATCACGAAAGTACTCGAACTTCGTCCTGGTAAGGGGTTTGGTAAGAACATCAACAACCTTCTCATTTGTAGGAAGGTACTGCACCAGTACTACCTTCCTTTGTACCATGTCTCGGATCTAATCGTACTTGATCTCAATGTGTTTCGATTTGTCATGAAACACTGGATTCTCTAAGAGATTCACATAACTTTGGTTATCACAATGAATAATGTTGGAATCTAGCACATGTCCAAATAAATATGCAAGGAGCTTGCGAATATACACTACTTCGTGGACTACCACACTCAATGCAATGTACTTTTCTTCTGCAGTGCTCAAAGCCACATAAGTATGTTTCCTGCTACACTAGGATACCATGGCAGATCCAAAATTGAAGCAACACCCAAAGGTTCTCTTCCTGTCCAATCAGATACAGTATATCCCTCGCAGGTATCTCAACACATGCTTCACAGTAATCCAATGTGTCTGTCTCGATTGATTAATAAACTAGCTAAGTGCACTCACTGCATAGAAAATATATGGTATGGTGTTAACCAAATACATTAATGATCCAATCAGTTGTCTGTAAAGGGTCGAATCAATATCATCAGAATCAGAAGAAGACACACTTAGTTTCTTCATATTCGTCACCGTTGGTGTAGCCATGGGCTTACAATTCAGCATCCCAAACTCCTTCAATATCTCAACTGTGTACTTCCTCTGACTTAGGAATATCTCATCAGTTCTTTGCCACACCTCTAGTCCCAAGAAGTAGTGCATCATACCAAGGTCCTTCATCTCAAACTCAAAGGCCAACACATACTTGCATTCAGAAATAATGCTCTCTGTACCAATGAGGAATAAATCATCAACATAGAGGACCAAAATCAGCGACTCACCATTAACAGTCTTGTAGTATAGTTTGAGATCAACAACATTTTTGTTGAAGCCCAAACTCATTAGGTGTCCATCAATCCTTTCATACCAATCTCGAGGTTCCTGCTTGAGTCCATACAAGGCCTCTTGCACACATGAGACTCCTTCTCATGTATCATAAAACCATCTGGCTTCTCGATGTATACTTCTTCCTCAATCTCTCCATTGAGAAAGGTTGTCTTCACATCCATCGGATGTAGTATGTAACCCATGGATGTTGCAAGGCCAATAATTTTCCGGATGGAAGTGTATCGAGCAATAGGAGAAAATGTCTCCTCATAATCTATACCCTCCACCTGAGAGAATCCTCTAGAAACAAATATCACTTTGTGCTTCTTGATGCTCCCATAAACTTGTGTGTTTGATCTTATAGATCCACTTGGAAGTCACTACATACTTCCCCTCAGGTTTTGGAACAATATCCCACACATCATTCTTCATGACGGACTGATACTTCTCCATCATGGCATCTCTCCATACTGGCTAACTAGATGCCTCCTCATAACAGGAAGGCTCAGAAGCAATGATGTGGCTCTTAGTTGCGACATAACACAAATATCTATGAGGTCTCTTTCTCTCTCGGAAGGTACCACGAGGAGTTGCATGTCCTTCTACCTCCTGTAGAGTATGACGAGCCCATGTAGGTCTCTTCCGACCTACTACAATATCTCTGGGAACATCAACTAGAGCTACATGATCAATAGGATCAATTGGATCAATAGTCTCAACTGTCTCCCTCTGATTTGATGGAGGGTGAGGGGGAGAAGAAACAATCTCTTCATGTCTCTCACTATCAATCTCCATGTGAGATCCTAGAGATCTCATTAAGGATACCTCCTCCTCAAAGGTAACATATATGTTCACCTAAATCTGTCTCTGACCAGGGATGTAGATCCAATATTCCTTCAAAGACTCACTATACCCCACAAATATACCCTTTATGCCTGAAGGGTCTAGCTTGGTCTTTTTCTCCTTGGGTACATGAATGTATATTAGACACCCAAATATCCTGAGGTGTCCAACCTTAGGCTTCACTCGTGAACTCTATCCATACTATACATCTCGTGGTTCCCTCGTGGAACACATGTTTAAGACATATCGAGGTTCCCTCATGGAACCAATGTTTTCTCTAGGACACATCGAGGTTCCCTCATGGAGCCAATGTCCCCCAAGGCATATCGATGTTTCCTCGTGAAACCAATATCTTGGTTCCTTCATCTAATCGTCTAAGGCACATTAGTATGAAGTCCACATCCCCCCCTACTAGTCCACACAAGACCCTTTGAGGAGAATGTCTCATGATGTAATCATATCAACATTCTCTCTTAATAAGGGAAGACATCCACATCAAAATAGTGGTTCACCAATTAGCCAACTGGTCTATGGTAAACATTTATCATATGCCCTGAATGTTAGCAATATGCTCGTCTATGTGTTGAAGCCTGACTGCTTCATTTGTATCATGTCTCAGATGAAATCCTGCGAGAAGCCTCTTAAATTTCACTGCTTCCACAACTCACATCATTGGGTGCAATATATTCTACCTCTGCAGTAATGAGTGCTATAGAAGTTTGCTTCCATGAATTCTGACTGATATCGAGTTGAAGCAACACCTTCTGGTGCTCTTTCTTTCAATTGCACTCTCTGCCTAGTCAAAACTGTATATCTATGCAACCTCTCTTCATCTCCTGAGACATATCCAATTGTACCAAACTAGTACACCTGCTCTGCTGCAACTTAATCTGAAACTAAGAGTGCCTCAATAATTTCTCCCTCTAGAGCTCATAATGTATCTTCCTCCATCACAAGGTCCATCACCATAGCTTGCATTCATGGTCACTGGAAATGTCTCTATTATTTCGCATAATCCCATCCTGGGACGTACATTGCTCCTAAAGATTACTTGTCTCTAAGCATCATTTCTGGTGATGTCACTCCATGACATACATCTTGTTGGAAGGTATTTCCCTCCATCTCTGATTATTTGCAAGAGCTAGATGACTCCCCTTGAGTCTTGACTTCAAAATAGATCATGCTACTTGTCGTGTGATCTCATTATCCACTTTCTCCAAGGATTTTGTTACGGGAGTGTTAAGCAACAACTCCCACACTCGTTTAATTCATAAACGGATCAACTGGACTGGCTCTCCGGATCGAGTATTTGTGTTGCGTCGATGGGGGCTACATAGTCCACCACGACCGCGACATTCTACTCTGCAATAAAAACACACACTATATCACTTTCTTCACACTGCTCTACGATCTGGTGGCTTTAACCTCTTCTCTTCCAATCGAACCAAGCTCCAACGATCTACTGACAAATGGAAGGCTCTTCAAACTTTCCCGTCGGCAACCACGCTAGCGCATGATGTGCGATATTGGAACCCGCTCTCACAGGCTCCATATCATTTCCTTACCTAATCGAAATGTACGCCTCCTTCGGTTCTTTGTGATTTGCATCTCGATCTTTCATGGGCTCATACCCATATCCTTCCAAGAACTGCGCCCTCACTGCAACATCCATATTGGCACATCAGGAATATCCCTCGACGAAGAAACCCTCTTCACATACAAGAAACAAACTCCACCACTTGAAATTGTCGCTCATGCTACAAACTGGAATCCGACTTATCAGGTCACGCCCTCCAACTAGCCACCAACCAACTAGCCACGTACTCCGACAGGTTCGCCTCGGCCTCCACCAAATCGATCAGAGCCAGCAGAGAGAAACTCGCATATTGTTTCTCTTCCTTCACTGACCACTCTCTCTTCTTGACTTCCAACTATCTATATTCTCTACTGAGAGTGAGAATAGTTTCCAGAGTGCCTCGACTCTCTTTCTCATTATTCTTCGGAACTCCAGGGAGTTAAGCCTAATCCTTTTCTGATGATACTATGTTGATTTTTCATATGAGGTGATATATATTCAATATGTTATTACAATGATGAGTGTTCCATATATAGAGAATATATAGTGACAATCCATGAAAGGATTTATGGCTTGGATAATCAATAACTATTTATTATTATTACTTATTACTTATTATATATATTATTTAATAACTAGTAATTTTATTATTAATTATCAATCTAGGAGAATGTCTTTCAATTGTTGTCCAAACATCAGCAACTACATCCAAACAATTTGTTTCTTTTGCACCTTCACCATCAGGGGCATGATCCTCACAACTACCTAGTGAGACCATTGCTCCCATCTCTCCAGAATAATCATGGGGTAGGAGTGCCACTAATGGAACTCAATTTTCTCAAGTCTCTTTCTTGTTTCCACCCCTCGGAGTAGTCGAAACCATGATGATAGCCACTTTAAATCTTCCCAATCTCACATTGGGTATATATGTGTGGTACCTAAACCCCTTAACCCCCCATGCACCATCGACACCAACTCCTCATTTAGTCTTAGCATCTAGACAACCAACGAGTGTTAACCTTGTTTCATCCTCAAAATCCACACCAACCCATATTGTTAGGACCAAATTTGCAAAAGGAATTGTGGTTAGGGAAGAACTAAGAAGATTGGGAGCATGAATACCTTTGGACAAGCTATGGCCATCTCAACCACTGCGCCTAGAGTTATTCCTCCTTGTGATTTATGCAACCACATCAACCACATGACCAATAATTATCCATCACTCCCAAATTTGCAAGACTTAGTTAATTTATATGATTTAGAAATTGAATGACCCATTCGAGATGTGGAAGCTTCTCTCCCTTAGTCATATATGAAGTGTATCAAATCCTTATGGACCAATCATCCATGTGATTTTTGTGATATATATGGTAATTATTCTCATCATTATCCAAAGTTTCCATAGTTTCAGGATGCTCTCGCCATTGTTCATCATTCCTAAAGATGCACCTTCATTGATTCTAGAAGATGTTTTCCTCCTATGTCATAAGTTTTTTCAAGAAGCAGGAAAGTTGATTATTGAAATAGGACCTCCTTTTGAGAAACCTAATGAGAAAGTTGTGCATATTTATTACATTTCAACTTATATGGGTTCTTTCTCTTATGAAAACTCTTCATTTTCATCATAATTTCATTGGAGAATTGCTCCCATGCCCATTGTTGATTTGACCTCATCGTCGATTAAGCCTTCATACATAGGAGTGTCACTTGAAAGCTATAATTCACATTCCTATGGTGTTGATCTAGGGTCGAGTGCCTCCATTGTGACATATTTTACTACAATAATGGTGCTACCTAAATGTCTGGGTTCTAGTGCTCCTATTTTTCACTCAAACAAAGAGATTCTAGAATCCCTTACAACTCCTGACTACCATGGAATGATATGCATCATCGATATAATTTCTTACCTCAAGATGCATTTACTCTAAATCCCTTCGTTGAATACAGTGTTGAAATGAAGGAATTTCTCCCTAAAAAATTGATATGGGGTTTTTTCCTTATTTATAGAAAAACCTAGTTTTTCTTTCCCTTCATTTGGACACATATGAACTTAGATTGACATGTCATTTATTTTTTTGGATTCATCATTCTCAACCCCCCAAAAGGGATTTCTTAGATTTTCTTTATTTGGTACTTCATCTTGGAGCTCATTTTCTCATGGAGTATTAGGGAATGTGCCTTCATTGATTTGAATTTCTATACACTTATTTTTATTTCACATGCACCTTTACATTGTAGTATCAATTGGCATGTGTGCAAGAGTTCACCATGTAAGCTCTTATCTATCCATGGTATGTGGACCTTTTAGGTATACTTTTTCAAACTCGCATATAGAATAACATCTCCCCTTTGATTTTGCTGCACTTTCTTATCCTCCCCCCTTGAATATTCCTTTGGGACTACCTCCATTTAAGTAGATGGCTTAACCCATACATTTTTTGCATTCATCATTTACCCAACAATAGATCTCTACCCACATGGGTGCCCTATATTATTTTGTCTAGTCTACATCCTAGAGTTAAGCCTCATGCATATTTTCTCATCATGTTGACAACCTTATCCCTTAGACCCCCACAAATATGTTTTATTTGATTGGCATAGAGTATATGTTGCGTCATCACATGTCATAAGCCATTTTCTTTCTCCATATTGCAACAATTCTTTATTTTTATGTCTCCATTCACCTACCCTCAAGGATATTACCATTGATTCCCCTACCTCTAGTTAATTCCACTTGCATTTTTCACCCTCAACATCACATTCATCTAGTTTCTCACTAGGGAATATTATCTCATTGTCTCCCCCCCACTTCTTTTGAGTAGTCCCCCTTTTGGAATTCCATTTAGATATTGTCTCTTGACACATTAATTGATTAGTTGTTGGGGTCCTTATCCCTTCATTATGATCTTCACTCCTCACCTGACACCCTTTGGGAATACTAGGTAGATATTGTGATTTCTTGGCACATGTTCCTTTGTTGGCAACATCCCTTTGTTTTCCTTGTTCAAATCATATGTGATGGGTCACCCTTGTGTCCCATGGATTCTATTCAGTTTCTCTAGAGTACTATTACAATTCACCCTTGTGTCCATGAGTCTTTACGGTCTATATTGGTGAAGTCTTGGCCTTTAGTTTTCCCCTTTTCACAATTCATCACATGGACAACCTCTTTCCTAGTAATTTACCATTCCTTGTGGAATAATTTCAGTCACTACCCATTTATACTTTCCTTTGTGCTTTTAACAAGGGAAGTCATGAGTTTGTCTCTTTTTTCCTTCCATCCCTAACCTTGTGTAGACTCCCATTAGTTATGATACCGTGATTTGTACTTCATTCTATTTTTTTAGGGTTCCCTTGCCCCTTGCTTTGAATGGACCTTCCCCTATCGACTTCAACACATGTATTCTAGGAGTTTGATCATGAGGGTGGCATACCTTGGGCCCATTTTCCTCATTGATGGTTTACCTTGGACCAAGAAAGGAGATACCTCACTACTCCTTTATTTGTTTGTTTCTTATGTGCTCGACTCCATATCATTATTGCACAGTTGAGATTTGTACTTTTGGTGGTTCAATTTTCTAGTTGATTATTCCAAAATCCTAGACATGTGTGAGTTAAATTATCCATCAAGAGGGAGTTTCCCTTTAGGTATATCCCCACATGTTCCAACCAAAACATTTGTTTCCAGATATATAGCATCAATTGTCATGCTTTGGATGTTATTTGATGCTAGTTATTAAGGATTCCTCTTATCCCTCAATGCCAATGGACTTTTCTTGATCGACACTAGAACACTTATTTTAGGGGTTAGTCTCACCACATTGTCTAACTCGGTCCCATTTTCTTCATTGATGGGTCACCTCAGACCAATCTAAGAGAGCCCTCATTGCTCTCAGACTTATTTGTATCGCACATGCTTGAATCTACCTCATTATCGCACCATTGAGATTTTTACATGGTTTTCAGTGATCCAGCCTCAGTTATAGTTCCTTGGATTTGATTGGCTCTATCCAATAGTTTCTAGAGCCACCAAAAGTACAAATCTCAACTGTGCAATAATGATATGGAGTCGAGCACATAGAAAC
>ML789558.1:400437-451355 GCA_009831015.1 Picea engelmannii
GCCCATTATTTTCCATCATTCATTCATTTTATCATTGTTTGGAGATATTTTGACAAGCATGGGTATTCACACCTCTCCCTATTGAAATATATATACAACTCACCCCTTTGGTTTGTTGTTGGTAAGTGGTTCTCCTTCACCCTTCCATGGGAAATCCTCTTTCTTTGGAAACTCTACTCCCTCCTTGTCCCTTTCCTTTGCTTGGGTAATGAAACTATGTTGTATTTTGGTCATACAATTTTCTCCTAACCTCATACATAAGGGGAAATATGTTATCACCCTTAAATTTCTCACTCCTTATAGTTTGGGTAATTTAACCCTAATATATCACTTTTTCATGCATAACCTCATCCTCTGCTCCATTTCATCACCACATGACCTTAATCTTGTATGAATTATCCAATTCAACCCCTGAGTTTGACCAAAAGTGGCAAAGGTAGTTAATATCCCAAAAGATATGCACACTTAATTTAGAAAAGATCTCAGAAAGTGTGTTTCCTAAAAAACACAATTTCTTAACTATTTTCCTACCTAATCAATGTGCACATGCCTTCTAAACATCACATTGATTACGTGTGGACCTCATCAAATCCTAATTACTATTACTAAGAATTGGTCTAGTCATCTTTAACCACTACATGGAAGACTATGTGAAGAGGCTTATCCACCATACACCTATAAATAAAGCTATTAATGTCACCCATTCACATAATTCCATCCAAGTAAGGTTATGCTGCTGAAATACCACCAATGTTTTGAGATCCCTATTCTCTTGCCTCATTATTTTAGTTTTTTACCTTCTCTTCTACCCAAGGTTGGAGTTGGGGCACACCAAAGAAGTAAAGGACCCATCCAAGGAGTGACTTTGGATCCCATTTGTCTTCATCAAGCCAATCTACAATGTGTTATTTGTACTTTTCCCTTTCATTGGATTAATACAATGTTCATTATTTTATTTCCTTATTCATGTAGAATGATGTTTCTTTTACATAGTTGGATATTGTATTTCACATGAGTTAGGGTTTATTTGCATCAACATTGGTAGGGTTTTTAACTCTAGTCTCATTTCCATTTGTTTTGTTGCTTGATTCACAACCATATAGTAAGGGGGGGTTTTCACCCTTGTGACAAAAAACCACCAATAATAGGGATCCCATGATTGATTATGTGCATAAATTGTTTCCTTGTAAAGTATTGTTGCTCAATTGCATAGAGAAAGGAAGATTGAAAGAAAAAATTAATGGGCTGGAGAAATCCAATAACTAGTTCGAAAATGAGGATACCTACATACATGGCTCTATTAATGAGCTTCTGAGGAAGTTGTTCCCCTTGAGGAAAATAATGTCTGGTTTTTTATTCATACTGGGATTTGAGAAAAAAGTATGATATTTTGTTGTTGCACATGGCTAAGAAAGATAACACTAGTGTTGAACCCCTTTTGTTCTTTTCTATTCCCCCTCCCTTGTTCTATTTTCCCACCTCTTTTAGCACCCTTTCTTTCCCCCTTCTATTTTCTCCCTTTTCCCATTTTCTTTTATCCCCTCTTTTTCCCTTTCTTGATTACTATACTTACCATTTTCACATTTTCAAACCTTCGGACCCGCAGACTGTCACACATGTATTCTCTTCCATTCACTTAAGCATAAGTCTGCTCATCACTTAGAATTATTTTATGTCTCGGAATTTCGGACTTTCAGACTTTCGTACTTGTGGACCTACGTGATACACTTCCACTCTCCATTGTTCACCCAACACTTTTTGTTACTTAGCCATTCCATACTTTCGGACTTGTAGACCTTCAGACATGCGTATCTCCCTTTTCACACGAGTCTCCAAGCCCGATGCCCCGATATTACCCGTCCCTTCACATTGTTTGATGTTGCATTTATTGTTGTCCCTATGGACCTAAATACCAAATTTATTGTTGAGGTGGCGGTTAATTAATAATATTGCTACCGAGGCTACTAATAGTTATTTTGACTTAATGTTTCCGTAAAATAAATCTAACTCAAGTTTATTTCACTATGCAAAAATAATGGCTCAGGAAAAGATGGAAAGATTCACTAGGACAACCATGAGAAAACAATTGTTTTGTGGGGATACCTTGAACCTCCTTTCTAGAGAAGATAAAAAATATATTTGTTTGTTCTCTTATTGGTATTATGCGAAAACGATGGATAGAGAAAACAACAAAGTATGGACGTCAGGAATCGTTCTTGCCAGGTGTGTTCCAGAAGTATTTGAATGCAAGGATATCATCACCTGATGTGTCAATAAGCTCATTCAGAACATAAGAGTTATTTCATTTCACAATAGTTCCCCTATCTCGTTAGCACCTTCAATATTTAGGGAAATGCTAAAATTACCAGAGTCGAACTTGGTCTACAAAGGAGAGGAAGCGAGAAACTTCCTGAAATGAAAGAATAATGGATTGGATCTTCTCCGGGAATATTTTCATGACCTTGCCACAATTCCTAAAGACATATCAAGAATTTAGGTGAGATATTTAAAGGATCCCTATAAGGAAATTGCCTGGTTATTTACTAGAATTGTTGGCCAATATTCTTTAGAAACAATTCCTTGAGTGGCACTGTACATATTACGTTTTGTTGTGCATGAAAATGATATCTTCGACTTGGCGAAGATAATCTCAAATGAAATCATTGCACAACTCAGTAATTTCAAGTCTGATAAAAGATTTTATATGTCTTCTTATTTGATATTTTCCATTACGTATTGTCATACTTTTGAGGGCTTAAACATTGCCCAAAGAATTAAAATAAAATTCGACCATGTAACTATGTGATACCAAGATTTATGGAAACAAAGGGTCGACCATCATTTTTTTGAGGTGTATTAGATTTCGTATCTAAATTCAAGAAACTATTGTTTGGGGAAGACACTTCCCAGTTGTCGTTGGAAGCTGCATATTTTCTGAAGGGAAGAGGAGTTCTGGAAAAAAATGGAAAATTATAATATTATCAGGGTTTCTTGATCTGTTGAGAAACCCATTTTCCTTGCCTATTACATATATGACAAACTGTTTATCATTGAAGTAGCCAAACAATATAAATTCTTGTTTCATATATTGTCTGAGAAAAGGAAAAAGAAGTTGATACCTCTTCCATTGAAAGTTGGTGAGATTCTTCTCCGAGTAATCTCCAAGATTGATTAATATGTTGCTTATTTCGAGAACACCGACCTAAAATTTGCAGAAGAAATGAAGGGTTTCGACCCAAACCACTTTTTTTATAATCACTTGATTTCATTTGGGCTTATCCCTTCCTTTTTAAAATCAGCCATTAGTAAAGAAGAAGAAAATTACGATCACCATCCGAGTGACCAGGAAGCTGACATAAATTTAGAAGACAGAAATTTCCATAAGCACAACATAGTATAATAAAGAAAGAGGTAGACCCTCAAGTGAAAAAAGTGCTAAATCACCAACTGTCTCTAGGAGGAGTGCCTTGCCAAAGGAAAATCCACAACTAGGAACATCCCATGCAAAAAAAATCCAGAGCACTTATTCTGGGGATGATGAAGATATGAACCCTCTTAAAGGGAGCCTAGAAAATCCCCATAAGTTGAAGGTCAAAAGAAAAATAACCAGTTCACAGTAGGAAGGGGATGAGACACATGCTCAAGAAGATGACTTATTATTGGATAACATGGACGTAAATGTGGATATTGAGAACATTACTTTTCCATATGTTGAAGTGTTAGCTCGAGAGAATGTACAACATGTCTCAGCACTCATGATCCATGATGAAACTTTTTATGATGAGGAGACATTTGTTGTGCAAAATGCATCTTTTGATCAGGAGTCTAAAAATTTAATTTTTGAAAGAACCACAAAAAGTAAGAGCGGTAAGCTATGGACCACCATTGGCACACAGGATATGTTACCTTCAAAATTATAATCCATTCACAGAGTTACAGGAGACACCCTCGATGTTTCAATCACACACATGGAAGAAGAGAATGACTAGTTAAAAGAAAGAATCAAATAATTGGAGGAAACCCTCATGCCTCCACCTATTCTAGCTTCTCATGTCACCATGATTCATCTGAGAAAGGGTATTTAAGAAAACCCAGAATCAAGTTCAAGGGTCAAAGGAATTTCCAATTTAATCATGGCCACCTGACACTTTGTTGAATAGAGTATTAAAAAGAGAATGTCATTAATTGTGTAACTATGGGATATGGCAAAGAGTTTCGTTGCTCTTGGTTTAATAATTCAAAATACCAAGGAGTATTTAAATTCAGAATTAAAAAATGATGAAGGGTTCTATACTGATGGAGTTGTGATGTTCACAACTAGAGTTGTGGAAATGACAGAGAAAATGAGAAAGAAGGAAAATTTACCTTCTCCGAGTTGCATAAAAAAATTGAAATCTTGCTCGATAGAACAAATTAATGTATTAAAATGTCTAATAGCCCAATTGACTGACTTATTGAGGAGGAAAATTGAAGGATACTTAAAAATCCTTTATTTGGACATTGTTGAAACTACCATTGAAGTCCCTAGCCCCATGTGCCTTTCAAACTCCATGCTCATGACTCGACAGGACTTTGAAGAGAAAATTGAAGGACTAAAAAGGACATCAGCTAAAAAATTCGACAATATGATGGAATTTACACATGATGACATCGATAGTTGGTTTGTCAAATATACAAATAAGAATGAAGACATTTAAAATATATTACAAAATTTGTTCTCTGATCTTAGGGAAATTGAAAAGGAGCAATTTAATATTAAGATAAATCAAGAATTAATCATTGCTCCACTGAGGAACTTCATTCGAGAATGGTTAAAGACTTCAATCACCAAGATTTTCGAGATTCCAACAGTGGAAGTTATGATCAGTAATCCAACTTCATCCAACAAGAATATAATGGAAGCAGCAACAAGCAGATAAACAAGAGATACCATCATAGTAAGTCCATATCGATCACATTATTCTTTCCTTATCAATATTCATCGAGTTATTCTTCTTCTTTAAAGAGAAAAGTTTAACCGAATTATGATAACTTTATTTTTGTCTTCTTTCCAGATTATGTTGCACGACATTCACCCACCTTCTTCTCTCTTTGTTCTACCTACTTGTACATGTTTTCTTTATGGTCTGCGGGAGCCCCAATTCCAGTCCTTTGGACAAACGCCTTTAAATTTTGAAGCATTGTAATAGACTTTATTATTTTTGAGAAATCCCAAGAGAACTCAGTCGGGATCAGTTTTGATTGTATTTTATAACTTTGAGCATTGAGTATAAAGTGTTTGAAATTGATTCATCATAATCTTGTTTTGAGCTATGCAAGTATTTACTCTATAAAAGTTTGCTTATGCATCTGGACCATCTTCTTTTATTTTTATGTGTGATCATAAAATTTTATTTTCACTATGATGGATGTGAGGAAATTGTGTTTATTTTCAGCAAATGTGTGAGTTGTGATATTTTTGGTCCTTTCTCAGAAACTCTTTAGAAAATAATATTTTATCTTTCAACATTTTTATCTTTCTTTGAACATAATGATTGGACTATCTTAAGGTCCTATATTATTTTTTAATCTAAAGTTATTAAAGAATACCATAAGCTAAAGAGGAGTACCACCTCTATAAAAATGCAGGAGAATTCATATCCTCATGAGGTTTTCGTTTCGTTCCTTGCATATTCAAGTGTCAACAACTAGTTAGGGATTGCATGCTTGAAAATAGGTTCTTGAACTTGAAGTAAAAAGTTGCAAACTATTGTGAAGAAGTATCATTTGAATATTGTTGAGAGGATTGACGGAGTAATTTAGAAGATCACTCAAAGTACTTCTTCTACTAACGATCATGATGATGCATCTGATGATGTTGTCGGTAGCCTTGTTTATTGTAGGAAATATGATGTTGATGGTGTGGCATATTCTCTTTCCTTAGTGGTTACCATTGTTAATATTTCTCGTAGTTTGAGAAATACTACAAGTATTAGGTATTGACTTTTGAGTAAGGTGGGTATATTGATGGTGGACTTGGGAAGTGTGGATAGGGTATTGTTGTTTTGGTTATTCCTAAGTCGAGATTGATTAGAGAATGTCTTGGATATGAAGAGAATGTTATCAATTGAGGAAAGAAGTGTTAAATTGATTAATCAAATCACAACAAATGTAAATCTATGTAATTGAGTTATATATATGGTACTCATTAAATAACACAACTTGGGTTATTTAAAGTGCTTTGTTGTACACTTTACAAATATAAATCTATGTAATTGAGTTATATATATGGTACTCATTAAATAACACAACTTGGGTTATTTAAAGTGCTTTGTTGTACACTTTTAATTGATGGTTTAGGCATTGCTCTCATCTTTTAATTAATTGAGTGGGAATTAATAAAACATCTTATAATTAGTCAATGGGGTCCTAATCAACCAAATATGCAAGAATGACACCAGTTAAGGTTGTGACTATCAATAAAACTAGAAACTTAAAGAAATTGGACAATAGTAACAATTGAAAAGGGAAATGCAAAATTTTAAGCATTTTTGACATATTTGAGATGTAGAAATTTAAGCATTTTTAAATAGTTTTAGGACAAAATTTTAAACTTTTTAGATATAGCTTTTAGGTTTTTTTTAAGTGGCCATAAAATCAAATTACATACTAAGAAATGCCATTACATGGTGATCATTATTTACATACATTTTTTCTAAATAAATAGATTGATATTTATGTCACACTTGAATAAGTAAACCTAACTAAGGAGTCATTCCTTTTCTTTCTATGTAAGTTGGATAAAGTGATTATACAAAATTATAATCACAGAGAAAAACACTTGCACAGACAAGATTCATTACAATACACAATGCAAGAACATGCTAGATTACAAACATTAACATTGTCCAAAGTCATTAACCAAGACATGTATAATACCATGATATCGACATGAGTATGTTTAAGAGAAAGACTATGATATTGAGCGCATGCATAACAAAAAAAATTAAGAAAAGCATACATAAGAGAAGACTATGAGTAGGGTCCAAGCAATAGTAACCATGAGACAACAGTAACAATGATAAGTTTTCAATTTAAGGCCTTTTTAGATAATGACCCAAAAAGAAAATTTTAGGTAGTTTTAGACATTTATTTGTATAGTTACCAAAATTGGTTGAATCCAGCCAAATATCAAGTATCAAGTATCCTAGATTATGATTAGGTAGATTGAGACGGAAATAGCTTGAACATGGACTAACACTTTTTGAAACCTGCAACTCACCTCCAAAGGCAGACAGGAATGTCAATAGACATTTAATCATTTTTGGGGGTTTGGGGGACCCAGACTCTGGATCTAGTCTACACCTCGGTAATGTTGAAGGAGTTAGCTACTTTGGCAAAGTCTATTCTAGGATTTTTTCATGTTTCAACCAAAGTTTTTAGCTAGAACCTTGTTTAGCAGAGGTTCTTTAGCACAAACATTTTAAACTGTCATTTCACTGGAGTTTTAGACTTGTGTGTGAGAAGGGAGCTTAATTGCATGAGTCAATCTCCCTGTCTTGTCTTCTGGATTTTTCCTTAGTGGAGTTTAGGTGGTAGCGACTTAAATCAATAGATATGAACACTTATGGAGGTTGAAGTCAACGCACTCATGGGTGCGGCTGACGAGGCACTCTAGTGCAACGTAGGTCTCTTCACCTCAATCGACGAGTTAACGCATTGTGCAGGACTTAATTCCTCGAGGAAGACGACTTTGGGGCTCATTTACTCCTTCTCGTCGACTAAACAAGTTTCCTTAGCCTCCGACGAATTTGTTGTTTCTCTTGCGAACTCTCTAGCAGAGCCTCCTACTGGACAGGGAGTCGTTCCTTACACCTTAGCTGAGACTGGTGTTCAAGGGAGGTCAGATGGTGTATTCCTTTTGAAGAGAATGACCTTGAAGCCCTTTTCTTTGCTCACTTCAGTAAAACCTCTAGTCCTAAACCCTAATGAATCTTTCACTGCCCCAACGAACTTTCTAGAAGGGTCTAAAAATCAACAGGGAACTACTCCTTACCCCTTAGCTTCATCGGGTGTCTTAGGAACTTCTTCGGGTTTTTATCCACATGTGGGGGTAGCACGCAAAATTACAGGTGGAAAGAAGTCCAACGTAAACCCATGGATTTCAAATAAATCTAAGAGGAAACTAATGTTAGGGGAAGACATTGGACTCGAGGATTCAATCATCCTATCATTGTGCACCTTAGTGGGTCACCACTCCTATCGGTCCATGTGAAAAAAAAATATTGCAGAGTGGGTACATACCTTTTGGCAGCCTCTACTGGGTTATGGACCAAATATTTTTTAATTGACGAGAAGGTGGTTTGGATTTCGTTTTAAAAAATCTAAGGACACTTCACTTATCCTAGACCAGTTTTGGATTTTAGATGGAGGCAGTTTAATGATTAAGAGCCAGTGCATCAGTTTCAACCCAACACAGGAATATTTATGTTTGCGTCACCTCTGGGTCATTTTACCTAGGTTTCCTTTTCACCTATCGAACGAGAAAACCTTAGAGGCCATTGTAAATTCCATTAGTCACTTTATTAAAGTTCAGAAACAAACACTCGTAGCATGTGACCAAAAATTGGAAAATGTCTTGCTTGAAATAAATATACACTCAGGATTGTTGGAATCCTTAGATATTGTTTGGAGAGGACATTATTTCTGTCAAAAGTTGGATTACATGGGGATTCCTTTTAGGTTCTATTTTTGTCAATGGACAGGCCACCTGAGAAGACATTGTCTTGGTTTTGCTGAGGAGGAGTAGTTGGAAGATAAAATTATAAATTTGTCGACCAGAGTCAACTCATCAGGATTGGATTCACATGTATTAAACACCCTCTCCCCAGAGGCATAAAGAACTAATGAATCATATTTCTCATATATTGTTACTGGTAAGTTAAAGACTATTTGCTTATTCCTCGTTTTCATTGTCAGCTTGGGAAAGAGACACATTGGATTCCTCCACTCTCCTAGGTGTTGGGTTACCTTTTTTATCCTTCGTGGATAAGTTATAGGCTCGACAGGGTAGTTTCCCACCTAACTGAAGGCTTTGTGAATCTATTGGAGGGGGTATTCCATCCTCTGATTCTGTGGAACCTAGAGAATATTTTAGAACCACAGGTGATACAAGAAGGGATTGATCCACTCCAGTTGACACCCTTTCTTTTGAATCAAAGGATTTGAGGGGTGTAGGTGTCGTGAGTAGTGATCCGGAAGGGAATAGTATCATCCCAGGTTTTAGAGAATCAAAAGTTGGAGAAAGTTCCATTAGATTCGTTTTGGATACCTTAATCTCGACCTAAAGGGAGGCCCTATCTCCTATACCTATACCTACCTTTCATGGGAGAAGTGTCTTTCGTAAAATGGATCCTGGTGGGGTATATGGACGCCCGGATAAGACATGGTTGGGATTGGGGAAGGATTATACTTGGTAGAAGGGGTTGGGATTTTATCTCTCCCCTATAAAAACCTGAAGTGCACACAAAAAGTCAAACAACACTCCTTCTCTTCCAGAGGTTCACCAAACAATTCTTTCTGAACTTGGGGCGCTTAGAGGCATGAAATTCCTAGCCAGGGCCAAGCCATGATATTGCTCTCCCTTAATATTAGAGGGGTGGGGGGGACCTTAAAATCAACCTCCTTTAGAATACTTCTTAGTAGGAATTCTCTAGATATCATATTCCTACAAGAAACGTTGGTCGATGGAAATAAGGCCAGGTTATTTTTGAACACCTTTCAACCCTCTTGGCTAACTTGTGTTGTTAGCTCAGTAGGAAATTCTTGGGGACTATTAGTGACTTGGAACCCATCAAAATTTGATCTAGTCCCTTATATGTGTTGTAGTGGAATTTTCCTAACATGTACCTATATTTGGAATAAATAGTCGATCTCTCTTATTAACATTTATGGACCCTATTCTGACAAAAAATTATTTTGGGACAAGGTGGCTACTAGGGGCCTACTAGCACATAAGAATATGATAGCAGCATGGGATTTTAATCTCACTTTAAATGTCGGGGAAGTGAGGGGAGATTCGGCACATCAGGACCAGTTGGCTGGGTATTTCAAAAAAAAAATCAAGAACATTGTCTTCTAGATATAGTTCCAGACGAGCTAGTTCCAACTTGGAGAAATGGTCGAATAGGTTCAAAGACTATCTCAAAACATTTGGATCAGGTGTTTTTGTCAAAATATCTGGTAATTGGGGAAGGAAGGATTAGGTCATGGGTGGAATACCCATATATGTAGGACCATGCGTAAATTTTAGTGCAATTTGACTCTCTTCCTTTTCCGACAACCTATCCCTTTAAGCTAAACTCGACTTGGTTTCTTGAAGAAGAATTCTTCAATATAGTAAAAGAAGTCTGGAATGACCGAAAATTCAAGAACAATCTAGGGGCACATCAACTTTTAGTTTGGAAACTGAATACCTTAAAAAAAAATCAAATCTTGGGCAAAAAACCTTAGAAGGCAAAATATTCTAAGACTGGAACAATTGGAGGGAGAATTACAGGCCAGCCTACAAGAAGATTCACAAGAGGGGGGGAATCAAGGTAGGGATAGAATATTGAAGACTTTAGAGACTGAAAAAAATCAAATCCTTCCAGCAGAAGAAATTTTATGGAGACACTGGAGCAGGGCCACCTGGATTAAAAGAGAAGATCAAAATTCAAAGTTCTTTCATCACCATGCAAGTTCTAGCAGAAATAAAAAACACATTTGGGAAATAAACGATGAGATTGGACAGGTCCAATCTAGTTAGGAAGCACTCATGTTAGCATCCACAAAACACTTTAAATCTTTTTATGGGGCTTCTGATCACACAAGTATTTTTGATCAAGTCTTTGTAGCCAGAATTTTCTCTTGTTTCATCACAGAGGAGGATACTTTACTTCTGGATAGCCCATGTACAAAGAAGGAAATATGGGAAGTCCTAAAGACATTTTCAAAAGACAAAATCCCAGGGCCCAATGGCTGGGCAATCGAGTTCTTTTTACACTTCTTTGATTTAGTGGGTGTCGAACTCCTGGAAGTGGTGGAAGATACAAGGTCATGTGGCAAAGTGATAAGTTCTCTAAACTTGAATTTATTGACAGTAATTCCAAAAGTAAACAACCCTTCTACTTTTGGTGATTACATACCTATCTCTCTTTGTAACTTGTGTTATAAACTGGTCACAAAGATTATCGCAAATAGGATAAAACTTGTTCTTTCACAGACTCTTTCGGGTGAACAATTGGGGTTTTTAAAGGCCAAACAAATATTGGATGCCATTGGCACGGGAAAGGAATACTTTCATAGTATAAAGATGAAGAAATCAAAGGCGATAATATTGAAGCTGGATCTAATGAAATCTTTTGACTGTATTGATTGGTACTTTTTACGATTGATTCTTATTCAATCAGGCTTCAGTCATCAAACCACAAAGTGGTTAATGATCTGTGTGACTAGTGCAAATTTTGTAGTCCTTATAAATGGTGAGACATCACCTTTTTTCCACAGTGGCAGAGGCGTGAGGCAAGGTTGTCCACTCTCTCCTTTGTTGTTTATTTTGATTATGGAAGGACTTAGCCTATTGCTAAAAAAAGGACAGGATGAGGGGAAGATGATAGGGGTGAAGGTTTCTAGGATTGTGAAGATCCTTCATCTGTTCTTTGTAGATGATGTATTAATAATGACAAATGATTCCTTACAAGAATAAAAGGAAATAAAATACATACTAAACATATTTTGTAGTTCTTAGAGATTGAAGATAAACTAGACAAAGTCAACCTTTCACTTTGCACGAATTCAAGAGGAATCCTTGGAACTTTTTAAAGAAGTCTTCTCTTAAAACTCTGTAGATCTATCTGAGGGTTTTAGGTATCTTGGTTACTTTCTAAAAGTTGATTCCTATAAGGTAGTGGATTGGACTTGGCTAGTACCAAAGTTTGAGAAAATAATTGGTCATTGGTGCAACATATGGCTTTCCCTAGGAGGTCGTTTCACTCTAATAAAAGCAGTACTTGAATGTCAACCTATTTTTTGGATGGCACTGGTAGCCATACCAACCTCGGTACTGGATAAGATTAGAAAGTTAAATTACAATTTTCTCTGGTTAGGTTGTATCGAAAAACCACATTTACATTTATGTATTTGGGATTTGCTTGCCAAACCAAAGCAAAAGGGAGGATGGGGGATAAGAAATATTTTTCACTTTAACAGAGCTGTAGCAACAAATTCTCTCTAGCGGGTGATGAGGAAGCAGGGGATCTAGAATTCGGTTATAAAAGAAAATTTTATCCCCTTTCGTTTGGTTTCCACCTGGTTTAGATCGACTACTTCCACAACGAGATCGACCTCACAGACTTGGAAAAATATTTTAAATTCGGTAAATCTGATCACTCATTGGTTGTGTTGGAATATGGGGTATGGTCACTCGGTAATGATTGGCAACGACTGTATCTTGGGACTAGAGAATTCTTCTCTCTTATCTCCAAAGCTCATAACTTTCTTAAACAATAAAAACATTAGATACCTTTACCAAGCAAGAGGTATCTCCAGGACAGGGTTTTTATCAGTCAAATGGATATCTAGTGATGAGATTGGACTCACTGGTGACTTGGCCTTGGAATGGGATGTCTTCTACAGGGCACTATCAGGATTGGGTGTGTAGCTACAAAACAAAGAAGATGAGCTCAAGTGGACTGGGGGAGATAAATCTGGACTTATTTTCGTCAAAAATGTTTATACTTCTTTAACAAATAAGCTCTGGAATCAATCTATTGGTGGTTGGAGGAGACACCTGTGGACTTGGAACATAGCACAAAAAATCATATTGTTCACCTGGCTAGCAATTGAAAATAAAATTCTTACTTGGGACATCTTGCAACAGAAAAGTTGGGAAGGTCCTAGTATTTTCCAAGTGTTCCTAGAGATAGTGCAACATATTTTTTTCAAGTGTTCATTCAAAAGAAAAGTCTGGAATAATATAAAAAGGGAACAAAATTTAAAATCTAATTGGAAAGGAATCACTTTAATTGTTTGTTATGAAAATTGGGCCAAAAAGGAGAGAAACTATCTCACCCTTCCTTCACTGGTATGCTGGTTTATTTGGCTGGAACAAAACAAGAAATTATTTGAAAATGGGATCCCCTCTGTTAGTGCAGTCATTTATAAAACACTCAGTTTTTTTGCTAGCATGACAACTCCAACAAAAGTGGCGATCCAAAAAAAAGTTCAGATTTACTTACAAGGAGGCACTTCTATGGGTTGGTTTGGTCGAGCAACACAGTCTAATGGTCTTCAGAGTGGGGTAGGGGGATTTTTAAGGTTAATTGATCATTCATTTTACAAATGGACCTTTAATTGTGGTCCCGGTACCAACACCAAGGTGGAATTACTTGGAGTTTGGGCTACTCTCAACTTGGAAGCTAGATTCAACATTGAAACTTTTTTGTGACTCCAAAATCATAATCAACTGGTTGAATTGTAGAGGAAAACTGCAAGTTGTCTCTCTATTGGGATCGAAGGTCAAAATCAGAGAGCTCCAAAAATTCTTTAGGGATATCAGTTTCTCACATATCTACTGTGATCACAACAAGGATGTTGATTTACTCTCCAAGATAGCACTCCAGAAGAAAGAAGGGAAAATCACATACAACCATTGGGTTGATGGACATGAGGGCCCCACTCTCTTTCTTAATCTCTTTTAACATATAACCCTTCTTATAGTGTTTTATTTCTACATTATTAGTTGAAGTTTTTCAGTTTCTTTTTTGAGGTAATACTTGTTCAAGGAAAGTTGCAAAGGGATAGTCAGAATTAAAGTTTCTTTCATTATGTTTTTTTTTGCTCGGATCCCACTTTATGCAAATAGAATTGTACTTAAGGTTTCACAGTTTGGAGGATGTAATTAACTGTCTTAGTTTTTTTCCATGTGAACAAATTATATATTAATATAATGAGCAATTTTTCTATTGAAAAAAATAGTATCCTAGATTAGGAAAAAATGATAAACAATAATCACCTTTAATTACCTAGAAATCTTTCAACGGAGAAGTCAAGTGGGTGGACAAACATCTACAAATTTTAAGGTTTGGATAAGTAAGCCCACCAAAGTGAAGTGGGATAAGTATTCAAGTTCAGTTTGATCTATTTTTCCAAATTTCCATAAACACTACCATTACTTAGGGTAGGTAAGGTAAAACTAATTGGAATTTTACTTGATAAAAATTTTGATTTTACTTGATAAAAAATTCAACACATAAGTAATCTTCTAAGCTTATATATTCAAAATCCATACAAGAAATCAACCATTTATATACAAAGTGTTGGTCCAAAATATTTGTATTATGCAGAAAATGTAGTGTTTACTCTTTGTAATTTGCAAGAAATCTAGTATTTATAATGTTTTTAATATGTATATTTTCAATTTGTTTTTAAGAAATGACACAAAAAAAATTGAGCTTCGCAACTATGGTTATATAACATAATGAATTTTTTGAAGTGGCCATGGAAGACCAAATTACATAACAAGCAACATCAATTAAGGTCCAAATGAATAGGAGGAAGGTATGACCAAGAAGCACGAAACATAGTCTAAGTGGGTGACATGTTTGTTTGAGTAGTGACAAGCAATTAACATAGTTAAGGAAATGTTGAGTTGAGTTTGAGTAGGTGATAACCCCACTTGAGTGGCATGGAATAGGTGACAAGGTCCTAGAAGTATTGAGAAGAGTTTGAGCATCTGTCAGATCCAACCAATGTACAAGTAAGGTGACAAGGTCTGGGCATGGCCCAAGAAAATTCCATGGAAGGTTCAAGAAATGTCCAAGCAACATTCTCATATATATGATAGGCCCATGCAAATTTTGTTGGCCCTTGACCAAGTTTTGGAGTTTCTTGGTCATGTTGACCTATTTTGGGACTTTGACAGCCTGTCGAAGGAGGAGTGCAAGACGAAGTAAAGATCACGATATCTTTGCCCACTTTTGGATCATTTTTGGGTTTTTGGGAATATGTAACGAGAATGGGATGTCGGCCCATGGGTTTACCCATGTGTAGGCCTATTTTTGTAATATATATAGGCCATATAGGGGAGTATTTGAAGTCGAATGAGATATCTATGTGATATAAGCTAAGTGCCAAGAGGTGGATTTGTGTGATTAGGGATTTGTGCATTCGGTGTAAGACTTGGAGAGCTGAGTGCAAGTCCTTGTGCGAGACTATAGATGGCTTAGTTCTGTAACTCAAGGAAAAAGGATATAGAGAGCTATGCAGATCTTCTGTCCTGTGTAGAGTAAGGGTTTTGATGGCTTTGTTCTTGTAACCGATTGACTGATGACAATAAAGAAGAAGAGTAGGTGGACGTAGCCCCAGGGTGGGGGTGAACCCCGTAAACACTATGTGATGTGTTTTGTGCTTGTCTTGATGTGTTCACATGTTATTTTCTAAGTGCTTTGATATGTACTTTAGATAAATCTATTTATGCTTTGTGCTTATTATATGTGAGAATGTTATATCTGATCTAGACAGTCATTCTTAGTGCTTGATATGCTCATTCTGATCCATTTGTATATGCTAAGTGCTTGAATAATGTATATTAGTGTGAATGTTGCAAAGCTCTGTTGTATCAACGAATTGAATAATGATTATATATTAAGGAAATGATGGTGCTAAGAGTTGTATTAAGTATTATAATCACAGATCGATGCCCCGGCTAAGGTTGCAAACACCTAAGTCTTGCAACCACCTCTGCCTCTACCTCGGGTGAGACTTCATCTTCTTCGCAGGTGTTTCCGAAAGGGCCAGTAGTTAGGGCTTTGTTGGTGCGTTGTTGTAGCATTGAACCCTGGGTCTTCCCCTGTGCCAACAAATGGTTCTGTTGTCAGGACCTGAAATGGTGATTTCTAGGAACTAAGAAAGAAGAAACTTTGTGCAAAGATTCATCCTGAAATTGTGGAAGCTCTATGCGTAGATCTGTTCCCTGGTGTGTAGTGTTCTACTTTCTCTATAAATCTCTATGCTGGAAAAAAAATAAAAAATGTCTGATCTAAAAGAAAGAAGCCCGATCTGAAGAAAAGAGGTTGGATCTAAAGGAAAGAAGCAAGATCTGAAATTTTTGTGCTATAAGAAAGGTAAAAGTGATAATTTCTGATTAAAAGAGGTAAGATCTGCAAGCCATGTGCTCTAATAATGATAAAGATAGTAAAACAATTTAGATCTGGAAGCTTTGTGCTCTATAGAAGTAAGATAAGTGGAAATTTTTGTTTCTAGAGTATGGATCTAGGTATGTTTAATAGAGTCTGTCCTGGTTTGAAAACTAGAGAATTAATAGATGAAAGAAGGTTTGATATGAGTAGATCTAATAAGAATAGTGAAATATATGTTATACCTATGCATAGAAAGAATGTTTGGACTAACGAATGGATGTAGGATCCCATAAAGAAATTGTTGCAAGTTAACTACCATGCTCCTAGTGCGCAGTACAGAAGAGGTTGGGGATCATTTAAAATAAAGAGAGGATTAACCCTCTGTTACATTTGTAGAAAATTGGGACATCTTGCTAAAGAATGCCCTGGGAGAAGACCTAGTTGTCTTTCATGCAAAGCTATGGACCATGAAGTGTTGGATTTCCTCGGAATGATTGCTAAGCTTGAAGGAATGAATCTAAATCAAGAAAACCCTAAGGCAAATCCAGAGGCTATAGCAGAACCCCGGGAAGAATCAGAGAAAATATTGCTACAGATGAAAGAAACCTTGAATGACCACCGACATATTAGATTATCAAAGATCTTTAAAGAAAAAGAATGCATCGAAGTAAGAATAGGAGACTTCGACATTGACTATTTTCTAGATGAAGAGACACGGGTGAATATCATGACAGAGAGAACTTGGGAAGCTATAGGGAGGCCTGCTATGATTCCTTCATTAGGAGGACTAGGGTTATTCAGGGGAAAACTGGTAAACCTGTGTGGAAGGCTCGCTCGGATACCTATGACTGTCAATGGAACTTCGACAAAGGAAAATTTTGAGATTATTAAATTTGTTGAAGATAGCGCCCCATTTACCACGTTAATAGAAAAACCTTGGATTGAAAAATATTAATCCAGATGCAAGAAAGAAGAAGAAGTCTTGGAGCAGAAGAAACAAGAGTTAAAATATTTCATGACCAGAAGGATCGCACACTTGATGAAAGAATAGGAGAACAAGTCAAATCTATTTAACACTGTAAACCCAGATGTCAAAGTTGCAAAAACATTAGAAGACTCACAGGATACTGAAGTACCTATCTCAGATAAAGAAGAGGTGTTACCCCTGAGTCCTAGGAGAGAATATCAACAACGTGAAGTAACTAAGTCCACAGAAGATAAGAATCAGAGTGGAAAATAAACTACCAAGACGAAGCTCACTGGAAAGAGGGCTAGAAAGAAAAGTAAGAAGAGAGATAAGTTGCAGAAGGTTCTAGAAGGAACTTCACAGACAAAAAATTTGCAGAATTTGAGCTTTGCCCGGATATCAAAACAACGACACATGGCACTTCACCATGGCGAAGAAATATAGTCGTTGGGGATATTATAACCGTTCGATCGATGCTCCGAACGGGAAGAAAGGCAATAAAAATTCATCATCGGACCGTTATCCCACGCCATAACGGATCGAACAAGAGTTAATGAAGGCCCATAACCGTTGCAAGCGAACCATTGATGAGTTGCCTACTTATCCCGTCACACCATGCACGGAGAACATTTTTTCTAACTGAGAATTTGAAACCCACAGACTAAGTGAATTGTATACAGTGATCATTGCGCTATTGTTGTTTGATTGATGAATCTAAGATCATCGTGACCCAAAACAATTTAATCCCAAGCGCATATGTTCGACGAGCTCACCGCAGTTGAAGAATTAGTAATAGAATTTATCCTCAACTTAATGACTGAAAGATTCATGTCGGAGAGAGGAGTGTCTACAGGTGTACAAGCATCTTCGATGACAGGACTGTCGGCCTCTCTGTCCACTACTCGAGCTGGTCCATCCTGACCAGTAGATGAAAATCAAACTAAGCATAGGGATGATCTTGCAAATGTTAAGTTAATCCTGAGTATACTACCCACCTATCTACCACCTCTGAGCGGCACAATAAATCGAGACAGTGTGCCCAAATATTTTGGGTACACTTTGGTCACTGCATACCTTTCGAAGGGGATACGCACAGTGTGCGTAGACTAGGATAAGATCACAGCGTTGAATTTTAGCGACTTCAACCTTGGCGACAGGAAGGTTTATAGAATGCTCGCCCCACATAAGTATCTTACTAGAACAAAAGGAAAGAATTCAAAGATAATTCCTCAATC
This sequence comes from Picea engelmannii, assembly GCA_009831015.1. Taxonomy (NCBI): domain Eukaryota; kingdom Viridiplantae; phylum Streptophyta; class Pinopsida; order Pinales; family Pinaceae; genus Picea; species Picea engelmannii. Next base: position 418,797 of record ML789558.1, read on the forward strand.
ATGGACCCATAACCTCGCACAGTCCACACTACTCAACGTCATGAAGATCCCACACTTTGGTAGGCACCAAGAAGTAAACGCATGCGTCAAGATGTTGTTGTCCTGCTACCATGGCAGATATTTGTGGTTGAACCGACGTATCATAGTGGATCTGACGTTGATCAATCGAATCACAAGGCTAAGCATGCAAGGCCTTGACCCATAGGATTTCTACCCCAAAAAGATAGTGGATCGCATTCTTGTGTAGAAGATCAAAGACACCTATGACAATGTAGAGAAGGGCATGCAAGGCTAAAAGGTAGCTTCTATCCAAAGCAGCACAATGTGCCTCGCCTGCCAATTGATCGCAGAAAATTTGGTGCGAAAGAATCGACCCACTGAAGTCACGAGGTTCGTAGTCGACCTTGCAGGGAAGTGCACAGAAGGACTTCAGATGAATTGGGTGTAGTACCTGGTCGCTTTCATTACGTGGGAGATGCCAGAAGGCGCGACTTCCCTAGACATCGAGCCATTTGAACCTCTAGCCGCGAAGTTCAATACACTGTGGTACTCGAACGACATGAATAAACAATGGCAGTCAAATGTTGTGTTCCACACGTATTACAACCAGTTGAAGACCGCTATCCAGTCTGAGCCTCATATAACCCCAAACACTCTCCATAGGTTTAGGCCCTTGATGAAATTCAACATAGACCGCCATTTCATCTATATCACAGTGCGCGCTGATGATAAAAAACAACAACTTCAATCATACTACAAGTTGACAGAAGAGGATTTTGAGGAAATCACCAAGGAATGGTCGACGAACCTCCTCATCCCAGCAGACCCCACGAAGATATATGATATTGATAGCCTTGAAGCAACGCATGATACCCCTGGACCTAGAAAGACAAAGAAGACCGAAGAGGTCCATGATTTAGACAACGCTTCCATGAAGACCTATTCCATCTCAGCAAAGCAAGGAAGAGATGGCGGAGAGATAGATGGCACAGAAGTGGAACAGAAGAAAGTTGAATTTACACCACTTAGAGATGAGGAGGACCCCTCGAAGAAAAGGAAGGTTTCCCCTCCAAAACCTTCCTCAAGGAAGAAATCAAAAGAAACCAGGACCAAATTTGAGACCACCCTAACCTCAGACGACTTCGAATTCATCGTCACAACACTGAATGATGATTCGCTAGATATAGAAGAGAAGCAAGAAGCTAAGAAGGAGGAGGTGTTCAATAGGATCAAGGTTGAACTTCAAGGAGTGCAGCATGCACTACAGTCTAGTCGTGCATTTTCCACTGCGCCTCCATCATTGGAAACACTGGAACTAGGTGATGAGTCAGCCCAACTACATTGCATCACTGATACAGTTGAAGCTCGCCTTCGACGAGCTCAGGAAGAAACAGCACAAGGCACCCATGCTTTAGCACAAGTACAGAAATACCTTGAGGAGCAACGCAGTACCGTAAAAAAGGAAAATCTTGCTCTGCAAATGAAATGGGATGAAGAAAAAGAACAGTTATATCAAAGCAAGGAAAAGTTGCTCAATGAGCAACTCGAAGTTAAGGAAATGGTCAACAGAGTACTTCGCTCTGTGACAGTTGTCAAAGTAAAGACTGAAGGGTGAGTTCCAAAGAAGGTGGCACAACGTGAAGAGGTAATCTAGCAACTCCAACAACACATAGCAGACTTGGAGCTCCACACTGTGCCCGAGACCCCTCAATATGTAAGAGACCTAAGGGAAGCAACTGTCCACAACGCAGTTGAAATATTAAAAGATCTTGCCTTGGAGTGCAAACAACTGAGTAATCGTAGTGCTCAGACCTATGAAAACCTCACTGAGAACCCCAAGTTACAGGTGCTGGGGTCGCAGCTCCAGGAAGCAAAGCAAAATGCAGACACACTTCAGGTGCAACTGAAGGCCCTATCGATCGTAGAAAGAATGAAGAGGTCTCACAAGCAACGCACAACCCAAAAATAGATCCATACGATCCAAAGAAAAGTGATGGACATAACTCAATGACTCCAACCAGTGCAAGATAATTCATGCATGTTGTTTACAGAGGTCGAGAGCCAAGGATTAGAGCTAGAACAGGTCATCATCATAGCAGAACAATTCCTAGAAGGTCCAGTGAATGACGCAGTGCTACAGGAATTCATCGAACAAGAGGCCACAACAAAGCAGCAAGTCGAAGCAGCTTGAGCCAAGATCTAGGCGTTCGAGGCAGAACTAGACAGACCAAAGTGACTCGGGATGAGTCACAGGTGAGTGTTGGGGGCATGTTGGCCCTTGACCAAGTTTTGGAGTTTCTTGGTCAAGTTGACCTATTTTGGGACTTCGACAGCTTGTCGAAGTAGGAGTGCACGATGAAGCAAAGATCAGAGGATCTTGGCCCACTTTTGGATCATTTTTGGGTTTTGGGGAATATGTAATGGGAATGGGATGTCGGCCCATGGGTTTACCCATGTGTAGGCCTATTTTTGTAATATATATATAGATGTTTATGCCATATAGGGGAGTATTTGAATTCGAATGAGATATCTATGTGATGTAGGCTAAGTGCCAAGAGTTGGATTTGTGTGATCGGGGCTTTGTGCATTCAGTGTAAGACTTACAAAGCTAAGTGCAAGTCCTTGTGCGAGACTATTGATGGCTTAGTGTTGTAACACAAGGAAAAAGGATCTAGCGAGATACGCAGATATTTTGTCCTGTGTGGAGTAAGGGTTTTGATGGATTTGTGCTTGTAACCGATTGACTAAAGACAATAAAGAAGAAGAGTTGGTGGACATAGCCCCAGGGTGGGGGCGAACCACGTAAACACTGTGTGATGTGTTTTGTGCTTGTCTTGATGTGTTCACATGTTATTTGATAAGTGCTTTGATATGTTTAGATAGATCTATTTATGCTTTATGCTTATTATATGTGAGAATGTTAGATCTGATCTAGACAATCATGCTTGGTGCTTGATATGCTCATTCGGATCCATTTGTATATGCTAAGTGCTTGAATACTGTAGATTAGTGTGAATGTTGCAAAGCTCTGTTGTATCACCAAAAATTGTCCCAAGAAACTCCAGGAAATCCAAGAGGATTTGGACAAAGAACAAGGGTGGAAATAGCCAAGGAGAAAGGCATCAAACAAAAAAGGACTTTCTCAACCTACGACACAAACTGCAAACAAAATCCCTACAAGTCCACCAACAAAAAATTGGGAGGTTTTTATGGTAAGTCATCTTGATCACTCTACAAAGGCCACATCCTCTTATGCAAATCAATTCAATATTTTAGGAATAGATTCTATAGAATCCCTTAAGAAACAAAATTTTGGACCTTCCTCTCAAAGCCTAGTGTTATTTCAGCTGGCTCTACCCCCTCTTGAAAACCCCTCCCGAATTTTTCTAGGAGGGGAATATCATGAACTGGAAGAACCCTTAGGTGAGTAGGAAATGAAAAATGTGGAAACTCCTGCCCAACCAACAAAGATAGTCACTAGGATTAGAACCCATAAAGTAGTCGATGAGGGTGATATACCAGAAGAAAGAATTCTAAAAAGAGTTGTGAGAAGGACTATTAAGGACAAGCGATAGGAAATAACAAACGCTGAAAAATATATGGAATGCAGTCATCAATCCCTTCTGTTTGGATGAACAAAATGTGGGGAAGGTCATGAAGCAGAGACTCTAGTAGATCCCTTGGGAGGGGATCCTTATCAATAAGAATTAAATAAAAATCCTATCATGGAATTGCAGAGGCATGAGCAGTAAGATAAAAGAAGAAAAAATTCGAGATCTAATAAAAATGGAAAATCCCTATGCTCTTCTCATTCAGGAAACAAAATTAAGTGAAGAAGAATCCACTTCTATAGGAAAAAAATTATGGAAAAATAACAATAATATTGCAATTGAATCAATAGGGGCGTCTAGGCGAATCCTCTCTCTCTAGGATCCCACCAAATTAGAATTTATGTTCAATTTTTCCTCATAAAATTATATTCTTAAAAAATTTAGGCATATTGAATCAAGGCTCATTTTTCATCTTATCGATGTTTATTGTCTAGTCAAATATCCAGAGAAAGTTGGGTTTTGGAACTCCTTACAAACTTTCAAAGAGGAATATAGTTTGTATAATTGTATCATAGGTGGAGATTTAAACATAAATCTTTCTAATGAGGATAAGAAAGGAGGTAGTATAGTTAGAGACCCAATGGGGGGGAAATGATTGATCGCATAAATGATTTGGATCTTAATGATATCAAGTTGGCTAGTGGAAAATATACATGGGGCAATAAACGAATAGGGGCATGCCACATTGTAGCCAAACTGAATCATTTTCTGGTACATAGCTATTTTTTTCCTCTAAAATAATTATGTTTGCAATATCTGATCACAAGCCAATTTCAGTCTTATTTGACACTCCCATAAATTTTGGTCCACTTCCTTTTAAAATTCAACCCGTTTTGGCCTCAAAATGAAGAAATTTTTAAGATAATTGAGGATTCCTAGAAGGTCCCCATTAATGGCTCTCCTTCTTATGTGTGGGAATCTAAGTTAAAGTCAATTAAAAATCCTTAAAACTCTAGGTAAATTTCTCATGCATATCTCCAATAAAAGAGCGACAGGAGTTGCATCATCAATTGGAAAATATTAAAAAACAAATGGAAGAAGAAGAAGTAGTTGATGGGATTTTGATGCGTGAAAGAGAAACTAATAAAAAAACTCCATAAAGTATTCAGAAAGGAGGAGCAAGAATGGAGGCTAAAATCTAAAATCTTGTGGCTTACATCAAGGGAAATAAATACAACCTTATTTTAGAAACAAACCAAAGCTCATATACAGGAAACAATGTCAAAAGCATCGTGAAATAAAATGGACAAAATACTGAGAATTTTGAAGAAATTAAAGAAACAAATCGACGTAATTTTGAGGCCTTATACACTAATGAAAACCACTCAGTTCCAATCTCCATTCAAATAATTTTGGAAAATACTCCCACAATGATTACAGAAGAAGAGAATAAAATTTTGTTGCAGGAAATTGAAGAAGAAGACATAAAAATGCAATATGGATTCTGGAAAAAGATAAGGCCCTGGGCCCATATGGCTTCTCAATTCACTTTTACATCAATTTTTGGAACATTGTGAGATCATATCTCAAAATGATGCTTAATCATTCCTTTCGAAAGAAAAAAGTTGGAGGAGGCACCAAATCTACCTTCGTCGCCCTCATTCCAAAAGAAACTAATGCATTTTCTTTTTCCAGGTTTCTCCCTATTTCTCTGTGAATTCTGATTATAAAATACTAACAAAAATTATTGCAAACAAGTTGGAACAAATCATTCGCAATATAATCTCAAACAATCAGGCTCAATTTATACAAAAGAGACAGATTGTTGATAACATTATTCTAGTACAAGAAGCAATTCATTCGAGCAAAGCAAGAAAGGAAAAAGGTATGATCATTAAAATGGACATGGGAAATGCTTTTGAACAAGTCTAGAATTCTTTTATTTTTACAATAATGACGAAATATGGATTTATCTATGATTTCATTAGTTGTTTCCAAGTTCGCATTGGTTCTCCCTAGATTACTCCTCTCATCAATGGATTTCCCTCTTCCTTTTTCAGAATAAAGAGAGGTTTAAGGAAAGGCTACATGCTTTCCCCTTTACTCTACATTATAATGGTAGAATATTTGAGCAAGAAACTATACTGGGAAATAACCTATGGCTCAATTCAAGGTCTCAACTTCACAAGGGGGGTTAGAGAAATTAACCATTTGCAATTTGCAGACGACACTCTTCTTCTTCGAGCGGCCTCTACAATCATAACAAGAAGGTTTTAAAAAGTTATTGATTTTTTCTAATTCTTCTGGAGCCAAAGTAAAAAACTCAAAAATCCATATTTATGAATGGAATGTCTCTAATGAACAACTGCAATGAATCTCTAGAATTCTAGGATTCCAAAATGTGGAGGTCTAGTCACATTTCAAATACTTTTGAATGCCCATTTATTTGCAAAATCCCTCCTTTATCTGGCATGATATCTTGGATAATATGAATAAGATAATTTTGCAATGGAGGGAAAGATGGCTGAAACTCAATGGGAAAATTACTCTCATCAATTCAATACTTTCTTCTCTTCCCTTGTTCCAATGTTCATCCCTTCTAGCTCCCAAATTCATTATGGACCGGATGGCCTAAAAGATCATGTCATTTTTGTGGGAGGGTGACAAGATAATTTCACCATCCATTCTATGTATTAAAAGTAGCATATGAATCCAAATAATAATTTCTCTCCATCGTACCTAACTTGATATGCAATTCAGATATGAAAACACACAGAAAAACAAAATGTGCAATGAAGACCAAAAATTAGATAGCGAGGAGAAGAGAAAATATAATATACATGAAAATGGAGAAGAAGAATTAGAAAAGAAAATAACCATCACACTTTCTTGAGTGATATAGGAGATTGTTTTATAAGTAAGGTGACTTTTTCCTTATCCTTATTAGATGATTACAATAAAATTTGCAACAACTAACTAAATTCTTACAACAATAATTGCTAAAAGCACACTAAATGATTGTAGCAGAAAGTGTTGAAGTGAACTACTGTCTACAATAGAAATATATGAAATTAACTACCACACTAACAATAATACTAATTAAAGAGTGCCGCCTCATTCTGAGGGACCAAGGAAGTGGGGCTCGCTTCTTGGTGGCCCAATTCCTCCCTATTTAGATTTGGAAGTGTCCCTGCTTCCACCATCAAATGAGGGAAATTGCACTACAAATGATGTTGGTGTTTGCATTGTTACTTGTACAACAAGATCCATACATGATCTCATAACTGAAAGAAAAATGGTGTGGACTTCTTATCATGTCTCTATTTCACATGGTCTTGGGCTGCTCGTAAGGCAGTTGCTTCCTGAGTTTAGCACTGAGTCAACATATGGATAAAATGTTAAGTTGAATGATGTTCTTGTTGGTGATATGTTGATCCAAAAGAAGCAAGGGCCTCTAATCGGAATTCCATCAAATTTCCTCCCTGTTTAATTACCTCCCCACTGGTGAACTGAAATGCATCCTTATTTATATCAAAGGGTTGATTCCTATCCAGAAAACAAAGAACTTGCGCAGAGTATAATGCAAGTGGAAGCTGAGCCAAGTGGTGCCCAACCTTTTGCAAAAAAATCTTGAGGTCATGGGAATTAGAGTGCGATTTCCATTAGGCCAAAAACTGTACCCGACATGGATATGATCGACCCCCTGTTATGTCCAATATGAGTCCCAAATGTGGGAACCAATCTGTGTCCAAAATAGGATTTATTTACCTGAAGTGTATGTGCCCACAGTAGCTCGAGGATGATGCGAACGTGTTGAAGATGTTCTTCCCAAGAATTACTAAAGACCAAGATATCATCAAGATAAATGATCACGCATTTACCCAAATGACTTGTTGCATGCATGTGAACTTAATGGTATCCAGTTGTCAAATCCATATGTGTGAAGGAATAATCCCCTTGTAAGTGGTACAATAATTCCTCACTCCAGGGTAGGAGGTAGCAGGTTTTAACAATGGATTTATTAAGGGTACAGTAGTGGGTCAATAGGTGTCATTCTGAATCATACTTGTTTGAGATAACAAAGGTGGGGTATACACATGGATACAATGAAGGTGGAATATGGCCTAAGCTCAAAAGTTGACCAATTGGTTGTTCCATCTAAGCGACCTCTCGGGGATTGATGTGATAGGATAGGGTGTCAGGAAAAGAAGCACCAGGAATTAGATTAAGTGTGAGCTCAATAGAGTGAGATAGGGGCAATTATGTGGGTTGTGTGAAGACATCTACAAATTCTTGGAGTGGAGGATCCATGGCAAGAGGTACCAGGTTATTCTGGTTGTCTCGGTTAATGGGTCGAACTAAGCACAAAGAGATGCATTGGTTCATACTGACTTGATTAATAACCGTTTGGTGAGTAATAGGATGGGCGGATTTAAGAGCGGAAGAAGTAAGCACATAGGTGTGACCCTCATGATATTTAGCATGATAGATAGCATGCCAGACCTATTGGTAGTAAATTCCAAGGGACAAATCAACACAATCAAGAGGAGAGACATCACACAACACAATATTATCGAAAGGGCCAATCACAAAGGTAATCGCACAACACTGGGAGACAATGAGATGAGATCCTTCCTTTTGTACCCAACTAAGGTGGTATGGGGCTGGGTGCACAGTGGTGGGTATTTTTAAGCGTGTGATCAATTTTTGTTCCACGAGGTTCTTTTGGATTTTGTTTTCCAAGATGAGAGTAGCCAACTCATGATTAATCTGACAATTATGTGTAAAAAAGGGTATATTATAGATGTATGGTTCACTAGTGGTCATCGGGATCAGATAAGGGTCCACTTCAGTAGGATTGCTGAGAGAGACTAATTTAGGATCGTTAGGGGAATATGACTAAGCGACCTCTGAAAATAGAGTCTATTAGGTGCAAATGTCCTTACGTTTCGGACATTCTGCAGATGCATGTGAGTTGGTCTTATGAAAGGTACACTAGGGCACATTTCTGGGTGTGGATGGGGAAACAGGGGAAACCAAGGAATGCTTAGTATGCGAAGGAATAGCAGTATAAGGACCATATCGAGTTGGGGGAGATCATATTTGAGGAGCCACTTTACGCTCCACGACCAAGGCCCAAAGAAATACCTTGTCCAAGGAAGGAGACTCAAACAAATCAACTTCACGATGGAAAATTGTTACTAAACTAGAATTAAATTTGAAAATCAATACCTCTTCCAGATCTGAAATGTGTAGTTGGATGCACAACTTGCAGAAGAAATCTATGTATCTTTGTACTGACTGATGGGTGAGTTGTCAAAGATGAAACCATTTGGAAAGGAGGTTCTTTCGATATCCTGGGGGATATAAGCGGTCTTTGAGTGCCTAGAAAAATCATTCACATGTTTTAAGGTGTGGTGTCTGTGTCTTGACCAGTTTTAGAATGTCCATGACCCAAGAATAATTCTTCAGCTGAGTGTCCCACCATGTTTGCACAATTCTCTCGAGTTGCAAATCGACGATCTGAAGCTTCATGTCTTCTGTCATCTCAGAACATGTATGGAAGTATGTGGAAATACTGAGAAGCCAAGAGTTGGCATTCTCTCCATTCATTTGTCCTGCAAACTTTGGTAATTGGAAGCGTGTATAGATTTGCATGGGTGTTGGAGCTTTGCGTTGTTCCAGATGGAGTAGCTCCTAGAGAGTCATCGTTAAATCCTGAATTCGAGATGTGGCAGTGGATGCAAAATCCTCTGTAGACTGTTATCTTCATGGAGGCATAATTTTCATTCATCGTTGATCCAAAAAGGATCCATAGAAGACTAAGAACAACTCAGAAGTCTCAGAAGCAACTCAGGATGCTCATCATGGCCTCAACAGACAGAGAAAGGGAAAAAAATCAAAGTTCTGAAAACTCAGTGAAAATGACCTTATTGCGAAGAGAGCATCACAAGATTTCTAACGACGCAAACGACTCGTCAAATGGAGTTACAGATCGAAATATATTCATGGTCAAATTTTGGTCAACCTAGCCCAGTCAGCAGGGGGATGAGTCAGCATATGTACTGTTGACATCAGCACTAGTACAGATGACGTCAACATCTGTACAACACATGTGGCAGGAGAAAGAGGTGACACATGTCATGATGACATCAACATGATGTCATCATGCTGATGTGGAAACACTAGAGGCTACCACATGTCACCCAGATTTGGCACTTTTGAACCAATCTGTGGACCAGTAGCATTTTTCCACATGGCAGTCCGTATGGTCCATACAGTGACATGAAACTGACGTGGCATGGTGAGATGGTATTGATGTGGAGTCTGTATGATGATGTGGCACTGACATGGTGGGATGACGGTGCAGTGGATGACATGGCCAAATAGGAGGCTGCCACATGGCAGTGGGAAAATTCCCAATGACAGCTCGTATCCTAAATTTGAAAAAAAAACAAATGATTTGTCGGGTCCATGCCAAATCCGGCACCAACTAACAAATAGAGCCTGGCTAGAATCTTCACCAAACTGGCGGAACAAACATTGGTTATATATATATATATATATATTGTTTCAACCATAAAGCCAAAAGGGGGAGGCCTGTGGGTTTGACCCATGGACCTCCTCCCTCCATAATGCCTTAATACTCACGCCATAACCAACTATCCAACGACCCTTTCATTGTAATGAATGCCACCATTATTACTTAAAAGCTGCATCTGCCTGAGCCCAGAAGAGGGAGGCGCGCATGTGTATGGTGGGGAACCCAATACAAGGTAGAGTACAATAGCATTAATTGCAGGTTGAAGGGGCACAAAAATTGAGACGAAATTCTTCTTGGGCCTGGGAGTGCTAGAGTCGGATCGAGACGTGGAGACAATCATTTTTGGGTAATTTGACACCATGAATTCAGTGGTGTCTTTTTTCTGATCTGAGCAATATTTTTGCAGCTTGATTTCAGAATGAGGTAAACTTATGTATTTTTTCAAATTCTTTTGTTGAGTCAATGAAAAATCCTACCCATTTGAGAGAAAGACCCGAAGACGTAATCCACCAGGGATGAACTCTGTTATTAGGTTTTTATGTTCATATTTGATATGTCTCTTCATTATTGAGTTTTTTTACTTCTTTAATGGTGCACTAATTTATGCTCATTTAATGCAATTCTTTATAAGTCACTCGATGAAAAGATCCTAGATCATGTTGGTATCAGAGAAGTCATCTTTGACTTGAATTGTTGAGTGTGAATGCTTACTAGGGCCAATCATAAGCAGGGTGAAGGAACTCTTAAGACTTTCAATCCCGAAGTTGGTCGTGCATCCCGAAGGAATAAAATGGTAGAAGAAGACAAGCGTGATGAACATGAGAAAAACTTTCATATGGTCTTTTATCGCATTTCAGAAATGGTCGAACGAATGTATCGAGATTACGAGAATAGGATTAAGAAGAAACGAAAGAAAAAGGAAGCACATGTTGATGATGATGCTTAAGTAAACCAAGGGGTTGGAGGAGACCCTCCTGAGCCTCCATCTTCACCATCAAGTTCTAGTTCTTATTTCTCTAAGTATTCTCATCATTCTCATCATTCTAGCCATAAATCCTCTTTTAAGAAACCATTATTAAAGCTTTATGTAAAATTTTCTTTACCTATGTTTAATGGAGATGCTAATCCTGAAAATCTAGATAATTGGATCTGATAGGTTGAACTATATTGACGTGTTCAACATATTGATGAAGAGGAAGTTAAAGTGAAATTGGCTTCTCTTCGGTTGGAAGAGACTGCTCTTGTATGGTAGGAGAGAAAGCTTCAGGACATAAGTAAGTGTGGTAATCTTCTTTCCTCATGGTCAGAATTTAAATCAGTGATAAGGAAGAAATTTTATCCATTGGTTTATTTACATAAATCAATGATGGAATGGCAAAATTTAAGGAAAATTAAAGGTCAAACTTCACAGTTATATCCATCATACTTTGCTCTTGTTTAACCCCACCAGTATTGACGAATTTTGTGTGCAAGACACTCACCTTGAGAACAGGAGAAAGCATGTTTAGGAAGATCCCACAAAGAAACCTTCCAATCTCCCACATAAACCTTTCAAGAAGATTAAGAGGAAGGACAAGAAGACCACCACAATGATGAGAGAAGGAGGAAATCCATCTTGCACTCATTGCAAGAAAAGCGGTCACAATGATGAACATTGTTGGAAACTGCATCCAGAGAAGAGACCGAAGCAGTTCGGTGGAAAGGGGAAGACAAAAAGTGTTTCTACAGTAAAACAAGATCTTGGTTCTGATGCAGGGGAGGAAGGAAAGATAATAGTGGTTGGAGTACAAGGTAAATATTCCCTTCATGCTAGTTCAAATTCCAATAATGAATCTCATGATGATGAATGAAAGAGGAATGGGTTATTTCACATAAGATTTGTATCTAAACACACTAAAATAGATACAGTATTTGATCTGGGTTCCCAAGTAAACTTAATATCTGAAGCACTTTTCAAGAAGATGGGTCTTGAAACGAAACCACATATTAAGCCTTATCCTTTTGGTTGGGTATGTGATAAATAAAAACTTAATGTCACCAAACAATGTAGGTTAGATTTTCTATTGCTTCAAAGTTGATTGATGAAGTGGATTTGGATGTTGTATCACTTGATATATGTGGCATAGTGTTGGGAAGTCGTTATCTTTATGATAGAAAAGGAATCTTATTTCTTCATGAGAACAAGTACCACCTTACTAAAGGAGGAGTGGAATATATTGTTAGAGCCCACAACATGAGGGTAAATACAACACTTGTTAGTGCAGGGAAAATGAAGAGACTCATAAACACTAATAAGAGATATGTACTCATGGTCATAAAGGAGAAAGATGTCGAGACATACGACGCTTTCGAAGGATGTGATCCTTCTCATAAGAAGGAATTAGTTGATATTGTTTCTAAATATGATGATATTTTTCAGGAACTGGATGGATTACCTCCTAAGGGGGAAGTCCAACATGAGATACATCTTTAGCAGGATTCTCCTCTTCCTAATGTGGGCATGTACAGGATGTCAATTGTTGAGATGAAAAAGATCAATAAGCAGGTACAGGGCTTATTGGATCAAGGGGTCATCAGGCCCAGTTCATCTCCTTGTGGTTCTCTGATCATGATGGTGCCAAAGTAATATGGCACATGGTGAATGTGTGTAGATTATTGGGCTGTAAATAAAATCACGGTGAAAAATAGATACCCTCTTCCTCGTATAGATGATTTACTTGATCAGTTAAAGAATGTTTTTTATTTCATTAAGTTGGATTTGCACAGTGGATACCATCTAATCAGGGTTGCAGAATAGGATGCATGGAATATTTCCTTTAAAACAAAACATGGATTGTTTGAGTGGTTAGTTATGTCATTTGGTCTTTGTAATGCTCCGACAACTTTCATGTGTGTGATGAATGATGTATTCAGTCCTTTCCTAGATGACTTTGTGATTGTATATTTAGACGACATTCTTATTTTTAGCGGGACTTGGGATGAACATGTGAGGCATGTAAAGCAAGTATTGGATACTTTGCAAAAGGAAAAGTTGTATGTAAAATTGTCTAAATGTGAATTTTGCAAGACCACACTTGTATACTTAGGCCATATTGTAGGAGGAGGACAATTAAAATTGATCCTTCCAAAATTGATGTAATTGTAAATTGGCCTGAGCCAAAAATTGTAATTGAGATCTGGAGCTTCTTAGGTGCAGTCCAGTATTGAAGGAGGTTCATTTCAAACTTCTCCTTTATAGTAGCTCCTTTGCATGCCCTAACCAGCGTGAAGAACACTTTTCAGTCGGAAGGAAAGAAACAAAAATATTTCGACACTTTGAAGGAGAAGATCAGTACCGCACCAGTATTATCATTGTCGAATCTTCAACAATCTTTTTAGATTGAGACAAATACCAATGGATACGCCATGGGTGCTGTGTTGATGCAATATTGTAAGCCTATCTATTACCACTCTGAAACTTTTAACCAGGTTTTTGTTAACTATCCTACATATGATAAAGAGTTGTATGCATTAGTTCAAAGCGTAAATAAATGGAAGAACTACTTGTTAGGGAAGGAAACAATCATACATGCATATCACCAACCCTTACAGCATCTCCAAGCACAAACCAAGCTTCAAAAATCTCGACACTTTAGGTGGATGGGTTTTCTACAACGATTCCATTTGGTAATAAAATACAAAAAGGGTATGAGTAACAAGGTAGTTGATATGCTTTCTAGATCTCCTATTGTCGCTTCTATTATTTTGAAGAATGATTCTTTATCTCATAATAGCTATGTGGAACAATATGAGATTGATGAAGATTATAAAGAAGTATATGAGAAGCTAACCCATGGTGCACATGTAGAGAACTATTGTTTGCAGGGAAAACTAATCTACCATCTTGGAAAACTATGTATTCCTACAAGTGAATGAGTCCATGTAATACGAGAAGCTCACACTTCTCTTGTGTCTAGGAATTTTGGGGTAGGAAAAACTATGGCTCATTTGCAAAGGTTTTGTTACTGACCTCAAATGAAAGCAATTGTAACTAAATATGTAAAGGGGTTTGTGATGTGTTATACTTGTAAGCCAACTAATAGAAAACTAGGGCTATACTCACCACTTCTTGTTCCATCCCATACATGGGAAGTTATCTCCATGGATTTTGTAGGGGGTTTACCAATGTCAAAAGGGGGTCGTGACTATTTGTATGTTGTAGTGGATAGGTTCATCAAGACGTTTATCTTGATGCCAAGTAAAAATTAGATCACTACTGAGCAGACTGTTAATCTCTTATTTCAGTATGTTTGGGTTCACTTTGGGTTACCCACATCCATTATCTCAGATCAAGATACTCGATTCCTTGGAGATTTTTGGACAAGCTTGTGGAGAATTATGGACACCAAATTGAAGAGGAGTACTTATTTCCATCGACATACCGATGAAAATATAGAGGTGGTAAATCCAGCAATGGCACTTTTGCTTCAAGGCTACTGAAGGAAGCATCCCAAGTTATGGGATGAAAAGATACCCTATGTACAACATGCTTACAACCGAGCCTTACATTCCTCCACTCAGTGTTCTCCATTTGAGGAATGTTTTGTGTACCTACCTAAGGTTCCTTTGGACTTGATGTATGGGAGAGATATCGATGCAAATGAAGAAAGAACATAGGACAGAGCCCGCAATTTCATCCAGAGGATCCAGCAAGTGCACTAGGTAGTCAGGGAACAGTTGGAGAAAATTCAAGAACAATATAAAGATCGATATGACAATCACAGGGTTAATCATTAGTTCCAGGTTGGAGACTGGGTATGGCTTCACATCAACAAGGAGAGTTTGAAGGGTGAAGGAAAGAAACTCAAGCCCATTCGTTATGGACCCTTCACTATCTTGGAGAAAAGTGGTACCAATTCTTTTCGTCTGGATATTCCACCTTATATGAAGATTTACTTAGTTGTAAATGTAGAGAACTTGAAACTTTTCGAGCCTCCCATGATCATGGATCAGGATGAGGAAATTTCAATACCTTTAGTTGATGAATTTTCTCCTAAGTACTTGGATGAGTTAAAGGAATATATCATCCTGGATAGAAGGACGAGTACTTCACGCAGGGGTGATGTTGATTATCTTCGAGTAGGCTTAAAGGGCACACATCCAAGCAAGGAAAAGTGAATTGAGAAGGACAAAGTGAGGGGACACTTCCCTCACTTATCTGTTGATTGATGAAATCTTTTGGTGGTCCAAAAATCTCTCAGTGGGAAGGCGTGATCCAAACAGGATCCATAGAATACTAAAAACAACTCAGAACTTGCAAAACCAACTCACGATGGTCATAATGGCCTCAACAGATAACGAAAGGGAAAAAAATTCAAAATTCTCAAAACTCAGTTAAAATGACCTTATCGCGAAGAGCCTGTCACAAGATTTATAACAATGAAAATGGATCATGAAATGAAGTTGCGGATCGAAATATATTCGTAGTCAATGTTTGGTCAACCTAGCCCAGTCAACAGGGGAATGAGTCAGCATCCGTACTATTGACGTCAACACTAGTATGGATGACATTAGCATCCGTACAACACACATGGAAGGACCAAGAAGTGACATGTGTCATGTTGACGTCAACATGGTGATGTGGCAGCACCAGAGGTTGGCACGTGTCACCTAGATTTGGCACTTCTGGACCGATCTGTGGACTAGTAGGATTTTTCCATGTGGTAGTCTGTATGGTCCGTACAGTGATGTGGCACCAATCTGGCATGGTGAGTTGGCAGTGATGTGGAATTCATACGATGATTTGGTGCTGGCATGGAAATTTGATGGTGCAGTGGATGACGTGGTCGAATAGGAGGTTTCCACGTGGCAGTGGGAAAATGCCCAATGATAACCCATATCCGAAATTTGAAAAAAAAAACAAATGATCTAGCGGGTCCGCCAAATCTGGCGGACCATGCCAAATCCAACACCGACTTGTTGGGTATGTGTTATATTCACACGAGTATTAGTGTCAACATTGCATAGGGCACGCAATGGGGTTTAAGGGGGGGTGAAATCCCCCCATGCAGAGGTTTGGGGGCAGCACCCTCGAGAAAAAAAAATATTCCTCAAGAAACGTGTCACATATTTAGGTGGTTTTTCGGCACATGGTTTATTTGCCTATGGTTTTCTATTTTTGGTTAAGGAATTAGGATTGTTGACTAATTCAGGACATTGGGTTAGGGTTTTGTATGTCGTTGGCTCCTATATGTATATTGTATTGTAAACAATGTAATACTATGAATGAATATAAAATAAGTTGGTTTTCCCGGTTTGGGTTTCCAAGGGAAAAATCTCTGTGTAATGTTTGTATTTATCGTTGTATCTTTTTTATTCTTTTACTGAAAATCTGTTTGCATTAAAAATTGTACAAGGTTAAAATCTACATTTGCTATCAAAGCTTTGTTGGCTTCCGGGGATGCCTTTGTGGTTAAGGGTTTGGCTCGGGACTATGATAAGCCTCGTTACAATGGGAGATCTGTGTTATTGATTTTTTAGGTGAAAAGAAATGGTGAGAAATTCAAAAATGGAGATCGAGAAATTTAATGGGCAAAGTTTTGAGCTATGGAAGCTCAATATGGAAGAGTTGTTGGTGGACAAAGATCAGTGGATCGTGGTAGATCCAGGTACTACACCTACAGGATCTTCAGCAGATGACTGGAAAAAGTTGGATCAGAAGGCGAAGAGAACAATCCAGCTATGTCTCTCAGATTCAGTATTACTGAATGTGTAAGAGGAAGCTACAACCAAGGATTTATGGGATAAGTTGGGGAATTTGTATCAGTCTAAATCCCTAGTGAATAAATTATTCCTAAGAAAGAATTTGTATAACCTAAGGATGAGAGATGGAGACTCGGTGGTAGATCATTTGAACACCTTCAATACTGTGGTAAGTCAATTAGTATCTGTTGATATTAAAATTTCAGATGAATATAAATGTATCAATTTACTGTGTTCTTTACCAGACTCGTGTGATGGTCTGGTTGTGGCCATAGGTAGTAATACAACTGCCTTGAATTTTGATGAAGTGGTCTCATCCTTGTTGTTAGAGGAGATGAGACAAAATAATATGGAAGGACAGAGCACAAATTCATTATTTGAAAGAGGACATTCCCAAGAAAGAAATAGATCTAAGTTCTCAAGTGGGAGATCTAAGTCTAAGGGTAGATCTAAATCTCTCGGAAAGTTTGTAAAGGTATGTTGGAGATGTGGAAAACAAGGGCACTACAAGAAGCAGTGTAGATCCAAAGTTGAGAAAAAGAAGGGATCTGAAGAATCTCCTTCTACAGAAGAAAAGACCTCCAAAGAAGAAGGAGGGGATGTGTACTTGGATTCTTCAAGCACACATGCAGATCATGAGGCATGGTTGGTTGAATCTGGTGCATCCTTTCATATGACTCCCCACAGGGAGTGGTTCTGCGAATATGAAAGGTATGATGGAGTTAATGTTTTCTTAGGTGATGATTCGACAACCAGAATCATAGGACGAGGAAAATTCAAGTTGAGTCTCATAGATGGAAGGATTAGAACACTTCCTAGTGTTCTTCACATCCCAGGTCTGGCCAAAAATTTGATTTATGTAATAAAAATGGACGATGCAGGGGTAAAAACAATATTTGAAAACGAAACATGCAGGATGGTTCGAGGAGCAACGGTGTTGCTGAAGGGAGTTCGGTTTGGAACTCTTTATAAGATGCAAGGAAGCACTATTAGTGATGGGTGTAATAGTTCCATTGTTCCTGATATTGGAGTTGAAGAAGAAAGAAATCCTACAGTCTCTGGAGAAAAGGTTGTGATGTGGCATCAAATACTGGGGCATATCAGAGAGAAGGGTCTTCAACTACTACACGGTAAAGGTATGGTTGAAGGTATGTCTAACTTCTCTCTGGATTTTGATTTCTGTGAACATTGTCTATATGGGAAGCAGAATCAGGTAAGATTCCCCTTTGGTGCAACGAGGGAAGAAGGAATTTTATAGCTAGTTCACAGTGATGTTTTTGGACCTGTGTCGGTCCCATCATTGGGGAAATAGGTGTACTACATCTCATTTATAGATGAATTCTCAGGGAATAATTGGATATATTTCTTTAGGAAGAAATCTGAATTCTTCGACAGGTATAAAGAGTTTAAGGTTCTTGTTGAGAATCAAACATAGAAAAGAATTAAGGTGTTGAGGACAGATAATGGCGGAGAGTTCTACGGGAATGAATTTTAAGAATTTTGTAAGAAGTGTGGTATACAAAGGTAAAAGACTACTCCATATACACCTCAATAGAATGGAGTTGTAGAAAGGATGAAGAAGACGCTTGTGGAAAAAGAAAGGTTCATGCTCAGTGGTGTCGGGCTAGGGAAAGAATTCTGGGCAGAGGCAGTGGGTACTATATGTTACCTGGTCAACAGATCACCCTCATCATCCTTGGATGACAAGACTCCACAAGAGGTATGGACTGGTAAGGAACCTTCTCTCACACATCTCAAGGTATTTGGTTGCAATGCATATGCTCATGTTCCAAAGGAAAACAGGAGTAAGCTAGATAAGAAGGTTGAAAAGTGTATCTTTATTGGATATAAAGATGGTCTCAAAGGTTATAAGCTTTGGAACCCAGAAACTAAGAAGGTAGTGTATAGACGAGATGTGGTATTTAGATAAATGAAGGATGTTGTTAAACAAGAAGTCCTACTTAGTAAGGAAGAACTAGATAAAATGGAGTTTGATTTAAAGGATGATGAATCAGACTCTACAGAAGAATAAGAATCAGACGAAGAAGATCCTCATACTCCAGTATTGAGGAGATCAGTTTGCGAAAGAAGGCTACCGGAAAGGTATAATCCATCTGATTTCCATTCAAATTTTTCTTTGTCTATTATTGATGATGATCTTAGAACTGTCAGGGAGGCAGTGGATTCAGAGGATGGAAATCTCTGGAAAAGGGACATGGACGAAGAAATGGCATCTTTGGATAAGAATGAGGCTTGGGATCTAGTGGAGTTACTGACTGGAAGAAATCTCATTGGCAGCAAATGGGTATTTAAAAAGAAGCTAAATGCAGAAGGAAAAGTGGAGAAACACAAAGCTCGGTTAGTAGCAAAGGGTTATTCCCATGTTGAGGGAATTGATCTTGGTGAGATTTTTTCTCTCGTTTCCAAGTTAACCTCTATAAGATTTTTTTTATTTGTTGCTGCTACATTTGATTTTGAAGAAGAACAAATGGATGTGAAGACAACATTCCTACATAGGGATCTGGAAGAAGAAATTTATATGAAGAAACCAGAAGGTTATGTTGTGAAGGGAAAGAAGGAGCCGGTATGCAAGTTGAAAAAGTCCCTGTATGGTTTAAAACAATCACCAAGGGTGTGGTATCAAAAATTTGATACTTATATGTTGGGACTTGGCTTCATAAGAAGCAAAGAGGATCACTATGTGTATTTTAAATTAATTGGTGATCATTTGATTTATTTGGTCTTGTATGTGGATGACATGTTGTTGATAGGAAACAACAAGGAGATTATCCAGGATGTGAAAACTCAGTTGCCCTATAAATTATCTTGGTTTTCCTCTAAATTATCTCAGTTGTCCTCAAATTTCATTTTGGACATGGAAATTAAAAGAGATCGGAAAAATAGGAAACTCTGGTTAAATCAGAGAAAATATGCCGAGACAATATTACAGAGGTTTAATATGCAGGAATGTAAACTGGTCAAGGTTCCTATTCTTGTTGGTGTAAAGTTATCTGCGAATCTGTGTCCCAAGACACAGGAAGAGGAGGAGGACATGTCTCGTGTTCCATATGTGAGTGCAGTTGGCAGTTTGATGTATGCAATGGTATGTACTAGGCCAGACATTGCACATGTAGTGGGACTTTTGAGCAGGTATATGTCAAAACCAAGGAAGGAGCATTGGACAACAATAAAAAGCGTTTTCAGGTATTTGCGTGACATTGCTAGCTATGGATTGTGCTATAAAGGAAGACCATGATTGGACAGAGTGTTGGATATACATGGCTTTGTAGATGCATACTAGGCTGGAGATTTGGATCGTAGGAGATCTACAAGTGGGTATATGTTTAACCTGTTTGGAGGAGCAATAATTTGGATGAGCAAAAGACAGGCTACAGTGGCACTTTCAACTACAGAATCTGAATACATGGCAGCCACTCATGCAAGTAAGGAATCATTATGGCTACAAATATTGTGTTCACGTATTGGGTTGGTACAACAAGTTGTAAGGATAGATTGTGACAGTCAAACTACAATTTTTTTGGCGAAGAACCTGACTTATCATCCAAAGACAAAGCATATTGATATTCAATATCACTTTGTGAGAGACATGATTGAAGAAAATAAAGTATTGTTGATGAAGGTGGACACTTTGAAGAATGTTGCAGATTCATTAACAAAATCTGTGACCACTGAGAAGTTCTCTTGATGTAGAGGATCCATGGGCATTGTTGCCCTGTATTGTTGACTATGTAACCCTGTAACCCCATGTATGCAAAGAAAACAACAAGTGGGAGAATGTTGGGTATGTGTTATATTCTTTGCATGAGTAGTAGTGTAGTAGTGTTGGCACATGATTTCTTTGCCGATAGTTTTCTATTTCCGGTTAAGGAATTAGGGTTGTTGACTAATTCAGGTCATTGGGTTAAGGTTTTGGATGTCGCAAGCTCGTATATGTATATTGTATTGTAAACAATGTAATATTGTGAATGAATATAGAATATGCTGGTTTTCTCGGTTTGGGTTTCCAGGGGAAAAATCTCTGTCTAATGTTTGTATTTTCCATTGTATATTTTTTGTTCTTTTACTGAAAATATGTTTGTTGTTAATATTGTACAAGGTTAAAATCTACACAACTAACGGATAGAGTCTGGCTAGAATCTTCTCCAAACTGGCGGAACAAACATTGGTTATATATTGATATATTGTTTCAACCATAAATCCAAAAGGGGGAGGCCCGCAGGTTTGACCCTGGGACCTCCTCCCTCCATAACGCCTTAATACTCACCCCATAACCAACGGGCCAACGGGCCTTTCATTGTAATGAATGCTACCATTATTACTTAAAATTTGCATCTGCCTAAGCCCAGAAGAGGGAGGCGTGCATGCGTATGGTCGGGCACACATTACGAGATAGAGTACAACAACATTAATTGCAGGTTGAAGGGGGGAAAAACTGAGATGAAATTCTTCTTGGGCCTATGAGTGCAAAAGTCGGATCGAGACGTGGAGACAATAATTTTTGGGTAATTCGACGCCACGAATTTAGTGGTGCTGTTTTTTTTCTGATCTAAGCAATATTTATGCATCTTGATTTTAGAATGAGGTATACTTATGTATTTTGCCAAATTATTTTGTTGAGTTAATGAAAAATCCTACCCATTTGAGAGCAGGACCCAGAGACATATTCCACCAAGGACGAACTCTGTTATCAATTTTTTTGGTTCAAATTTGATATGCCTCTTCATTATTGAGTTTTTCCTTCTTTAATGGTGCACTTTAATTTATGCTCATTTAATGCAATTCTTTATAAGTCACTCGATGAAAAAATAATGGATCAACCACGGATGTCAATATGTCACTGGATGTTGCGTTGAGAATCATTGGACTCTTGAAGGCCCTGAGAAGGCACCCAGTACCCTAAAGAAGGTGTGTGGAGAATGGTGAAAAAGGAACATGTTGGAATCCCTGAGGAGGGTGCACTAGAAGTCCTGAGAAGGACGTCTGACTATGAGAAAAAAAAAATTGTTGGATGACCTCTCTTCTAAATTTCATGGTTGAAAAGAAGTTGACTTGGATCCAAGATCTGATACCAATTGATCTGCAATTCAAATCTAAAAACACACAAAAAATTAAAATGCACAATGAATAACACAAATTAGATAGCACAGGGAAGAGAAAATAGAATATACATGAAAATGGAGAAGAAGAATAAGAACATAACATAGCCATCACCTTTTCTTGAGTGATAGAGGAGCAACTTTTATAAGCAAAGAAAAATTTTCCTTCTCATTATTAGATTATTACAATAGAAGTTGTAGTAACTAACTAAATGCTTACAACAGTAATTGCTAAAAGCGCACTAAATACTTGCAACAGAAATTGTTGAAGTGAACT
Source organism: Picea engelmannii (assembly GCA_009831015.1). Classification (NCBI taxonomy): domain Eukaryota; kingdom Viridiplantae; phylum Streptophyta; class Pinopsida; order Pinales; family Pinaceae; genus Picea; species Picea engelmannii. The sequence goes on from ML789558.1 coordinate 441,027, forward strand.
ATTGTTTACAATAGAAATATTTGAAACTAACTACCAAACTAACTACAATACTAATTAAAGAGTGCCCCCTCATCCTGAGTGGCCAAAGAAGTGGGGTGCACTTCTTGGTGGCCCATAACCATATTGCATAAAGTGGCTCTAATGACCACACTATGATCATTGTTCCTCAACAACATCATCCTTTGTAAATAATTCATCTTTGGGTTTGTTACATAGAGATCCATTGTATCAATCCTCTATAATAACACTTGGCCTTATGTGTTCAAGATGGTTGTAAGGCCTTTTTTTCACTTTTACTCCCAAGAAATTAAGGTTGTGATTATTGTTCATTGTTGACACTAAACCTTCTAGTTGTTCTATTCCATTCACCTTCATCATGCAACATGTTTTTCCATCCACCATTTTGTCTGTTGGCCAAAGTACTATCTTTGGAGTGCCAAAAATGACAAGCAATTATCTCGAGACAATAGTTGTTCTTTCACCAACACATAGAACAAGAGAGGTCCCAACCCCTCTCCTTTAACAACATGGTCCTCGTCCACCTTTTTTATGACAAGACCTAATGTTATGTATCATCCTTATTTTGAAAATCTATGTAATAGCATGATTTCCTTTAAAATGAATGCCACCCTATGTTGTGGATATGTATAAATCAAATTCATTTTATCACCAATATTAAGTGTAGAATGTATTGACTCATTTGTTTTAATAATATTGACTTACTCCCCATTTTAGGATTCATAGGGCATCAAAGTGTTTGTTTGAATATTCTCAACATGTGGTAGTTGGCACTCAATGTGCTTAACTATTTGTGACACATCCCACTCAACAAAGTCCCATAAAGCTTGAAATAATGTGTTTGCACCATTTGATGAATGAGGTAATTGGGTATTTCCATTGAAAACTTTAATAAAGTTGACAACAACACAACTAAGTCCAATGTCATTATCATGCAACTGATTTTATTTTGATGGATCATTCCCTCTACAACTAACCATAAAAAAAACAAGTCCACCTATTCAATAATGATTAATCCAAAAGACAGTATTGGTAATCCACAATACAAAAGTTTCATTAGGATATCTTATTGTACAATTATAACAAATACTTACATTTAGAATTAAAGCATACACTTGTATTTAATTGATTTCGATTTGTGATCAATTCTAAATTTAGAAAAGTATTCAATTTTAACACTAGGAAGGGGAGGCTCACATTATGTGATAATGTCAATATGAAATGTATCTTTGCAATTATTTGCATTGTATATTTTAATGATTTGTCAACTATCATGGATATTCCACTAGAACAATTCGTCACAACGAATCTTGTAATAATCTGAAAATATTTTATTATGCAAGTTTATTCCTTAGATCTCAAATTTATTATCACTATATTATTTGCTGAAATTTATGAAAATAATTAGAATACAAAAATTAAAGATCATGCAAATGAATGCACCATCCACACAAATTAACACAAGATGTATCCTAGGAAACTCAAAACAAGAGAAAAACCCACTAGAAGGTGATGCCTATGCTCTTCTCTCGTTTCTTCAGTTATGAAATGAAAGTACAAAGAAAGAGGCACTCACTATGGAGTTTCCTATGACACTATAGCCTGAATGGATGTTATAGAATCTTGTCCCTCCTATGTTATTCTCTCAAATCCCACTCATATATGTTCTACTCAATTATGGAACAAGAACACTACTAAAGAATCCAACTCCTCTCCTCCTAACGATCTGGTATTTAGCATAGCCTAATAGTCATCTAGGGTTAAGTTTTGCATGCCTTAACCCTCAATTAATGATAAGGATTTCGTCAATTGGGTCTAGCCCAAGTGGTTGTGAGTTGGAGTGTTATCCTCTACACCTGGATTTTATTCACATAAGTGACATGTTGAGCTCACTATGAGCATATTGTTCTAATGGCTTTGAGCCCCGATTGTTGACGACCTTGTGCCCTAAATAATATAGGGTTTACCCTAGGTACCATCCTCGAAATGAGGGGAAGTGCTTAGGGGTTTTCCCCAGGTGTTGTATTCTAAAACAAAATAGTGAAAAGAATTTTTGACCTTCTAGAATCGTATTCAAAACTCCAAATGAATAGCCCTACATGTGTGAGTAATGGAGGATAACATGGCATCCACTTTGTACCATAGTGGCAACAAGTTAGGTCAACTTGCATGAGGCATAAATTCTGCATACAAACTTCAATTGAGGTGATTTTTGCACCTTTGGAAAGGTATCAGTGTGTAGAACAACATTCGGGGGATATGAGCTATGCTCATAAAATTTTGACCCCCAAAAGTGCCATTTGATGCCTCAAAATGGTTGTGGAAGGTTCTAGACCCCAAATCTCCAAACTGAGACCTGCCTCTAAAATGGACCTTGCAAGCCAATTCTTTCATTTTTTTCACCTAGAAAATACCAAAATAGATGACAAATTATATAATGATCCAATCCAGATCATTTAAACATGATATGTTTGTCATAAACTCATAAATTTTAATTATTTATTTAACACAAATTCATGTGTCAACTTTCCATGTGAATATTACTCACATGACATTAATGTTTATTCCAACCATGAATACTATGATATATATCCCATACTCTACAATTGTTTTTATAGTAATGAGTAATAAAATCACTAATAGAAGTAAGTATTTTTCTAAACTCCTAATCATCAAGTTTTGTAACTTTCTAATAAGTTCTACATGATTATTACTCTTGACAAAAGTCTTTTGAAAAAATGATAGGGAAAAACTCACAAATGAAATTGAGAAGAAATAAAACTTGAACTCTACTTAAAAAACTGCTTACACATTGAATTGCAATATTTAGGACAATTTTCATTAATTTGTCAAACTATTTTCATTTTTAAATCATATAAGAATATTATTACAATATTGTAATTATAATATTATAATATCAATATTATTATAACATTATTAATAATAATAATTTAATTTTAAGATCATGTCTAAGTCACATCAAATTGGTGTATAAGACCCCTGAGACCCCCTTAAATCATTTATTTCATTGTAAATGAAATAATTATATAAATATAATGAATGTCAAATAAACTAATATTGTTTAAAGTCTAACTAATAAAAATAAAAATATCAATTATAATATGAATTTATCCAATTTTACACATATATCTTAAACCATATTTTCCACTTCAAATGAAAATAAAATAAAGAAAAAAATAAAGAAACGAACATATTCTAAATAAATAAATAATAAATAAGATTTGATTATCACCTTACTCTAATATATTGAAATTCTTAATCTGGTAGTTGAAAAGCTCACATGTATGGTTAGTAGTGATTGATGTTCAAACAATTAATAATAAACATCAACTATATTTTTTTATTTTTTTGTGATTGATATTCAAATACTTATTTTTTCATCAAAAAAAATATGGTTTCAACCTGGTTAGAATACAAAATTGTTATAACATTATGACATAATTGATAACATTTTTGTTTTAAAAAAAATAAATCAACTTTATTGTTTTGTAGTGATTGATATTCAAACACTTATTTTTTCATAAAAAATTATGGTTTCTAGGTTGAAAATACAATATGGTTAAACATAATTGAAAATTTGTAATAACATTTTTGTTTATGGTTTCTATGTTGAGAATACAATATGGTTAAACATAATTGAAAATTTGTAATAACATTTTTGTTTGATAATACAATATTGTTATAAAAAAAAATTGAAATATTGAAATAACAATATTATAATAACATTTATATTTATAATACAATATTGTTATAACAATATTGCAATATTTGTTTTGGTTAAAAGGTCAATCTTATTCAATATCACTTGGCATCAACTATGACTTATAAGATCACTCTTGTTATCTTCTCATAGTCATGGTGAAATTTAGGGATTCTATTTTGTTAAAAGGTTAGTTTTATTCAATATCACTTGGTATCAACTATGAATTACAATATCACTCTTGTTATCTTCTCATAGCCATGGTGAAATTTAGGGATTCTATTGGCTTTGTTGAATTTATAGTTTCACTGATTTTAGGGAATTTATTGGCTTCATAGTACCCACTACCAATTACCCATTTTATTCTTCTCAATATCATTGTATTCTTCTTAATATCATGGTGGAATTTAGGGCTTCATGGAATTACTTTTATTGGTTTCATCGAATTTTTTTAATTGGTTTTATGGAAGGATTTTTAATATTTTATTTTATCAGTTGTATGATACATAAATTCAATCTCTTATTGCATTGAAGATTTAGTTATGAAGTTGAATGTTGATAATGTAAACTTGGAAAACATTTGTAGGATTTTCACATTTTTTCATGAGTACAAGCATATATAATATAAATGAAAGTACTAATATTAGAATATTGTTGTAATTTAATTATTTTTAATCTCTTATTGCATTGAAGATTTAGTTATGAAGTTGAATGTTGATACTCTAAACTTGGAAGGAAGTTTATACGACTTTCACATTTTTTCATGAGTACAAACACATATAATATAAATGAAAGTATTAATATTAGAATATTGTTGCAAAAACTTAACAATGACATGATTATTTTAAAGATGCATGTGAATAATATTCAATGACATTTCCTCCTTAGAAATGGAAGTAGAAATAGGCCCTCCACCCAAAACAAAATCTACTAAAAGAACCTCCACCCATGTTGAATGAAATGATTATGTCTTTCTACAACTTTGTTTATGATTCACAACAAATAGAGTGTCATAGTGAATCCGTTCAATGACTACCTCTATAATGTCCCCCACCTCTTGATGAAGAGGTTTGGAGAGACTCAGTAGTCTAGTCATCCCCACTAGACTATAGTCTCATGCAACATAGGGAAAAGTCAGCTAAACCTAATGTTATAATTTGAAGTTGGCTTGAAAAGGTAAAAATTAATTACTAGAGGATTAGATCGCTTGAGGTTGAGTTAGGAGTTGAACCTAAGGGTTAACTTAACTCAACATAAGAATAGAAAGAGGTATAAAGGAAATCCTAGGGCGCACTTCTCAGGCATCTTGGATTGTTATGCATTTTTCTATTGGGCTCTTGAGCACACAGTTTTGAGGGTTTTGAGAATACAAACCCTAGAGAACAACTCAGTTGTGAAAGATTCCACCCATTTTGTTCCAAGCTTGGTCTCGGGGATGCAATACTCCTCCCACACCATTCTACATCATTCAGAGGTACCATCACTCATCCAAGAGAGCAGCAGGTCGTATCCTTGAGGGTTTCCAACAAGGGGGGCTCATCATTCTTTGGAGAGAAGTTCGATCCAGGAGCTTGACAAGGATTTTGGACATTCTAGCACCTGGGTTCTTCTTGCAGGGCCTCAATCATAAGATCTAGTGCATTTTGAGAGGGTTACTCTTGCAGATTGATTTCCTAGAGCATTGACACGTTTTGGAGAGAAGGAGGGTGCTATTGTGATTCAGATCTGTTGAGTTTGGAGGGGTTACACTTCAGATATGACCCAGAGACTTCACCTAGTGACTTGCAGTGGCCCGATCTATCTTTCTAACGAGTTTCAAGGAATTTGGAGGCCTCCTTCATTAGGGCTGAAATATTGAGCTTACAGTATTCAAGAGGGTGCAGTTTTGATTAAGGATTCAGTAGTTTGGAGGGGTATATCTTGGCATCTTGACTTGATACTTCAGGGAGGGATTCTACTTGCCCCGATCTATTATTCTGTGGAGTTTGATGCTATTTGGAGGCTTCCTTCAGCTAGGAAAAAGCTTTGGGTCTTCTCAGCTTCTCAGGAGGACGTGCCATCATCCTGGGGGGGTTGGACTACACCATGGTTCTTCTATATTGATCTTCATTTTTTATTCAGCCTTCAGAGGCTTGTATCTTCTTGTCGGGAGCATTTTGTCGGGAGCTCATATCTTATCTTTTGGAGCTATCCGATGTTATTCCAGATCTGCATCCTCTTTGTATCAGGTTCTTGCTGATCATATTAATAAAGGTCAGATCTATGTTGTTTGGTTCCATATCTTGTGTACTGGTCATATCTTGTATTTCCATTGATTAAATCTTCAGATATATGCTTGATAACTGAATATAAACCCTAAGTCCAAACTTAATAAGACAACCTGCAAACAAACACACAAACACAAGATAATCAGTGGTGAGTTAGTGTTCCAAGCGAAACAAATTGGCTTGGGAACACTACAGTAGTATCAGAGCTTTGATCCTCCCATCCTGTGAGGATTAGTGCATGCAGAAGTTCAGTGGTATCTATATGGGAAGACGCGGTAAACAGGCAAGCGAACTAGAGGCCGATATGGAAGGTTCAGGTGAGGACAGTGAGCCACAGGTCTTAGAAACCTTGACACAGGAACTACATAAGTCCATACTCCAGATAGAAAGTACGTTGGTCACACACTTACAGAAAAACCAGGAAGCATCCTGTAGAAGTCAGAATGAGTTGAGGGAGACCTTAGAAAAGGTATCTGCAAATCAGACTCTGATCTCATAGGTACTATTGGATTTGACTCATGGAGGAAAGGGGCCTGAAAAATATGAAAACAGAGAAGCCAGTGGATCTCATGGAGGGTATAAACATCAGTAGGAACACATTCCCTATTGTCACACTGAAGGGAAAATCCATGGAGGAAGTTCCCCACAAGGGAAAACACACAGCAGGACCACCCATAGGTCGTATCTTCCTTCATTCATGGATGAACAAACCCAACCCAACCACCCAGACAAGTTTGAGGATTAGTTTGATCAGTATGTCAGGGAGTACAACTCAGTAAGCGCGCTAGTTCAAAGGCAAATCACATTAGATCAGTTTTGTGGATTGAAATTCAGAAGCAAACCCAGGTTGTACCACAGGAAAAATTATGAGTTAGAGCGCAAGGATGGAAAAATGGAGATCCCCTACTTTGATGGCTTGGCTAAGATGACTACACAATCTTGGGTAAAAAAATTAGAAACTTACCTACAGCGTAACCCTATGAGAGAGATGGATGTCATCAATTTTTCCCACCATGTACTTGGAGGGAAAATCTCATGATTGGTGGTACCATGGGTTATCTACACTTGGGAACAATCAAATGGTGGCATAAACAGAGTTTACACAGAGGCTCATTGACAGGTTTGACTAGGGGGATCCAGAACTCCATTTAGACAGACAGGATCATTGGAGGTGTATATTGAGGAGTTTCAGAGGTTAGCAGTCATGGTACATGACATATCACAGGAAAGACTCATGATTATTTTAACAAAGGGTTTGATGGAACCCTTAAAGGGTTGGGTTAAGGATTTCAAGCCTACCAACTTGTAGGATGCTATACGGAGGAAGAGAGATCTAGGCCCAGCAACAAAACCTAAGTTTATGCGTAGACCACCTCTAAACACCAGAGGAAGGGACCAAAGACCTCCAATGAATCCAGAAGGAAGAGACCCAAGGGGGTTTGACAAGGGAAGAGGTAGGATGGATGAGAACAAAAGGAGGGAACTAAGGAGAAAGCATCTATGATTTACATGCAAAGAGCATTGGGATCCATCCCACAAGTGTATGGGTCGTGGCAAGGCTCATTACATTGAGGTAACATCCGATAATGAGGAGGATGAGGATTTCGGCCACATCCAATGATCTAAAAATGAAGAAGACTTGTATTCTTGAAAATATTTGCAAGTTAAATTTATGTGTTAAAAGAAAATGGATCAAATTTGCAACACATATTTAATAGGATTTACTCATTCAATATGCATATAAACAGCAGCATAATCAATGAATAGAAAACACATAACACAACAAATGATAAAGGAGTTCACCCCTCTCTTGGGTTACATCTCCTGGTCCAACTTCCAATGGATAATTTGTATTATTTGCTCAAAGTGCTCAAAAATGTGCTTTACAATGCTCAAAATGCCAAATAGACTACTCCAATAGCTTCAGAATGTCCAAAAACCCCTAGCTGGGCTTTTTCGGCACCTCGTTTGGCCAAAAAATGAAGTAGATAGGCTTCCTGGAAGTCTCCCCTTCAAGCCTATTGTCTCTGCATCTACAAAACGCACCTCCTCTGCCTCAACCTAGCCCACACACAATTTAAAACGTAAAAACTTGGCACCGGGTGCAACTGCACAACCGGTCCAAACTGTCGAACCGTTACGCGCCGACCCTAACTACCAAGGCCCATGGGGACATGGTTTTCATATGACCGCACGCTATACAACAAGGCTTAAGTTTTAACAACCGTTTGATAACCGTAATGTTAAACCCACGTGCATATATATATTGGTCACATGGCATACCAAACCGCGCATATATTTAAACGGTTATAACATGGTTACGGTGGGTCTAATCGTCGTGGCTCTGGTCACATACAATACAACATATGACCACGGGTCGGGGCTTAGCCCCGGCCTGGTCCACGCCCAAACATACATTTAAACAATGTTAAATACAATGCTTTACATATATATAACAAGGAACATGTGTGGGCGCACCAGTTCAGAGGCATTTCCTAAATCTTTACCCTGCCCCGGAGGTCACGGGGTTGACTCCTGCTGAGTGCAAAGGTTTTAACCAACAAACATGTGACACGTGGCAGCCTTTGATTGGGCCACGTGTCGCCATCCCATTCGCTGCCAACAAACACGTCACATGCCAATTATCCAATAACTATCTTCCACGTCAGCTTACAGCCTGCCACATCATCCATACGGCCTGCCACATCATCGTCTGTACAGACTGTACAGTCAACATCCCTTTTTTGCCTGTTTGACATTTTGAATAGAACGCGATATCTCTCGCTCTCGACGTCCGTTTGAACCCAAACGAGCTACATTGGGTTCGCAACAATGAGGCCTATACTCTCATTTGTTTTGAAGTGATTCCGAGCACTTTGAAATTTTGAGAAAAATTTGATCCCCTAATCACACCTCCCCATTAGAAAGCTTTTAGACCTCCAAAAGACTATTTTCAGTCCATTTGAAGATGAGGGTATAGTTCCCTCACTCTTCCAACCTCAATCCACTTGGATTTGCTTGGATTTGTACCTTTAAGACCAACTCGAAGATACTCCACATTTCCTCGTTTTGAAGTTCGCATTCTCCTGTCAAGGATGGTGTCTTCATGCAGTTCTGTAAGATATTCTAGGGAAAAATCATCTATAGAAGGAATTTGAATATGCTCTCCTTGATCATCAATCAACGGAGGCTCATACAATTTCAAATTCTCAACATTAACAACTGCATACATCTGCATATAAGGAGGTAAATCTAAATGAAAGGCATTGTTACCAATCTTGTCGATAATCTTGAAAGGACCATATCGAATTGGTTTCAATTTTTTACCTTCTCCTTTAAGCCTCTCCTTACTGATGTAAAGCCAAACTTCATCTCCAACTTGGAAACTGTGATCAACACGATGCTTGTCATGTCTCATCTTGTACTTGGCTTGACTCTTTTCCAACTGCTCTTGCACCATTTGATGTATCGACTGGATTTGTTCAATGGACTTTTCTACCCTATCAATGTCATATTGACCATCGATAGCAATGTCCTTCCCAAAGATAAAATCTAAAGGAGATTTGGGCAAATAGCCAAAACATGCTTCAAATGGCTACGTTTGAGTTGAAGAGTGCTTAGCTCGACTGTACGCATGCTGAATGCAATGTAAATGTTCATCCCAAAGTTTAGGATGCTCACTGCAATAATCACGAAGAAGATGCACCACTGTTCGATTTACTACTTCTGCCTGACCATCTGTTTGCGGATGAAAAGATGTGCTCTTTTTAAGTTTGGTGTTCATGACTGCCCATAAACTCATCCAAAAACTTCCAACAAATCGAGAATCCCAAACAGAAATAATGGATTTAGGAAATCCAAAATGCACCCAAACATTTTGAAATAAAATTTGTTCCATTTGTTCAGCTGTAACCTGCTTTGTACAAGGCATCAAAATACACATTTTGCAAAATCGATCAACCACAACATAAAGATAATCATGATTTTGTCTAGACATATGTAAACCTCCTACGAAGTCCATGGAAATGCTTTCCCAAGGATGAGAAGGAACCAGAAGTGGAGTATACAAACCCAACTTTCGATTGCTAGGTTTACTTGTGGCACATAGCGAACATCCTCGAACATATCTGGACACACTTTCATTCATTTTAGGCCAGTAGAAGTATCTTTTCAAATTAGCCACTGTCTTGCCTACACCAAAATGACCAGCAATAAGAGAAGAATGTGCTTCTCTTATAATGTTGATTCTTCCCCCCTGTGGAATACATAACTTGCCAAGATGATACAAAAGATTATCATGCACATGGTAATCCAATTCCTCAA
>ML789558.1:466421-518980 GCA_009831015.1 Picea engelmannii
ATATTTAATTTCTGCGTTGAAAACGATGTTCATAATCCTCATGTTTCAATTCTGAAATTTATTTTCTGTTCAGAAATTTATTTTCTGTTAAGTTTTTAGATGCTGAAACACCGTTGTAGCTTATGCTGAAACACCGTTGTAGCATATGCTGAAATAGTGCTGAAACTGAGTTTGGCATTTAAATTTGGTAGAAAATTCAGTGAGACTGAATCTGGGTGGGATTTTGAAAAATTAACATGAGATCTAGATACGGATGCTAGACTAGACAACCCATTCAATGTAATTGAATAGGGTAGGCAGATTGGAGGGAGGAGCTCGAAGAGCCCCCTCATGTAAAATATCTATTGTATCTCTTTAGTAAAGGGAAGGGGAGCATAGAGAAGTTAGTAAGTGGAGATAGATAGAATCTGTGAGTAGAGAGCAGAAGAGAAGGAGCCGAGACCTTGTTACAGGCCGTGCTCAGAAACACCTTGCAAAAATAGGCATTAGCCATTTAATATAAACAGAAGCAGTTTTTCATGCATGTATTTATGTGTTATGTGGATGTTTGTGAGTGTTCTCTATATGTTGTAGATGTATGTTGTTATCCTGCATTTGCAAGGGTGTGTTTGATCTTCAGGCTTGAGTTTCTTTGTGGTTTCATGCCAGGAGGGCATGACAGAGTACTGCGGTCTCTGAATACCAGTGCACTGAAGCACTTCTGAATACTGCAGGTTCAGACAAAGATGTGTTGCGGCACAAGAACTGGAGTCATCAACTCGGGAGAATACCTTTGAGGTTGTTGAATACCTCAGGAGGCAAGGTTGTGTATGAGAGACACAGTTGCAGATAGAATCTCTGAGGAGTTCTGTGAAGCTCTGCCAAGTGGGCATTGAGCATATGCACAACGGTGCATCGAGAGGAACTCTGTTGTGAGTTCAAGAAGAACCAGAATCACTAAGGATTCTGAAGAGCTCTGCCAAGTGGGCATTGAGCAGGTGCAAGGAGTGCACAGAGGACAGAACTGTTGGACGTCCTGTGAAAAGATACTCTGCCAGGAGGGCATTGAGTAAGTGTGCAGACAGAAGAAAAGAGAACTCTTTGAGTTCTAGAATTTAGAGGAAGAATCCACTAAGGGATATTCACAGGGTTGTTGAACACCCTACAGACTCAGCAAGAGGTTGCTTAAGCAGAGGGATAGCCAGGAGGGCATCCAAATTCTCCATCTGAGGGAGAAAGGAATCGAGTTTCCTTGGAATTCAAAGCTACAGGAAATCTTAGGGCTGATAGCACCTGGGTGTGTGCATGTGAAGACTCTGTAGGAGCGTAGACATCGGAATCCCTTGAGGATTCGAAAGGAGAAAAGCTCAGGAGGAACATCATCTTCATACGCTCAGCGAGAACTCAAAGTAAAGGAGTTCGCAGAGGAGAAAGAAGGCAAAGGTCGAGGCCTTTGGAAACTTGGAATTCTTTCAAGTGCGGGAAGAAAGCGCCAAATCTCGGGAGGAGCAATATCGATCGTCGAATCAGCCGATAGATTCTGGACCATTGGATTTCCCACGTCCAGGAGAGAGCAGGAGGAGCGCACAAGAATGACAGATCTAGTCCATTAGATCTTGAGTGGAGGACCTGACAGCCGTTAGATCTGTCGAGAATGGCATGAAGGATAAGCCTTCACGGAAATCCGAGGTGAAAGTCCCGACGAGAGCAGCTAATCGGGATATCTACAATCGAGATATCGGAAATCCCGTGGACAGGAGATCGAGTAAGTTCACAGTGAAAACCCCAATACATGTCTGAGTCGTCCATCTATTGGGGGACAGGTGGCGAGATCAGGAGAGTCCATCGGCATATCGGGGATTCCGTGGACAAGAAGTCCATACATTTCGGAACTTCGAAGTCTGAAACCCCGAAAGGAGGGAAGTGCCATTTGTGGGGCCAGCTGTCAGCATAGCGGAGAATCGGCACTCGGTATATCGGAGTTCTCAAGGTCAAGAAAGTTGTGACATTTCAAGTCTCGAAATAGCGAAATTGGATATGAGTCGTCCATCTGCTGGGGACACATGGCGGAGATCCAGATTATCGGGGAAAGTCCCGATAGAAGAGCCAAACCGGTGCATCGGGGTTTGGCGTTTCGTGAATCCTGAAGACGAGACACCAAGACATTTGAAGTCGTGAAATCGCGAGAGGCGATTAGAACCATCCATCAATTGGGGGACACGTGGGTGCGATCGGGAGCTCGTTGACATTTTGGAGATCGAAGGGACAAGATGCCGGAGTATTTCAGCAGTGGAAACTCCAAAATCACGAGAAGCGATCAGGACCGTCCATCATAGGAGGACGTGTGGAGGAGATCAGAGCATTCGGGAGATTTCCCGAAAGGAAAGCTATCTATCGGCATTACGGGCATCGGGATATCGGGAATCCCGTGGACAAGAGGTTTATGCATTTTGTCATTGCGATGTCTGAAACCCCAAAAGGAGATAAGGTTGCGGTCTTATGAGAGGTGGTCATGTGGACCAAGGTATAGTCAGGAGGGGCTAAGGCGAGAAAGGCCATTTCGGGAGTCAAGAGGTCGAGAGGTCGGACTTTTGAATAGGGAAATCCCGAAGGACATAAGACTGCGGTCTTATGAGAGCTGGTCATATGGACTAGAGCGTAGCCAGGCGGGGCTAAGGCAAAAAGGGGCACGTCGGAAAATTGGAGATCGGGGATTCAAGAGGAAGGGAACTCTTGACATCGGGAATTAGAAAACCCCAAAACCCGAAAGTATATTCATTTTCCTATTGAGGAAAGAGCAGCGGTCGTATGCAAAGGCCGTGACAGGGAAAGAAGGACCTGTGGATCGGGATTTTAATAGAGATTCCAGTAGGAAATCAGAAGAGCCACTTCGGCTCGAGGGTGGAGATTGAACGATCCTTTTGACTGGGAGGTCAGGCGCAGAGATCCTGCGGGGTATGCAGCTGCGTCAGTTTGGTATCAGAGAGAGAACTCTGTTTGTATATTTCAAGCAGAGGGAGAAGACGGAGTGCTGAAAACTATGTAAGGTATGTTCGCAAGTAGGCAACAGTCCATAGACAGTCGGGAGGACTGTGGAGGATGAAGCTAGGACACTCAGGGATGCAGAGTGACAGTAGCAGGTTTTCTAGGAGAGAAGACAGGGACAACGACATGGCTACTGAAGTCCGTAAGTATGCTGGGAGGAAAAACTCAGAGCTATGGAGCCAAGAATATATAGATGAAGAGCTCACTGATATAAAGAAAGAAATATAAAATCTTGCATTGCGGATGCAGTAGAAAGCTAAGCCGAGATGGGTATATGAATGGACCATAAGGAAGGCAAAAGAAAAATGGCCAGTCAAGGAGTTGATGGCTAGAAGACAGCGTAGGTTGTTAAGAGGGTGGTTGAGGTATGCTGAAAACCTCGACAGACCTGAGGAAATGGTTCAGATGTGTGAACCAAACACTAGGAGAGGTCTCAATGATGCAGAGGGTGAAATGAGATCAACTAGAGATCTCAAGCACTGCCAGAAGGGCAGAGAATAAATTCCATATTTCCAGGTGGGCAAGGAAACGGAATTGGGATCGACTGAAGATCTCAAGAACTGCCAGGAGGGCAGAGAGGAAATTCCAGTTTGCCAGGAGGGAAACGAGTTGAGATCACTACGGGATCTCAAGGACTGTCATGAGGACAACCAAGGAATTTCACATTTCCAGCTAGGCAATGATATGAGGTCGTTGTGGGATCTCGAAGACTGCCAGGAGGGCAGTGGAAGCATCTCAGATTGTCAGGTAGGCAGAGATGAGCATTCGAGACTATCTGAAGGTCTCATGGACTCGGAGGTGAGTTCAATTCAGCAAGGGGTGCTGATGAAGATGGGATCAGTTGATCTCATAATCTGCCAGGAGGGCAGTGAACATATCCCATATTTCCAGGTGGGCAGGGATGAACAGATGAGACTATCGGAGGGTCTCATAAATTCAGAGATGAGTTTGGATCAGCAGGTGCAGCTGACAGAAAAGGAGGAAGATCGGAGAAATCTTCTAATTATTGGGGGAATTCAGATATTCTTACCACTTTCCCAGGAGGAGGCAGAAATCTGGGTTGCAGATGCAACAACATCAGAAGAACAGTCAACTGAGACTGTCAGGGAAGAGGAATTGGAGCAGACTTTGGAAGCCGCCCAAGCAGACGGAGAGGAAAATGAGCATTCAGAGGAGTGTCTCAATGCATTCAGACAGGAAGCTGAAGAAGTTGTAGCATTGAAGCTGACAACAGAAGATAAAGTTCTCACTCCATGGGAGATGCAGTTGGAGATGCTGGAGGATTGGTTGAACAATCCAGAGCCAGCAGGAGAACTGGAAGATCAAAGCAAGGTGACTGAACAACAAGTCAGTCAAATGGAGACTGCAGAGCTGAAGTCTGCAGTAGATTGGACACTTGGTGCCACAGATGAAGATGAAGAAGAAATCATGGGAGATCATGATGATCTACCCAATTGCCGAAAAATTTTGCAGCTGGGGAGACTGCATGAGCAGAGCCAGCCACTGAAGCAGCTGAACCGAGTGATAGAAGACATTAGAAGTCTGATGGTAGATTCAGCAGGAACTGCCAGCAAGGAGAAGCTGAGCAGAAGAGAAGCAGCAGCAGCAGCGCAACAACAGAGGCAGCAACAGCAAGATGGAGCAGACGAACAACTCCAGAGAATGATTTGGGATCCAGGGGGATTTCAACAACTGAGATGGGAAGCTCATGAGCAGGAGCTCATGAATTTTGCAGTTGAGGAGTATGATGCAGGAGCATCTCTCCACATCAACCAGCCAGCCAGACAGCCATGTTAGAAAATTCAAATCGCACGTTGAAGAGAGGGGCACAGCCTCATTTGAAATCTGAATTCAATGTAATTAAATGCTTAGTTTGTTGAGTAGTGAAGCCATGCCTTTGCGCAGGCTGTAGATAAGATAGGCATTTAATTTTTTGTAAGGCTGAGATCTAGATCCGGATGCTGGACTAGACAACCCATTCAATGTAATTGAATAGGGTAGGTAGATTGGAGGGAAGAGCTCGAAGAGCCCCCTCATGTAAAATATCTATTGTATCTCTTTAGTAAAGGGAAGGGGAGCATAGAGAAGTTAGTAAGTGGAGATAGATAGAATCTGTGAGTAGAGAGAAGAAGAGAAGGAGCCGAGACCTTGTTACAGGTCGTGCTCAGGAACACCTTGTAAAAATAGGCATTTTCCATTTAATATAAACAGAAGCAGTTTTTCTTGCATGTATTTCAGTGTTATGTGGATGTCTGTGAGTGTTCTCTATATGTTGTAGATGTATGTTGTTATCGTGCATTTGTAGGGGTGTGTTTGATCTTCAGGCTTGAGGTTCTTTGTGGTTTCATGCCAGGAGGGCGTGATAGAGTATTGTGGTCTCTGAATACCAGTGCACTGAAGCACTTCTGAATACTGTGGGTTCAGACAAAGACGTGTTGTGGCACAAGAACTGGAGTCATCAACTCGAGAGAAGACCTTTGAGGTTGTTGAATACCTCAGGAGGCAAGGTTGTGTATGAGAGACACAGTTGCAGACAGAATCTCTGAGGAGTTCTATGAAGCTCTTCCAAGCGGGCATTGAGCATATGCACAGTGGTGCATCGAGAGGAACTCTGTTATGAGCTCAAGAAGAACCAGAATCACTAAGGATTCTGAAGAGCTATGCCAAGTGGGCATTGAGCAGGTGCAAGGAGTGCACAGAGGACAGAACTGTTGGACATCATGTGAAAAGATACTCTGCCAGGAGGGCATTGAGTAAGTGTGCAGACAGAAGAAAAGAGAACTCTTTGAGTTCTGGAATTTAGAGGAAGAATCCACTGAGGGATCTTGACAGGGTTTCTGAACACCCTGCAGACTCAGCAAGAGGTTTCTTGGGCAGAGGGATAGCCAGGAGGGAATCCAAATTCTCCATCTGAGGGAGAAAGGAACCGAGTTTCCTTGGAGTTCGAAGCTACAGGAAATCTCAAGGCTGATAGCACCTGGGTGTGTGCATGTGAAGACTCTGCAGGAGCGCTGACGTCGGAATCCCTTGAGGATTCGAAAGGAGAAAATCTCAGGAGGAACAACATCTTCATACACGCGGCGAGAACTCAAAGTAAAGGAGTTCGCAGAGGAGAAAGAAGGCAAAGTTCGAGGCCTTTGGAAACTTGGAATTCTTCCAAGTGCAGGAAGAAAGCACCAAAGCTTGGGAGGAGAAATATCGGTCGTCGAATCAGCCGATAGATTCTGGACCGTTGGATTTCCCACGTCCAGGAGAGAGAAAGAGGAGTGCACAAGAACGATGGATATGGTCCATTAGATCTTGAGTGGAGGACCCGACAACTGTTAGATCTGTCGAGAATGGCATGAAGGATAATCCTTCGTGGAAAGCCGAGGTGAAAGTCCTGACGAGAGCAGCTAATCAGGATATCTGCAATCGGGATATCGGAAATCCCGTGGACAAGAGATCGGGTAAGTTCATAGTGAAAACCCCGATACACGCCTGAGTCGTCCATCTATTGGGGGGCAGGTGGTGAGATCAGGAGAGTCCATCATCATATCGGGGATTCTGTGGACAAGAAGTCCATACATTTCGGAACTCCGAAGTCCGAAACCCTGAAAGGAGGGAAGTGCCATTTGTGGGGCCAGCTGTTAGCATAGCGGAGAATCAACACTCGAGATATCGGAGTTATCGAGGTCGAGAAAGTCGGGACATTTCAAGTCTCAAAATAACGAGATTGGATCTGAGTCGTCCATCTGATGGGGACACGTGGCGGAGATCCAGATTATCGGGGAAAGTCCCGAAAGAAGAGCCAAACCGGTGCATCGGGGTTCGACGTTTCGCGAATCCTGAAGACGAGACGTAGGGACATTTGAAGTCGTGAAATCGCGAGAGGCGATCAGAACCATCCATCAGTTGGGGGACACGTGGGCGAGATCGGGAGCCCGTCGGCATTTCGGAGATCGAAGGGACAAGATGCCGGAGTATTTCAGCAACAGAAACTCTGAAATCGCGAGAAGCGATCAGGCCCGTCCATCATAGGAGGACGCATGGAGGAGATCAGAGAATTCGGGAGATTTCCCAAAAGGAAAGCTATCTATCGGTATTACGGGCATCGGGATATCAAGAATCCCGTGGATAAGAGGTTTATGCATTTCGGCATTGCGATGTCCGAAACCCCGAAAGGATATAAGGCTGTGGTCTTATGAGAGGTGGTCATGTGGACCAGGGTATAGCCAGGAGGGGCTAAGGAGAGAAAGGCCATTTTTGGAGTCAAGAGGTCAATAGGTCGGACTTTTGAATAGGGAAATCCCAAAGGACATAAGACTGTGGTCTTATGAGAGCTGGTCATATGGACTAGAGTGTAGCCAGGCGGGGCTAAGGCAAAAAGGGGTGCGTCGGCAAATCAGAGATTGGGGATTCAAGAGGAAGGGAACTCTTGACATCGGGAATTAGAAAACCCCGAAACCCAAATGTATATGCATTTTCCTATTGAGGAAAGAGCAGCGGACGTATGCAAAGGTCGTGACAGGGAAAGAAGGACCTTTGGATCGAGATTTTAACAGAGATTCCAGCAGGGAATCAGAAGAGCCACTTCGGCTCGAGGGTGGAGATTGAACGATCCTTTTGACCGGGAGGTCGGGCGCAGAGACCCTGCGGGGTATGTGGTTGCGTCAAGAATACAAACCCTAGAGAACAACTCAGTGGTGAAAGATTCCACCCATCTTGTTCCAAGCTTGGTCTCGGGTATGCAATACTCCTCCCACAACATTCTACATCATTCACAAGTACCATCACTCATCCAGGAGAGTAGCAGGTCGTACCCTTGAGGGTTTCCAGTAAGGGGGGCACATCATTCTTTAGAGAGAAGTTTGATCCAGGAGCTTGACAAGGATTTTGGACATTCTAGCACCTGGGTTCTTCTTGCAGGGCCTCAATCATCAGATCTAGTCCATTTTGAGAGGGTTACTCTTGCAGATTGATTTCCTAGAGCATTGGCACATTTTGGAGAGAAGGAGAGCACTATTGTGATTCAGATCTTCTCAGTTTGGAGGGGTTACACTTCATATATGAACCAGAGACTTCACTTAGTGACTTGCAGTGGTCCAATCTATCTTTCTAGGGAGTTTCAAGTCATTTAGAGGCCTCCTGCATCAAGGCCGAAATATTGAGCTTACAGTATTGAGGAGGGCGTAGTTTTGATTGAGGATTCAACAATCTAGAGGGGTAGATCTTGGAATCTTGACTTGAGACTTCAGGGATGACTTCTACTTGCCCTGATCTATTATTCTGTGGAGTTTGATGCTATTTGGAGTCTTCCTTTAGCTAGGATGAAACTTTGGGTCTTCTCATCTTCTCAGGAGGACGTGCCATCAGCCAGGGAGGGTTTGGACTACACCCTGGTTCTTCTATATTGATCTTCATTTTGTATTCAACCTTCAGAGGCTTGTATTTTATTTTAAGGAGCATTTTGTAGTATCTCATATCTTATCTTCTGGAGCTATCTGATGTTATTCCATATCTGCATCCTCTTTGTATCAATTTCTTTCTTATCATATTAATAAAGGTCAGATCTATGTTGTTTGGTTTCATATCTTGTGTACTGGTCATATCTTGTATTTCCATTGATTAAATATTCAGATCTATGCTTGATAATTGAATATAAACCCTAAGGACAAACTTAAGAAGACAACCTGCAAACAAACACACAAACACAATATAATCAGTGGTCAGTTAGTGTTTCAAGCGAAAAAATTGGCTTGGGAACATTACAACCTCTCACTTTTTTTGTAGTCATGATCTCTACGATTCGAAAGAGAAAAATGGCTAATACTTATGGTTTGAGGTTTTTAGATTTTCTCTTCAATTGTTTGTTTTCATGACTTTACATTTTCAAAAGAGAGATAGATATAATGCCTACATGTTCAAGTTGATATTCAATCCTTTTAGTGATTTCCATAGTGAAGCCCTTCACTTAATTTCATTCACCTATTTTGTTGTCATGATATAGTTTGCAAGAAAGACATTCTTAATACTAAGAGGTTCAATATTTTAGGGAATCCCTTCACTTGTTTTTTTTTCATTATCTATATAGTTTTATTACTTACTATCATGGTCTAGTCATTCATTAATTTCACTTCAATATAGTTTGCAAGAGAGATAAAGTTAATAGATAGAGATTGTAGTTAGTAGAATCCCATCACTTGTGTTTTTATTATGATTTGTACAATTTTAAAGAGAGGCGAAGCTAATACATATATCTTCTAGTTATTAGTTAATCCATTGACTTGTGTTGTTATCATGATTTGTACAATTTGCAATAGAGACATGGAAAATACCTAATGGCTTGTTGATAATGAATATTTTCAGCAACTTCCATAGTATAGACCTTCAATAACTTCCCTTCACTTATTGTGTTCTAGTATATCCCCTCAATGGAAACGTGTGACTTTTTTGTTCTCATGATATATGCAATTTTCAAGAGAGACATGTTTAATACTAAAAGGATCTTGTTTTTAGACTACCCTTCACTTGTTTTATTTTCCTTTTCTCTTTAGTTTACAAGATAGGTAGGGATAATGCCTTGAGGTTGTAGTTTATATTGAAGCCTTCAAATTACTACCATAGTGAATCCCTTCACTAATATTATCATTTTGTCTTGATCTCTATGGTTGCAAGAGGGACATGGATAAATATATTGAGTATCTAATTGATAGTGAGTGATAGATGTATGAAGTATACATAGAATTTGCATTATCATGTTCATCTTTTTATCATGCTATATTTACCAATATTTCATTTCTACACCAATCCCTCACTCATCTCAATTCATTTGACAAACAATAGTGCCTAAAAAGAAGAGTTGAGGCGTGATTAGGTAACCATTGTAATCAGAATGGTTGGGAGACTATTTTTTATTACTTGCCAGCATCCATAGAAGGGTAAACCAATCATTCTCCATATAAATGTGGCATGGAGAAGGGTTGGATGACCCTTTTCCATTTATAGATTCATCATAGTCCCTTAGATATAACATTTTTAAAGAATTGATTTTACAAGAGTTGTTAACTCTTTCCATGTATTAATAAAATCATGGAGAAGAGTCAAATGAGTCTTTCCATCTATAGGTAGCATGGAGAAGGGTTTACCAACTTTATCCATCTACAATTATCATCCATAGCAAGGCTATTGACTCTTCTCTATCAACAAGGAACATAGATAATGGTTGGTTGACTCTCATCTATCTACAAGTAACATGGGGAATGGTTGGTTGACCCTTTGAAATTATGGTATCAATTGAAATACTTGTAGGCATCCATAGAAGTTCCATCCAACTCATTCAGGTTATGGTACCAATTGAAATATTTGCGAGCATCTATAGAAGGGTTAGTAAACCCATCATAATCTACAAGTAGCACGTAGAAGGGATCATTAACTCTTTTTTATTAAAGTTTCCATGGAGATGCCTCTCCATTTACATTAGATAAGATTTAAGAAATGATTGATCAACCCTTCTCTATGATATTTTATATCTAAATTTTACCCATATTTCCAATTAATCCATAAACTTGTCTCCTCTAAAAGAATATGGACAATATCCATCTGAATCTTTTCAATACAAGTATCCATTTCAAAACTTGTGAAGATTGATATAAGGGTTGATTGACTCTTCTCCATATACAACTAGAATGAAGAAGGATAGATTGACTCTTCTCCAATTACAAGTAGAATAGACAAGGGTTGGAAAAATCATTTAGACTAAATAATCTATTCTGATACTTAAAAGCATCAATAGAGGGTTCGACCAAATATTCTCCATATACAATTATAATATAGAAGGGTATACCAACTCTTTTTAATTACAACATCCATTGTATTACATGGAAGAATCTATATAATGTTTAGTTGAATCTTATTGTAACACCCTGTTTCCCCCAGTTTGTAAAAATAACTATACTGGCCAAGAACTGTGGCAAACTCAAAAATGTGAATAATATTATGACTCCGAATTAAATGACTCACTAAGATTGGTAGGTATGTGGCTCCTCATGAGTAATGAGGGATGGGGGGGGTGAACCGCCCATCCGTAGAGCCGTCAGGCCTGACCAGTGCGAGAGAAATCACGCCACACGCAACCTCGCAAGAGGAAAAAGGTGTGAGGGAGAAGGGAGAAGGGGGAAGACGTGAGGGAAGGAAGAGAACTCTGGAAAAATGCAGAGTGAGTGATAGCAGAGAAGAAGGACAGTAACCTTCGTTCTGGGTCACTGGCAAACAGAGATGCAGTCTCACAGCATCATGGTCTCATCCTGGGGGTGGCTAGTGGTAAATCCATTGGGAGTCAATGAGCCTACGGTTGGGTGGAAACGAGCACCCCTCTCAGTAGTCGCATCACTTCTGGTGTTTTTCTAATAAGTGTTTTTCATCTTGTATCTTGAAATGTATATTTTGACATTTATGCTCATAAGCTGTGAAATCATGAAGGGTTTCAGTATAAGACTGTTTGTGTGGTGTTTGATCAGAAATGGTGGTTGCATGCTTTTGTTGGAAGGACCATGTATGGCTTACGTTTATAGATAGATTTGTACATATATATATATATATATATATATATATATATATATGCATATTTAATTAATTCAGACTTCGAGTCTGTTCTCGGGAAATCTATACCTTTATTCATCCCCAGGAATACCCAGAATAGATCTCTCCACGGAGATATCCTTCTTGGAAATCTTATCAAGAACCTGGAAAAGGATTTGAAGGCACAAGTCTTAGTAACCTTATATGAGGAAGAACGACCCTCCTGAAATCCCGAAATAGCAACATAGGGATAGGTATCGATCGACGAACAAGATCCCGTCGGAAGATCTGCGGTCATTCACGACTGTTAGGTTGGAGGAAGAAACGAGGGCATTACATGCCTTAACCCATTTCCTTTATCTTCGTGAGTGGCGAAGAAATCGGGACCGTATATCCCTAAGGTCCGTGAGAGTATCTAGACGGTTGGTTTTTTCACGTCCAGGGAGTAGTGGGAGAGTGCACAACGTGGGACCAATCTGAACCGTCAGATCTTAGTTAGAAAACCCAGCAGTCGTTGGATCTATCAGGACATGCATGAGAGTTAATCCCTTGTGAACAGGGGCGAAAGTCCCAAGAAGGAGTTTGTATCGAGATTTCGGCATTCGGGAATTTGGGAGTCCAGAGGATGAGAGTGTGGAGGACGAGGGTGCGGAGGATGAGAGTCTAGGCACTCGACATCAAAAGTCCCAAAATAGTGAAAGGGGATTTGAGTTGTCCATCTGCGGGAGGACGCGTGTCACGGAATCATCTGTTTCAGAGATTCAGGCACCGGGACTCACAGAAGTGAGCACCTATCCCTTGCGAGCGACGAAGTCACAAAAGAACCTGAGCCATTCGTTGGAGGGAGGACACGTGTCGCGAAATCACCCATATCAGGGATTCAGACATCGGAGGTCCTAGAGGGAAGTCTTTCGACTTCGCGGGTGGTGAAGTCGCGAGAGAATCACAGTCGTCCATCTGAGGAGGACAGGTACCACCTTGTCGTGTGCGCAAACCCTGTAGGAATCAATGAGGTCGAGGAAATATTTCACGGTTCCAGAGAAGAGAAGCTCGGGAGGGATAGTGCCATTTTTTGCACAGAGCCTTAGCTACAAAGATCGCAGAAGAGAAGCAAAGGCCGAGACCTTTGATACTTAAGAAATCTTCCAAGGAGAAGGAAGAGAAAAGCATGCTCAAGGAGGAGCTACGATTGTCGTTAGATCAGCTAGAGAGAAATAGATCTAGGTTGTCGAAAATGTACGTCCAGACGCGCGCAGAAGAAAAAAGAAACAGAGGACAAAGAGACTTCGTAGAGAAGTGTCGAAATCTCATGGTCTGTTGGATCGCACTGAGTTGTGAGGGAGTTAAGCCGTAGAAGCAGCCATGGGAGAAGTTGTATGGATGGTGGAGACACTTCGAGATAGAAGTGGCGAACAGCCGATAGCCATTGGATATTGCAAGGTTGCAAGGCGGACAGGGCCGAGGCAGTCTCGAAGAGTTCCGAGTTCGGGATCTCGCATCTCGGGGTTTCACAAGAAGAGAGCGCAAGAGTTGGGTGCTCCAACTCACGAAGTCACGAAGTATGAAATCACGAGGAGAAAAATATGAACTGTTGGATCCAGGAATGGGAGGACCATTGGATCAGGGCCTTATCGCGCATTCAGAGGTTCGAAGGTTCAGAGGACCTCTTCTCGACATCAGAAGTTGCAAAGTACCAAGAGTCGAGGAACAAGTGAAGAACACATGGCAGAACCACAAGGTGGGGCCCGCGTGGTTGACAGGCGGACATGCATTGTCTGGAGAAAGGAGTCAATGCTCTGTTGACTTTTCACATCTCGGGGATTCGCGGAGTAAGAGAATGGGAGCTCAACCCTTCGACTCTCGAAGGTGTGAGTAGAGAGAGGTGCTAGTGTTTAGCCTAGCCAGTGGTCACGCACGGAAGGCACTGACAGAAAAAAGATATACCCATTTCATGATCTCGGGTATCGCGATATTGGGAAGGAAGATTCGGGAGTTTCGACTCGCGAACTCACGAGATGGTGAGTTGTGACAAGCGCCTTTGGGAATAGGCCTTGGTCATAGCACTGAGGTCGCTTGGGAAAGGTGGAGCTCGTGCCTAGTGTTGTTCGCACAGGGGAGCTACCAAAAAGTATATGTGGACCAAGTCGTACTCCAGGGGGCTAATTGTTGATCGAAACCTCTTCGGCAGTTCGACATTCGGGGTTGCAGAGCCGAAATTCTTGACTCGCTTATAACATTGAGTCATGAAATGTGACAAAGGTGCCTAGTTGTCTGACCTGTGATCAGGATCAGCGATCACATGGAGGTGGAAAAAGGGGAGAACTAGCCTGTGCTAAGCCCCGTAGGATCTCGGGGATTCTTACCTTCGAGAATTCGGTGAAAAATTTACTATGTCACAGGGGGCGTGTGACAAATTGGTATCAGAGCATGGTTACAACACTCGACCTTCTTGGGCTCATGAACGAGTTGCGCAGGAGCTCCGTTCGGAACACTTAACCCCCTGTCTTAACCTCCCTAATTAAAAATAAATAAAAAATGAAGTTGAGAATGAAAAATCCCTATTGTGTGTGTGTACATGTGAAAATATGAATTATGTACTGGTTATAAATAAATATAAATATCAACTAACAACTAGTATTTTTCCTTTTGCACACAAGCGGAAGATCAACCACGGGAAATTATCAACGCATAGTATGGTGACTCACCAAGAAGTGGGAGAAGGCTCCCACAATAGAGATGAAGAGTCTGACGAAAGGAGGGCACCAGGGACCCCTCCAGGTCTAGCTAAGATTGTGAGAAGCCTCATGGTCGAATTACAAATCTGTAAGGCCGACAATGAAAGGATGATGAAAGAACAAGAAAAGCAAACAGAAATTAACGTAGTTTTACTGCAGAGTTTATGCGATCTACAAATACAAATGCAGCATGAACCTGAAACTCAGAAACATGGTCATATTAGTGGTCACACTAAGAGGATCACCTCAAAGAAGGCCCACCCCAGAGGTAAAGGACAAGCGTCGGATGATTCCAAAGGTCGTAAATTTGAAGAGTTCATAAAAGACAAACCACCCTCCTTCGACGGTGAAATAAAGAAGGGAGAGGAAGCAGAGGCATGGCTACTCGGACTAAAGAAGTATTTCAGAGTCCATGACTTTTTAGAAAATATGAAGGCCCGAGTGGCCACCTTCAACTTGAACGGAAAGGTTTCCATTTTGTGGGAAGACCTTAAGAATGTGAAAGGGGTTTGCGAAGAGGACCTGTTTTGGGAACGGATTGAGAAATACTTCCAAAAGAAGTATCTGTCGAAAAAATATTTCGACGAAAAGACTAAAGAGTTTTATGAACTCAAACTGGGACAACTCACTATAGAAGAATATGTCAACAAATTCCTCAATTTGTTGAGGTATGTACCCTATATCAAGGCGGAAAAGGCAAAGGTGCAATGCTTCATTAGTGGACTACCTAAGGACTACCAGAATAGAATTGAATTTTATGAGCCAAAGACTCTAGAAGGCACTATTCGAAAGGCAACCTATTGTCATGAACAATTTGGGCATCAAGTAGAACCTCGCGAAGGATGGAAACAAAGGAATAGTTCCAAATTTCAGAAAAGGGGAATTAAATCCCCAGGATTTAAGAACTATAAGAAGAACCCAAGAATGAGCTTCCCAGCCTAGAGTATGCACCAGCAGAATTTTCCCTCCTTGATCCGAAATAAAACTTTTGGACCCATATCAGGGAAGACTGATAACCCAAAGAGAGAACCTCTGAAATGTTGGGGTTGCAGAGAAGAACATCTCCTGAGAGACTGTCCAGACCGACAATAGAATAGTCGGAGGATTTATAACATCCAAGAAGCTACTACCATCAATGATGTGGCCAGGAGTGTGCCACAAATTTATGTAGCCTTGGATAATAACCAAGCCGACCACCAAGCTTCAGTAGTGGAAATACAAGGTATGATTTCCAACCATCTAGTGTCTGTTTTAATTGATCCTGGTTCAAATTTGAGTTACATAGCCCCTAAATTTGTTGATAAGTGTAAAATACAGCCACAAAAACACACCAAGCCATGGTTGGTACATTTAGCCACTGGCACCAAAAGAAGGATAGCAGAGGTCATACCAGCCTGCCAATTAATGTTGGGTGAATTACCCACCCAAGAAACCCTTAACTTATTACCCCTGGGATCGTATGATCTGTTCATTGGTATGGACTAGCTAGTCGCCCATAAAGCCAGATTGGACTATTACCATAAAACCTTAAAATGTGTAAGTAAAGAAGGGAAAAAGATAACCCTTCAAGGGATCCGAAAACCTGTCTCAGTGAGACAAATATCAGCTCTGCAAATGAGAAAGTATTGCCGAAAGGGATGTCCCCTATATGCAATATAGGTGTTGAAAACAATAGAAGGTGACAAACCAAGCCTTGATGATCACCCTATCCTGAGAGAATATAGAGATGTGTTTCTGGAAGAGGTATTGGGTTTACCTCCGAGAAGGGACATAGACTTCTCTATAGAACTTGCATCGGGAGCAGTGCCAGTGTCTAGGACACCCTACCGGATGAGCACACCCGAGTTAGTTGAAATCAAGTTGCAATTGAAAGAAATGATGGATAAGGGCTATATTCGGCCTAGCATGTCTCCATGGGGAGCACTAGTCATGTTCGTGAAAAATAAGGACAGTACCCTTAGACTGTGTATATATTATAGGCAACTCAATAAGGTAACCATAAAGAACAAGTACCCCTTGCCCAGGATCGATGATCTGTTCGATCAATTGGGGGGTGCATCCATTTTCTCAAAGACCGATTTGAGGTCGGGATACCATCAAGTCTGAATCAAGGGTGAAGACATCCATAAAACTGGCTTCCGAACAAGGTATGGTCACTATGAGTTTATGGTGGTGCCATTTGGGTTGACCAATTCCCCTGCCACTTTTATGTGCTTGATGAACAATGTACTCAGCAAATTCCTAGACAAATTTTTGTTGGTATTTATTGACGATATATTAATTTACTCTAAGAACAGAAAAGAGCATGAAGAGCATATTAGACTTGTGTTGGAAGTGCTAAGAGAACATCAGCTCTATGCCAAATTCAGCAAATGTGAATTCTTCCATAAGCAAATACATTACTTAGGCCATGTTCTCTCCAGAGAAGGAGTAGCAGTAGACCCTGACAAAATCAGGTCTATCATGGAATGGCCTACCCCAAATGATGTTTCAGACATCAGATCCTTTATGGGACTAGCATGATACTATAGGAGATTTATAAAAGGATTCTCCAAGATTGGTTGTCCAATCACTTCCCTCCAGAAGAAGGGGACAAAATTCCTGTGGACACAGAAATGTGAAGAAAGATTTCAAACCCTAAAACATCTACTGACCCATGCATCCGTGCTGAAAATCGTCGATCCAGAAGCTGACTTCCTCGTGTGCATAGATGCCTGTAAGGAAGGGCTCTGAGGAGTCCTTATGCAGAAAGGAAGTGTGATCTTCTATGAATCCCAAAAATTGAACGAGCATGAAGTCAAATATGTGACTCATGATTTAGAGCTGGCTACCATAGTGCATGCCTTGAAAATGTGGAGGCATTACCTCCTGGGAAGAAAATTTGTACTTATGACAGATCACTGTGGATTGCGATACATGTTTGATCAACCAAAGTTCAATGCTAAACAAGCTAGGTGGATGGCCCTCCTTATCGAGTTTGATTTCAAAATCAAACACATTAAAGGAAAGGAAAATAGGGTGGCCGATGCCCTTAGCAGAAGTATGAAAACAATTCACCTGGCAGCGGTGAGCACCTGTGAGGCAGATGTCAAGGAAAGAATCAGAAATTCACAAGAAATAGATCCCTTTGTCCAGACCGTGACCATGTACCTACATCAAGAACCCGCCGGAGTAAAATATGAAGGCTACCAGAAGACCGAAGGAGGTCTGCTCACTTACAGAAGCATATTTTATATCCCAGATTGTGACGACTTGAAGAGGTTCATACTGGATGAACTACATAAAAGACCCTACTCTGGTCATCCAGGATACCAGAAGATGATCACGACCACTAGGAGACAGTTCTATTGTCCTGGAATGAAGAAAGACATAGCCGAGTACTTGGCCAAATGCATAGAGTGCCAACAAGTTAAAGCAGAACACCGACACCCAACAGGATTATTACAACCTCTACCAATCCCAGAATGGAAATGGGAAACCATCTCCATGGATTTCATCACTGGATTACCAACCTCAAACAAACAGAATGATGCCATTATGGTGGTGGTGGATAAATTGAGCAAGTCTCCTCACTTCATCCCCATCAGGTCGACTTGCAAGGCAATAGACATCACCCAGGTATTCATGAAGGAGATATTAGGACTGCATGGTATGCCAAAAGAGATCGTGTCTGACAGAGACACGAAATTTACTTCTAACTTTTGGAAATCACTGATGGTTGGCTTAGAGACCAAATTGTTGTTTAGCACTGCCTATCACCCTCAAACCGACAGAAAAATAGAACTAGTGAACCAAATACTTGAAGACATGCTAAGAATGCATGTAATGCATCAACCCAGAAAGTGGGAAGACTACCTGCCACTGGTAGAATTCGCCTACAACAATGGCTACCAAACATCCTTGAAGATGAGCTCCTTCGAAGCCCTCTATGGTAGACCGTGTAACACTCCAGTCAGCTGGAGTAATCCCATAAAAAATATTTCTTTTGGACCCGCCATGTTGAAAGAAATGGAACAACAGGTGACTCAAATAAAAAAAACCTGAAGGTCACCCAGAACCGACAGAAAAGTTATGCTGACCAAAAGAGAACTCCAAGAGAGTTCAAAACGGGAGACCATGTATATCTCAGAGTTAGACCCCGGAAGAGTTCTTTGAAAATGGGAGCTTGTGCCAAGTTGGCACCTCATTATTGTGGACCCTTTGAGGTTCTAGATAGAGTGGGACCTGTAGCCTATACGCTAGCACTTCCTCCCACATTCAGAGCACATAATGTTTTCCATGTCTCATTATTAAAGAAATATGTACATGATGCTAACCATATAATTGATTGGTATGTGATTCAGGTGGAACCAGAGGGATAATTTCTACCAGAACCTCAATGCATATTGGACAGAAAGGAAACCCCACTCCGAAACTGAACCATTGCACAGGTCAAGGTGCAGTGGAGACATTTTGGCCCAGATGAGGTTACATGGAAAATGGAGGATGCCATGAGACAGGCATATATGATTTTGTTTACTTTTGTACATGCATGTCATGTTGATAGATAAGAACATCGAGGACAATGTTCCATTAAGGGGGAGGGAATTGTAACACCTTGTTTCCCCCAGTTTGTAAAAATAACTATATTGTCCAAGAACTGTAGCAAACTCAAAAATGTGAATAATATTATGAATATATATATATATATATATATATATATATATATATATATATCGGGACTGCTGAGAGGGGATATGCTGAAAAAGAGACCATGATGGCTAAAGAAAGGTGGTGGAAGGCACTTGGAAAGGTGGCGTTAACTTCCACCGAAACCAATACTGTATTTGGACTTCACTGGCCCGGAGAAGCAAGAGAGGCTCGTTGGCCCTGAATTAAATGACTCACCAGGATTGGTAGGTAGATGGCTCCTCATGAGTAATAAGGGATGGGGGGGTGGGGGGTGAACCGCCCATCCGTAGATCCGTCAGGCCTGACCAGCGCGAGGGAAATCGCGCCACACACAACCTCGCAAGAGGAAAAAGGCGTGAGGGATAAGGGAGAATGGGGCAGATGCGAGGGAAGGAAGAGAACTCTGGAAAAATACAGAGTGAGTGATAGCAGAGAAGAAGGAGAGTAACCTTCATTCTCGATCACTGGAAAATAGAGACGCAGTCTCGGAGCATCTTCATCTCAGCTCGGGGGTGGCTAGTGGTAAATCTGTTGGGAGTCACTGAGCCTACGGTTGGGTGAAAATGAGCACCCCTCTCAGCAGTTGCATCACTTCTGGTGTTTTTATGATAAGTGTTTTTCATCTTGTATCTTGAAATGTATATTTTGACATTTATTCTCATAAGCTGTGAAATCATGAAGGGTTTCAGTATAAAATTGTCTGTGTGGTGTTTGATCAGAAATAGTGGTTGCATGCTTTTGTTGGAAGTACCACGTATGTCTTATGTTTATAGANTCATATTGAATTAATTTAGACTTCGAGTCTGTTCTCGATAAATCTATACCTTTATTCATCCCCAGGAATACCTGAAATAGATCTCTCCATAGATATATCCTTCTTGGAAATATTATCAAGAACCTAGAAAAGGATTTGAAGCCGCAATTCTTAGTAACCTTATATGAGGAAGAATGAC
This sequence comes from Picea engelmannii, assembly GCA_009831015.1. Classification (NCBI taxonomy): domain Eukaryota; kingdom Viridiplantae; phylum Streptophyta; class Pinopsida; order Pinales; family Pinaceae; genus Picea; species Picea engelmannii. Next base: position 486,364 of record ML789558.1, read on the forward strand.
CCTCCTGAAATACCAAAATAGCAACGTAGGGATAGGTATCAATCGACGAATGAGATCCCGTCGGAAGATCTGTTGTCATTCATGACCATTAGGTTGGAGGAATAAACGAGGGTGCTACATGCCTTAACCCATTTCCTTTATCTTTGTGAGTGGCGAAGAAATCGGGACCGTAGATCCCCAAGGTCCGTGAGAGTATCTAGATCGTTGGTTTTTCCACGTCCAGGGAGCAGTGGGAGAGTGCACAACGTGGGACCGATCTGAACCATTAGATCTTATTTAGAAAACCCGGCAGCCATTGGATCTGTCAAGAGATACATGAGGGTTAAGCCCTCGTGAATAGGGGAGAAAGTCCTGAGAACGAGTTCGTATCGGGATTTCGGCATTCGAGAATTCGGGAGTCCGGAGGACGAGAGTTCGGGCACTCGACATCAGAAGTCCCGAAATAGCGAAAGGGAATTTGAGTCATCCATCTGCGGGAGGACGCGTGTCACGGAATCATCCGTTTCGGAGATTCGGGCACCGAGACTCACAGAGGTAAGCACCTAGCCCTTGTGAGCGATGAAGTCACGAAAGAACTTGAGTCGTCCGTTGGAGGGTGGACACGTGTCGTGAAATCACCCATATCGTGGATTCAGACATCGAAGGTCCTAGAGGGAAGTCTTTCGACTTCGCGGGTGGTGAATTCGCGAGAGAATCACAGTCGTCCATCTGAGGAGGACATGTAGCACCTTGTCGTGTGCGTAGACCCTGTAGGAATCAATGAGGTCGAGGAAATCTTTCACGGTTCTAGAGAAGAGAAGCTCAAGAGGGATAGTGCCATTGTGTGCACAGAGCCTTAGCTGCAAAGATCGTAGAAGAGAAGCAAAGGCTGAGACCTTTGATACTTAATAAATCTTCCAAGGAGAACTAAGAGAAGCGCATGCTCAAGGAGGAGCTACGATTTTCGTTAGACCAGCTGGAGCGAAATAGATTTGGGTCGTCGAAAATGTATGTCCAGACGCATGCAAAAGAAAGCAGTAATGGACGACAGAGAGACTTCGTAGAGAAGTGTCGAAATGTCGTGGTCCGTTGGATTGCACTGAGTTGCGATGGAGTTAAGCCATAGAATCATCCATGGGAGAAGTTGTATGGACGATGGAGACACATCGAGATAGAAGTGGCAAACAACTGATAGCTATTGGATCTTGCAGGGTTGCAAGGAAGATAGGGTCGGGGAAGTCCCGAAGAGGTCTGAGATTGGGATCTCGCATCTTGGGGTTTCGCAAGAAGAGAGTGCAAGAGTTGGGTGCTCCAACTCACAAAGTCGCGAAGTGCGAAATCACGAGGAGAAAGATATGAATTGTTGGATCCAGGAACGAGAGAACTGTTGGATCAGGGCCTTATCACGCATATCACACATTCAGAGATTCGGAGGTTGAGAGAACCTCTTCTCGACATCAGAAGTCGCAAAGTGCTGAGAGTCGAGGAACAAGTGAGGAACATGTGGTAGAACCACAAGGTGGGGCCCACGTGGTTGACAGGCGAACATGCATTGTCTAGAGAAAGGAGTTAATGCTCTGTTGACTTTTCACGTCTCGGGGATTTGCAGAGTAAGAGCACGGGAGCTCAACCCTTCGACTCGCGAAGGTGCGAGTAGCGAGAGGTGCTAGCGTTTATCCTAGCCAGTGGCCACGCGCGGAAGGCACTGAGAGAAAGGAGCTATACCCATTTCGTGATCTCGGGTATCGCGAGATTGGGAAGGAAGAGTCGGGAGTTTCGACTCGTGAACTCGCGAGATGACGAGTTGCGACAAGCGCCTTTAGGAATAGGTCTTAATCATAGCGCTAAGGTATCTTGGGAAAGGTGGAGCTCGTGCCTATTGTTGTTCACACAGGAGAGCTACCGAAAAGGACCTGTGGACCAAGCCATAGTCCAGGGGGCTAATTGTTGATCGAAACCTCTTTGGCAGTTCGGCATTCGGGGTTGCAGAGCCAAAAGTCTCGACTCACTTATAACACTGAGTCACGAAATGCAAAAAAAGTGCCTAGTTGTTTGACCTGTGATCAGAATCAACGATCACATGGAGGTGGAAAAAGGGGAGAACTAGGTTGCGCTAAGCCCCGTAGGATCTCGGGGATTCTGACCTTCGAGAATTCGACGAAAAATCTACTACGGCGTAGGGGGTGTGTGACACTTATTCATATACAAGTAACATGGAGAAGAGTTGGCCAACTATTTTTTACTATTACACCCATTTCAATACATATGAGAATCCATATAAGGGTGTTCCAACTATTCCCCATCAACATGTATCATTCAGAAACGTCTAATGACTCTTTCTAGTTATGGTATCCATTGCCATATATGAAAGAATCCATATAAGGGCATTACAATTCTTCTCCTTCAACAATTTATATCATGGATAAGGGTCTACCTACTCTTTATGACTATGTTATCCATTGAAATAATTTTGAATATTCATAGAAGGGTTAGCCAACTCTTCCCCATCTACAAGTAGGATGGAGAAAGGTTGATCGATTCTTTGAAATTATGCTATCAATTGATAGAATTCAGAAGATTCATAAAAGTTGGCTCTTTCTGATTATGGTATTCTTAGAGATACTTGTGATCAAATAATCCACAAAAGGGTCAAATGTCCTTATCCATCTAAAAATATCTTGGAGAAGGGTAGGTTGACTCCACCTAGGCCTCTACAACTATGCTAGGGTAGTGAATATAGGATAAGACTACTCCTTTTATTGGAGTTGATATGGCACGTAGGGAATGCCTCTATATCAAATGTAGGGCATGTGTCTCTATTTCACATAGGGAACTCTTCTCTAGGCTAAATTAATAAGTTAATAGAAGTAAACAAATGCACATCAATCTTTGAGCTTCGTGAAATTTTGTTTCATCTATTTGTAGAGTGGTCAAGATTGTCTATGTCAAATAAGAACTTTTATAAAACTCTATATAAAGGCATTTGCTAGAGAAATAAATGCACGGGACCATTTTTTAAGCCTCTCTTTTGAGTTATGATTCACAAGTCTCTTTTTTTGTATATGTGAGGTTTTTGTCCCTCATCATTTGGTATTATATCCTTTAATCAAGGTCTCCTTCACACACAAATATGGTTTTGTTAGCCTACATGCCCACCCAAAAATTGTTCCAAGAATTAGGTTTTATTGAAGTTTGTTCCTCCACCCTATTTGCTTTTGTTTTCAAATTTCTGGTTTATTTCGCTCCCTAGCCTCCCAAAACCCTTTTTGTTCAAGTTGTTGGGTTTATTAGAGGCTTGCTACTCCACCCCAGGAATTTGTTTTTCTTGGTTTTGGTTCTTTGGCTCCCATTTCTACCCAACACCCTCTTGCACTATTGTTCCAAGTTCCATTTGAGGTCCTGAACTCCACCCTGACAACACTTTTCATTAGTTTCATCCAAGTTCCTTTTGTGGTCCTCACCACCACCCCAATACTAGTTTTAATAGCAAAAACTATATCCAAGTTCCTTTTGTATTCCTCAGTGTCACCTTGGTACCAATTTTCATCCACAACAATGTTTTCCATCTTCAACATTGGGTTCCTTCATGATCACTCTTCCACCCTAAGCGCCTTGCTTTAATATTTGGTTCCCTTTTGGCTTACACACCCACCTAGAATCCTCTTTATTTACTATTATAGGTTTATCTTTGAGGTTCTCATTTCCACCCCATCACCACTTTTCATTTAGAACCAACTCTTTTTCTGATAAGTTCTCCCACTGATGTTCTTAGTCATTTGCAGGTTCTTTATACTATTTAGGCCTACACATTATTTCTCTGTATCTTTGAGAAAACTATAAGATTTCTACCTAACACTTTCTGTTGTAGGTGAATCCCCCTGCGGACAAGTGGATTCCCTCTTGGTCTATAGAATCCTAAGGCCAAGAAAGAAAGTGCTTAACATGGACACTAACTTCCTTTTAGATCTAATCAAGCTAATGAATGAAAGAGAAAGAGAAATATATGTACCTTATTAAGGACGTTTGTCCTTGCAAAGCCCTGGTTGAGCTTCGATCCTGAGCTCCCTGATAGGTCCTGTCAAACAAACAAAGGTACAAAAGACTTCCTACCCTACTAAGATTACCTCAATCATAGATCCATCTACTCCATACAAAATCATATGGAACAAACATAAGTTTGAAAGAAACAGGCCAAGCATTGATTATTAATGAGAACAAGTAAAAGTACTTACAATCCTTTGAATGAAGGTGTAGCAGCTTCTTCCAGTTCTCTTTGTCCAACCCCTTTTCTCAATCAATCTCCATTGATTGCTTCGATGATATCTCACTCATGAGATCATAAGTTTCACATCTCCAATATTTTCCACGTCAATACCTTCTTATGAGATCATAAGTTAGGTATAATTCTCAATCCTCCTTGTTCTGTCAATACCACTTATAGGATCATAATTTTGGTATCAATCTCTTGTCTCTACTCTGCCTTTCACCATGAGAAGGCCACTTGAGAGATATTTGGGATAAGTTGAGGATTCCTCTCCTTCAGTTGAGGATCTCCCCTATGATCATGCCTTGACCATCTATTCGAATCCAACCACCTTTAGGAATTGCGGGATTCCTCCTTGATTTGCCTCAACAAACCCAAAATTTGCTCAGAAAAGGGGTAGAACTCCCCCAAAATGGTGAACAGGGTGCTCAAACACTCCCCCAAAGAGGCTTAAGGAGCACCATCACTCCCTGACAATGGGTAGGGGAGAGCTCCTCTCCAAAATTCATTTTTTAGTGGTTCTTTCAATGGCAAAAATCTTGTACTTTCTGTCAAGTGATTTCTCTTCTTCCAAACTAGCCTTTGAGGTGTCTTAAGTGTCTTTGTGATGTCATTAGAGGCATGAAATAGGCAAGATGGCAGTATACATTTTTTTACACTTGCAACACTTGTGGTCAATATGCGACACTTGCGGACAAGATGCGACACTTACAACACTTGTAATGACGAAACTTGCGACACTATCGAAGAAAATGATGACTGAAGTGATTTGTAGACTTTTTCGAGCAAGGGTATGGAAGTAGAGAAACTGGAAAAATCTGTACACAACCATCGAATAAATATTATGACATGTTTCAAACCCAAGGCAAGCATACCTATGCTTGAGTGATAAAGACTTTTTAGGTACGGGCACCATAAAATACACTGCAGATCCATAATTATATTGACAAAATGGTATAGCCACTGAAGATACAATGTGGATCTATACTCCTATGACCTGAACTGATTGTAGCCATGAAGAATACACAGTGGATCTATGAGATGACAAGACATAGCCATGACCAATACAAAGTGGATCTATGTAACAGTATATGTGTCATAGTTCAAAAGAAAAATCCTTCGCAACCTGGGCAAAGTATACATAAGAGTGAAAAATCAACCCAGGGTCTTCTTACTGATCCCGATGTAGTACGAATGTAACCATGTGAATATATTTCCTAATGTCGAAGATGGCATAAACCACTTGATTAGCGGTCAATGATGTAAACCGTTAACAAGCGTGAGGGAAATCACCATTGATGTCAATGATTCTCAAGGTACTCTAGTACATTCCAACGAATGCGAATGAATGAGATGAAGTCGAACATCCATGGAATCATCCGATCAGAGGTCAACGATGTAAACCCACTGTCAGACATGAGGAGGCCTTCCATTGAGGCATGCAGGTCCCAAGGTACTAACTGGTTTCTAAGTCTAGTTCCTAGATAATGTGTTGACGTCAATAGGAATAGACTCATCGAAGGAGGGCCTTGATGTATCCCTCATCAATGACACGAAACAGACATAGATATGTAATTGGTAGATCAAATGAACATGGACTGACATGGGTATTGAAACAAGATATTTGTGAAGTCTGAATCTTGAGGCAGATACTTCCCTTGAACACTGAGGCACATCAGCGGAAACATGACATGGACCAAAACTTGATAATGCAGTGGATGATGTGACTTTTGTCAGGTGACCCAAAGGAGTAAAAGAAACTCAGAGAATTGGCTCAGTGCAGAGTTTTGGCAGATTAAAATGCGTGCAAAGACAAAGTGTCGTGTTCATGGGTGACCGTAAGAGTTACTGGTAGTGTTCTCAAAAAACTGTTTGGCTTGCTTCTTTCAATTTTTCCCCCATCCAGATAGATGAGTACCTCTTTTTTTAATTTAACGAGATCGAAGAGGGTAACACATGCTCGATATGACTCACCTTCGGTAAGTCCCTCTTCCTTTGTTTAATGAACTGTAATAAGTAAGGGTTCGATCCCATATGCGCCCTTCAATGTATGATTGTTTAACGAGTCCAGAGAAGGTAAACTCGGTGGTTTTTCATATTTAGAGAGTCTGACAACAACTTAAAGACGACTTCAATGTTGTCCTTTTTCGTAATATTAGTCTTACGAGGCTGAAAAAGAGATAAATTATCACTCGAAAGATGCCCTTTCAAACCTTTTAACGAGTGGGAAAGGAAGCAAGATCACTCGATAATCTTTTCATGTTTAGAGAGTCTGAAAAGAGATCAAAGAAGACTCCAAGGGGTTCCTTTTTCGTATATCCATGCAAGTCTAAAAAAGTGATAAAATTCTACTCGGTTACATTCTCATGTTTTTTCGAGCATGAGAAAGAACAAAGACTCAGCTCAGTATGCCCCCATATTGAAAGCTAGTTGCTTAACTCCAGAATGATCATCAAAGGCTGGAGACATGCCCTCAAAGCTTCAATTCATTCAACGACTTTGAGGTTGTCACCAATTTCTCTAATAGATGGAGAAGAAGGGTAAGAGTGGATGAAAAGAAGGTTCGAGAGAGCTGACTATTTCATTTTTTAACGATCTTGAAACAGGAAAAAGAACTATGCTCAGGGCTTCGGGTTTAATCCCCAGATTTATGTTTCATTTTTTAATGAGCTTGTTACAGAGAGGAAAATTATGCTCAAAGCTCTTGTTTCATTTTTTTAACGAGCTTGTCACAGAGAAGAGAAACTATGCTCATGACCTCTATTTTATTTTTTAACAAGCTTGCTACAGAGAAGCGAAACTATGCTCGTTACCTCTGTTTCATTTTTTAACGAGCTTGCCACATAGAAGAGAAATTATGCTCATGGACTCTTCTTAATCATGGCTTCCAAGAAAATAATGCTCTGGAAGAACACCATGTCAAGGGACAAAACTCGGTCATGGCTTCCAAGAGATCTTCACTGGATGGAAGAAAATCACTCTGGAAGGAACACATGTCGAGGGCCATGACAGGGGTAAGGAGATCAAACTCCGATAGCCCTACCGAAGATATCACCATGTCAACTACTGGATCCAAATCATCAGAAGTTGAAGTCATCGGAGACAACGCCACATAATTAACATGTGGCGGGGGTGATACTGTCTACATATAAGAACCATTTAGGGAGGTAATCCAGTCAGGACCGATGAACGAAAGTTGATCAATAGTCACCATTCTTCCATCGTGTGGGAAACATATCACATGAAAAAGAGTGGACACAATAGCTTTCATGGAATAGATATAATCCCGCCCAAGGAGTAAAGCGGAATCCAAGGGGTCTCGAACTACCATGACATCAATAAAGACAGTTTTCCCTCCCAAAGTTACCGAAAATCGAGGAAGGGTCCCTAAAGGTTGACTAGTTCTTATGTTAAAAGCTAACAAATTATGTGTAACTGGCACAAGCTAAGGACAACCCAAAGTGTGCCAAGCAATAGAAGACAAAATACTAACGGATGCACCTTCATCTATCAGGGTTTGAGGAACGTCTCGACCACAAACCTATATTGTAATCTAGAAAGGAATGTGAGAGGGAAGACGAGGTCCATTTAGAGCACCCCAATCAAAAAGGATGGCCTCATTGCTTGGAGGGGGTTTCGTGGGAGAATGAGGAATGCCCCCTAGCACAGTAGATTTTGTATCAATGAGAAAAACATGGGCAGTATCGGGTTTACTCTCTAGAGGGAGAGTAGGATCGACCAATGATGGGATTGAATCGCCCACGCAAGCACTCTTCAGAGGAAGACTGGGACTAACCGAGGAAGGGACTGAATCAACCACTTTAGCACTCGTCAAAAGAGGAGTGGGATCGACCGATGACAGAACTGGATCGACCACTTGGGTTCCATTCTCCAAGGGGAGAATGGGGTCGACGGGTGGAAACAAATCGACCACTTTGGTGTCACTCTCTAACGGGAGAGTGAGGTTGATCGAGGATGAAAACAGATCGACTACTTGGGTTACACTCTTTTGATGAAGAGTAGGGTTGATCAATGATGCAACCGGATCATCTACTTTGGTGAGTGGTTCAACCGAGGATGAAACTAGATTGACCACCTGATCAACCGGATTGACCAGGGATGGAATTGGATTGATCAGTCCATCAACTAATGATGGGTTGGGAGAAATCTTATGATAACATTTTAGAAGTTGAAGTTTTTCCAAAAGAGAAGAAGCCTCATCCATACGAGGACAAAGGTGAGAATAATGGTCACCTTTGCATAACATGCAAGGGAATTTGATAGTTGTCTTCTTCTTACCAACCTTGACATCACTAGTTGGCGGGGTATCACAGGTATGACCGGCAGAGGTCGATGACATTGAGTACCACATTTCTAAGACCTTGGGAATACCATGGAAATCCCTCAAAAAGTGGTCACCCTTACAAAGACTGCAAGGGAATTTGGGTTTAAAATTCTTTATTTTAATCTTGTTGACCTCATCAATACCCCCAGTACTATTAACAGTAACTAGTTGCTTGGATCCAACATCTGATGTTGTCGGGGCTTTGGTCTTTTTTGGGCTTTTCTTATTCTTCTCTTTCCATTTCTTCTTCTTCTAATCAACCTGGCTACTTTCTTTAAAGCTTTCACTAGATGAAGAAATAGAAAGGGAAGGAGACTTAATGGGTGAAGAAGGTGAAAATTTGGTGTGAGGTTCATGTGTGGGTGGTGTACTAACATCTAAAGTATTAGGTGCAGTTGAAACATTGGGAGGATTCGAGATCACCAGAGTGGGGAACAACCAAACCGGTAATCCGATGGTGAGTCTTGGAAGACTCAGTGTGACAATGTACGGAGGACCAAAGTTTCCAAAAGAAGGAAAGGTATAAGGTTCCCCAAAAGAAGGGCTTCCTCCATTGGTACTCTCAGGATTGGATTCCATTAACACTGATTTGACCTAAGGTCCACTAAGTAACACAACCAACACATGCTTTGAATCTGAGAAACAAACAATCAAACAAACCTTCCCACAATCAAACCACTAGTTGGTGATGAACTCCAACGTCGCGAGATCAAAATAGGAAGAGGCGGGGATAGAGTGGGTGGATCAGTTACGTTGGTGACCTACTTAATGGACTTATGCCTTGGTGCAAGCTTCCACGCAGTAATTGTGGATTTACCCTCCAAGGAGCCCGAGTGAGTTTGACCAATGTTTTTTCCAGGTACAGTGAGACTTCCCTTCACCGTCACCTTGTGTGGGACCCTAAAGATTATGGCTATCAAGGTCACCAATTCATAGTCATCCCCTGGACGGGTACATTTGACAGTCCAATCTGAACGTATGGGTAGGATAACAAGTCTGAAATCAACTCGAGAGGCTCCCACACATAATTGTGGGTATACCCTCAAGTGACCCCCAATATATGATCTGACCACTACAAACAGTTGAACCACGGAGGGATAATCTCCATAAATCACTTGAATGTGACCTCGTGCATAAACCCTGTGTGAAAGGGGGATCCCAGAAAGTCTATATGACAATTGGATTTTCTCTCCCTATCGCAAGATGCTAAGTTTGTTTGATAACTTTGGAAAGTTATCCTTTCAACCTATTCCAAATCCCTACACCTTAAACTAATGTAGGTTTGCTAACAAAGATGTAAAAATTCTGATAAATTTTAGTTAAGCGTTGATTTTAGTGGTTGTTGTTTACTCAAAGGCATATGAGAGTGAAAACTGATGATATTATGACTCCGTTCTCAAAACATGCATAAGAAATGATAAGCAACCTTTTCTTTCAATGAATGTCTAATTAAGGGAAGGAGAAGGATTTTCCTTTTCACTGTCAAACACTAAGATGCAATGACCTCATGCAATAGTCCTCAATAAGGAATCCAATGCAATGCTAAAATGTTTATATGTGACTGATAACCAGTAGATGTAAATCTTCCTATGCTAATCGGACTTCAAGAGTTGTGAGATTTAAGAAAACTTCACATAAACCAAAAGACACCCTTGTTATGATCAAACAAGAAACAGAAAGTCAAAAACTCAAAATGAAGGAGAAAGAGATTGGACAAGATGACCTCAAAGATCAAATTGGAAGGGTGTATAGACCTTTGAATGCCCTTACAAAGTTTTCACTCAATCAAATAAATGAGAAGAAAATGACAAATTGACTCTAAATCATCAAGGACAAAGAGTTATTGTAAAGTAAGGACAAATGTCAAAAAATCCAAACAAGAGATGAGTAATCCTTAGAAATCAAATAATTGGAGTCCAAACAAGGACACACTAATATATCATAAACATTGAGCAGATGAATCAGCAAAAAAGACTAAGAAAAACCACTCCCAAGAAGATTTTTTGCAGAAAAAAGGGGTAGAGTTCCCCCAAAAGGGGACACAGAGCACTCCAACAATATGTAGAAGGCTTCAAGGGAGTGCCAACGCCCTGGTGATAAGAGCATGGGAGCGTTGGTATCTAAAAAATCAGAATTTTTCCTAGAAATCGAAAAAAACTCAGGAAAAATGGAAAAATCTAGTGTGTAAGATGAACCAAAAGCCAACAATAATATCTAAGGATCAGATACAAATCATGGAGAAGGTCAAATCAGTGGTCAAAGGGAAAAAATTATCTCGGAATGGAAACAAAAATCAGAGCTCCTCCCCAGTGGAGTCGTCAATTTCTGTTGTAGGTGAATCCCCCTGCGAACAAGTGGATTCCCTCTTGGTCTCTAGACTCCTAAGGATAAGAAAGAAAGTTCTTAACATGGACATTGACTTCCTTTTAGATCTAATCAAGATAATGAATGAAAGAGAAAAAGAAAGATATGCACCTTATTAGCGATGTTTGTCCTTGCAAAGTCATGGTTGAGCTTCGATCCTGAGCTCCCTGATAGGTCCTGTCAAACAAACAAAGGTACAAAATACTTCCTACTCTATTGAGATTAGCTCAATCATAGATCCATGTACTACAGACAAAATCATATGGAACAAACATAAGTTTGAAAGAAATAGGCCAAGCATTGATTATTAATGAGAACAAGTAAAAGTACTTACAATCCTTTGAATGAAGGTGCAGTAACTTCTTCCAGTTCTCTTTGTCCAACCCCTTTGCTCAATCAATATCCACTGATTGCTTCGATGATATCTCACTCATGAGATCATAAGTTTCACATATCCAATCTTTTCCATGTCAATACCTTCTTATGAGATCATAAGTTAGGTATAATTCTCAATCTTCCTTGTTTTGTCAATACCACTTATAGGATCATAAGTTTGGTATCAATCTCTAGTCTCTCCTCTGCCTTTCACCATGCGAAGGCCTCCTTATATAACCTTGGAGAGGCTCAACCACTTGAGATATATTTGGATAAGTTGAGGATTCCTCTCCTTCAGTTGAGGATCTCCCCTAAGATCATGCCTTGACCATCTATTCAAATCCAACCACCTTCAGGAATTGAGGGATTCTTCCTTGATTTGCCTCAACAAACCCAAAATTTTCTCATAAAAGGGGTAGCTCTCCCCCAAAAGGGTGCAAAGGGTTCTCAAATACTCCCCCAAAGAGGCTTAGCAAGTTCCATCACTCCCCGACAGTGGGTAGGGGAGTGCTCCTCTCCAAAATTCATTTTTTAGTGGTTCTTTCAATGGAAAAAAACTTGTACTTCCTGTCAAGTGATTTCTCTTCTTCCAAACTAGCCTTTGAGGTGTTTTAAGTGTCTTTGTGATTTCATTAGAGGAATGACATAGGAAATATGGAAGTATACTACTTGTGACACTTGCAACACTTGTGGTCAAGATGCGGCACTTGCGGACAAGATGCGACACTTACAACACTTGTAATGACGAAACTTGTGACACTATCGAAGTGAGTAATTTTGAGGTGTAACACTTTCTCAGGATTTCCCTCCCATCATTTACATACCATCATGACACTCAACCCAATGTCCCTTCCCTCCTTATAGGCCTTCCTCAATGATCTCCTTGCTTGGTCCTCTCTCTCCTAGATGATATTGGGATAGAATCCATGACACATTGTTTCTCTTTATCTTTGAGAAACCTATAAGATTTCTACCTAACACTTTCTCAGGATTTCCCTCCCATCCTTTTACATACCATCATGACACTCAACCCAACGTCGCTTCCTTCCTTATAGGCCTTCCTCAATGATCTCCTTGCTTGGTCCTCTCTCTCTTGGATGAGATTGGGATAGCATCCATGACACCCTACTCACTCCAAGTTTCATTTGGAGGCTTGGTGCTCAATATTCCAAAATTGGCATGACAACTAGTCTCCTTCATTGGCACCTCAAAAATTCTACCAACCCCACTTTACCCATGGATGATATTGATAACAATTTTTTCCCACCACTATATACCCCTAATATTATTGTTTATAATATATTTTTTGACAACACTACCACTTCTCAACACTTCCCTTTTCCTTATATAGCCCAAACCCTGCATTTGTTGATCCCCTTATTACCATAAAAGAGACCCCTCTAAAACTTGTTCTCTCTCTTGAAAAAATCTATATTAACTCCCACAAAGTTCTTATGTATGCACCCAATGGCATTGATGTTGCATCAAAATGAAATCCCTCTCTAATAGACATTAAATACCTACCCCCAAACTCGTGCACTTCTTTGACTATTACTCCATCCAATTTTCATCTTGTCCTAGACCCCAATGAAAACATTATTGATATTTTGTAACATCCTCAGCTGCCCAGTCTAGGCCATGCTACTAAAAAACACTCCAAGATTGATTTGATGCCACAATGTAACGTTTCCAGCCACCCATGGTTGGACCACATCACACAATCTCAACTTTTGTAGCTATGAATCAACCAAACTATAACATCTTGAGCATAGCACTAAGCAATGCTACTCCAAAAGTCCATTGTGAATATTCTATACTAAACACTAGTCTGCGCAATATCCCTTGAATTAATGCGCTCAACCTCAAGTTGAGTCATTCCACGTTAAATTTCTTCTTTTAACACAACTTTAAGCAACGGAAGTAACTCAAAAAAATGTGTGCACCAACATATTGATCACATAGCACAATCATGCACAAAACCACCCTAGCATCACACACCAATTTTGATTTCCTTGTGTGTGGGGTCTAATTTTTGCACACACAAATTAATTACATCCTCCTGTGCACACAAGCTACCTTCCTACGCACTCGACCATTTAATCCTTGCCTCAAAGACTCATGACCAATATCAAAAGCCAACTTAATAGGAAAACTAACAATTATTGTTATACTCATGCACAACTACAATAATGACTATCAACACCGCACTTACATGTGCAACCAACATTAGATAGAATAACAACAATTACTTGTATGTGACAATATACAATGATTAACCCATATCAAGCATAGATAAAAAAAAGCACACAATAAACAATACAAGTACATAAGAACGCGTATATTTTATGAAAGTCACCAACTGTGTGGATAACTTAGACATTCCTCCCAGCCATAGACTCTATTACTCATCATCTTTCAACAATAGTTCACTCTCGAGCTGGGGCTTAAATCCACCAGGGAAAAAAGGGTTCCTAGTGACAGGATAAGGTCTGATTCTCAACAAAATTTCTCAGTCCAAGGTGTATGTTGTTGCAACTATCCTACAGTCCATCATTCCCCACACACATGTCACACCCAAGGAAGTGTGCCCCTTCTCTTCTCAACAGTCCCTCGACTACCCCACTTCCCTTCCAGGGTTACTGACAGCAAGCCGGAAAGGAAGTCTATGAGCCCTGTGACTAATGCCCAACGTACCAAGGACCAATTCTCAACACAACTCTCACCTGGAGAGTATGCTCATAATCTTGACAACCCGTTTTTTCAACAACAAATATCTCACCCAGAGAGACTTCTCACGAGCCTGACAACCCATTTTTTCAACAACAAATATCTCACCCAAATAGACTACTCACGATCCTGACAACCCACCTCTTCGACATAAAAACTCTAATTACAACACCAAAACTCCTTACAAGCTTCTCTGTGTAGATAAGGTAAAAATCATCATTTCCCTAGACCGATCCCCTCTACACATGAGAGTGAATGACTAACTCCCCAAATCCACTAAGGTCTGCAATATATATTGCATGCCTTCCACTTGACATCTATCACCTTCAAAAGTATCTTAAGACACTTGGTGACTCATTCCCTACCCTCGGGAACTTAGGATAAAATAATTATCCATAAACTTACACTTCTCTGGAAATATTATAAAATATTCCCTAGGACTTAAGTCCCACCCCCCTTTTACCTTTTTCGGTGGAGTCAACCCCCCATTTATTTTCTTCTAAGTTTTTTTGCGTGCAACGATGTAATATTATATTAATAATTGTGATTACATTTACATGGATAGGTGCACTAGCCTATCTGCCACCTGGCTCACCAGCCTCATAATCACATAGGCTCTCTGGCCTCATAATCACATAGGCTCTTTGGCCTCAATACATATACAACCATATGTATACAAGTATATATAACTCAGATATGTGCGCGCTTCCAGGTCATTCTTTCACACTTACCCAAGTGCACGCAACATTGTGAAATGTGTGCACTTACCCAGGTGCGTATAACACTATGAAATGTGTGCACCCTGTCTTTGATAACAATTCTCCGTGCACTACTCAGGTGCGTGCAACATCAAAACTTAGTGCGAATGTCTCATCGGCCTACACACACACACACACATTACACTTCCAATTGGTACCAATGGCTCACCAACCTATATGTACAAATACAAAGGGTCCATATCAAGGAAATTTCATTTCCCTCCCCCTTATTTATGCATTATCCTCAGTGCATCATATACACATGTACGTGCAAAATTCAAAAATATTTGAAAATATGTGGATACTCTACTCTCATAGAATCCTCATGCTCCCAAGTTGCATCTTCAGGATCGTACCAAATCCATTGGACCTTTACCAACTCAATGAATCGATTTCGAAGCTGCTTGATTTTTTGATCTAATATGCAAACCGATCGCACTTAAAAATCGGCTTTTGGCTTCACCTGAATCACATTCCAATCAATAATATGATTAGCATCATGTATGTACTTCTTAATCAATGACACATGGAAAACATTGTGAATACACAAGAATGCATGCAATAAAATCATATATCCTACAGGACCAATCCTCTCTAGGATTTCAAATGGACCACAATAGTGCATTGGTAACTTAGAACACTTCCCCAACTTCAGGGAACTTCTCTTGGATTTCACTTTCAAGAACATGTGGTTTCCCACTTTAAACTCTTTATGGATTCTTCCTTTATTTGCATAGCTTTTCTACATGTCTTGGGAAACCTTTAAATTATGCCTTATCTTTACCATCTACTTGACCATTTCCTGAAGCAACTCTAGCCCAACTACTGCGCGGTCTTTGGATTGTCCCAACTCACTGCCGTGTTGGGATTTATACCATAAAGTGATTCAAATGGGATCATGTTTAAATATCCTTGACACCCATTGTTGTAAGTGAACTCTACCAAGTGAAGGTAGTCTTCCCATTTCGATGGTCTATCCATCACATACATCCTCAACATGTCTTCAATCACCCGCTTTACCCTCTTTGTTTGTCCATCTAAATCAGGGTGATATGTTGTGCTAAAGTTTAGACTTGTTCCAAATCCTTTGAATATCCCTTTCCAAAAGTTCGAGGTGAACTTGGAATCTCTGTTAGACACAATTATCTTAGGTACACCATGCAGCTTGGAAATTTCTCGCACGTGTATCTCATCAATGTCAGTTTCCATGTGCGTTGAATTCACTGGAATAAAATGAGCATATTTAGTAAGCTTCTCCACCACTACCATAATAGAATCATGTTGCTTAGCAGTCCTAGGAAACTTATTTATAAAATACATGGTCACAACTTCCCACTTCCACTCAGGAATGGGAAAAGGCTGTAGAAAACCAGCTGGATGTATGTGCTCAACCTTGACCTTCTGACATTCAAGACATGTAGCAATAAAATCAACAACTTCCTTTTTCATACCTGGCCAATAGTATTACTTCTTCACTACGACAATTGTCTTCTGGTAACCTAGATGTCCCACATAAGGAATCTTATTCATCTCGGACAATATCATACCCTTCAACTCTTGATCATTTTTCACATAAACTATGCGCCTATACATGAGGATCTCATCCTCTCTTACCTCATAACCTTCAAAACAAAATTGTGACATACCCTGTTGTAAATTCACCTTTATGTCCACATAGCGCTAATCTGATTTGGAAACTTCCAAAATTGTGTCACACAAATCCAATTTATACATGCTAATGGATGTAGCATGCATCTCATGCACCCTCCTACTAAGTGCGTCAACCACCTTGTTCTCTTTCCCTCTGATAGGATTTATATCATAGTCATACTCACTAAGGAATTCTAACCACCTGCTTTATCTGAGATTTAAACTTGGATGTCCAAACATATACTTCATACCACTATGGTTTGTCCTCAACTCAAATCTTTTACCCATAAGATAGTGTTTCCACATCTTCAAGGCATGCACTATAGCTGCCAATTTTAGATCATGGGCAGCATAGATCCTTTCATGCTATTTTAACTTTCTTGATTCATAGCACACCACATGCCCATTCTGACTCAAGACTCCATCAATCCCTTCCTTTCATGCATCCGTGCACACAAGAAATTATGCATCAGGATCAACAATTCTCAAAATTGGCGCACTTGTAAACAAACTCTTCAAGTGTTGAAAACTCATTGCGCAATCCAAATTCCATTCAAATCATACACCTTTCTTTTGCAAAGACATAATTGGATGCACAATCTATGAGAATACTTCAATAAAACTTTTGTAGTACCCTAACAGTCCCATAAAGGATCTCACCTCTATGACATTTCTTAGTGTCATCCATTCCTCAATGGGTTTTATCTTTTCAGGATCCACAATTATTCCTTCCTTAGAAATAATATGACCCAAATAATGAATCTGTCATTGATAAAATGAACACTTGCTCAACTTTTCATAAATTTTATGCTCCCTCAATACTTGTAGTACCATCCTCAAGTGCTACACGTGCTCCTCTTCGGAATTTGAATAAATAAGAATGTCATCCAAAAACACAATGAAAAACTTATCTAAGTAACTTCTAAAAAATCCATTCATCAAACACATGAAAACAATTGGTGCATTTGACAAACCAAGTGGGACCATTGTAAACTCGTAATGAACATACCTCATTCTGAAGGTTGTCTTACTGATGTATCCCTCTTTTATTTTCACTTGGTGATGGCCAAATCTAAGATCAATATTTGAAAATATATGTGCGCCCTGCAACTGATCAAAGAGGTCATCTATCCTTCAAAAATAATACTTTCTCTTTACTGTTACTTTGTTCAACTGCCTAAAGTTGATACAGAGTCTCAATGTACCATCCTTCTTCTTCACAAACAATACTGGCTCACCGCAAGGTGACACACTTGGGAGTATATACCCTTTCTCCAGAAGCTCTTCAAGTTGCATCTGCAACTCCTTCAATTATGGCATACTCATTCTATAAGGAGTCTTGGATACATGTGCTACTCCAGGAATCAAATTTACAGAGAAATCAATATTTATTTTCGATGGAAATCTCGATATCTATTTAAAGACATCCTCAAACTCTTTCAGTACTGCATGATCTTCAATACTTTGCACTTTATCCTTAGGTGCCTCTTCCATGTGTGTTGCAAATACTTGACATCCTTTCATGTAAATTTTCTTCAATTGAAAGGATGGAACTTCTCTGATAGTTACAACCCTTGGAATTGTTGATGATTACAACTACGTGAGACATCCTCCAGGACACATACTGAGAGAGTCGGCCTGAGAGAGAGCCCATGGTATGGGTGTGTGGCTCCTCTCTGAGACAGAGATGGAACGTTGTGCACCTATGTGAGGTGGTGAATCCCATGAGCTGGGTGTGTGGTTCCTCTCTGAGACAAAGATGGAATGTTATGTGCCCCTGTGTAGGGAATCCCATGAGTTGGGTGTGTGGTTCCTCTCTGAGACGGAGATGGAATGTTGTGTGCCCCTATGTGGGGAAGCCCATGAGTTGGGTGTATCGTTCTGAGACAGAGATGAAATGATGTATTGGCCTCCTCTGTGCAGAGATTTGAGATGATGTGATACTCCAGATGATTCTCCTATGAGATGCGGTGAGAAAGAGATCTGTTGAGTTGGACGTGCCTGTGGCTGAGCATGGGTGAACATGATCCTAGTGTTTGAGAACTAGTGAGTGTGGTTCTCTTGTGAGACATAATGAGATAGAGATGTGGACATCCTTATGGATGAGAAAAGATGGATGTTCCCCTAGTGGTTGAACACTATTGGGTGTATGAGATCCCTTTCTATATTGTACAAGAGTCAGACTTTACCTGTAACCATATTTGTGATGTAAAGGGTACATGTTGACCCCACCATAAAGTGAAAGATAATTTATATGTTAATTATTAATTATATTGTGAGGTATTGAGGTCGACCCTGTTGTGCCAATAGACACTACTATTGATAGGTTCATTCTAATATAAGTAAAGGTAAATTCCCCATTGAGGAATCATATCACAAGTGTGAGTTTGGACATTTCAGCAAGTACTTACTTCTTGGGAAAAGTGCACACCTCGCTTGGGCGCTAGTCTTCTAGGGTTTGTGAGAACCCTTTCGTGTGCTAGGTTTTATGGTGGTGAAGGTATTTCAATTGAAGAATATAGCAAAGGATTGGCTGAGTTTTCTTCCCTTTTTGAGAAGGGTTTCCCAGGATACTTCTTGTGTACTTGTGCATGGTGTTTCTTCTTGTGATCTTGGTTGTTGCAACAAATTGTTTATGGTTTAAGTAAAATGCTAAAAATGGAATGAACTTCGTGATTAATCCTAGATTATTGAAAAATCAATAGGAATTCCTTGAATTGTTCTTAAGTTTCCTTCCTCATCCAAACAATTGAATTCCTTATTGTAGTAGTCCGGGACAACATGATGATCGTCCAACCAATCCATACCAATGAGGCAATCATACAAACCCAAAGGTATAATATTCAAATCATTTTTTGTGCATGGTCCATTCATTTCCATTGGACATGCCTTGACCATCTCATTAATTTTCCTTTTTCCTCATGTAGCTAACTGCACCAACCAAGGTTTTACAGGCTTGCTTCTAGGAAATTTGAATCTTTCCACCATCTTAGGATCTAGATAACTATGACTAGATCCTTAATCAATTGGAATAGTAATGGGTTGATCATTAATATTACCTTCCACTTCAATCATGTGCAACTGAAACTTAGCCTACTTGTTATTCATCCCTGCATAAATCCTTGACACACTTCTACCCATGTCCTCAACTATCGCAACCTGCTAAAGACTATGCACAGTCCTCTTTGTATCACCTCTTTGAGGGAAATATATACGCAAATGATCTATGCCACAACTCCAACATTGAATAGATTGTTGTCATGGATTTTGCCCCACTGTCTCCGACATTCTGGTCTCCTTGAGAGTTGCATGTCCTTGCGCAATATTTCTAATAAACGGTGGCTTATCCCCCTTATTCCTTTGTTCCACCTTACTTTTCATCTTTTCTTCCCAAGCCTTTTGTAAAGTTGGTCTTCCCCTTTGCTGCTCATGAATACACTTAGCACGCCTTATAGTTTCATCTGATGTCTTAGGATCATCATATTGTATCTTGTCACTAATAAATGAGGGAAACCCATTGTGGTACCTATGAATTTTACTTGCTCATCCTTGATGAATGCAACATATTTCAGCAGATCTAATAATTTTCTTTCATACTCATCTAGCGTCATACTCCCAAGCTTGAGTTCGAAGAACTCCTTCATTTTCTTGTCAAAGTAGCACTTGGTTAAGTATTTATTTTGAAAATACCTCTTGAACTCCCTCCAAGTAACCTTATTTTCATCAATGTGTTGCACTTGCACAAACTGATCCCACCACATTAATGCTTTTTCTTTTAGTTGATAGATGTAAATTCTCCCTTCTTCCTGATAGAATAATTATGCAGCTGGAAGTACTTCCTCATACCCAACAACCAAGTCTTTGCATCTTCATCCTTCTTGTGCCTACCGTCAAAGGTAGGAGGCTTGATCTTATTCATTTCTCCCTGTAGCTCATCCACCTAAGTCCTCCTCTTATGCTTTCTGTCATGAGATGGACTTGAGCTACTACATGCTTTCCTAAAACAATTCTTTGGTGAGTGAGGTCGATGCCTATAGACACTTCTTGATTCTCTTCTTTTTTCATCATGAGACCTGCAACTTCTTTACCTACTCAAACCTCTCTCCTTATCCATTTTATTTTCTATTATGTCCAAGCTTTGCATCAATTTGACATTGAAGTCATCATGTTGCTCCTTGGCTCTCTTAAGCCTATCATTATCAGCCTTATAGATCTGGA
Organism: Picea engelmannii; assembly: GCA_009831015.1. NCBI lineage: Eukaryota > Viridiplantae > Streptophyta > Pinopsida > Pinales > Pinaceae > Picea > Picea engelmannii. The sequence goes on from ML789558.1 coordinate 507,044, forward strand.
CATATTTTTGCAATCCCTTTATACTTTCTACCAAGTTCATGCACTCCTCCTTGGATTTTGTACCATCGGAAACTAAATCGACATATAAATCCGCAAATTCATCATCAGGATTGTAAGTCCTCTATTCATCTTCCATGTTTTTGACCTTTGTGTTGATTTCGTCCTAATCTAACCACTGATAATTTTGCAAAATGTGTAGACAACACGATTTGTTAGGAAAATTCATGAAACAACTTCATGAAATTCTGCACCATTTTGTCAGAATCCTTCCTTCTAGAACCCATGCATGCATTGAAATTCAACACACACCAATGCGTGATGCCAATTTTTAACTTGTACACCATGTATCAATGGTGCACATGCATCACAAATTTTTTCTTCGCATCCCCAAACCTTTAGTATGCACACCCATGCACCATTTATTCTAGGCATTTCCAGCGTTGCACCCCACAACATCCTAGATTTAGTGCGCACAATTACGTACTCATAATTTTTAGGTGCACCATGGTCATGCTATAATTCCAAACTCGGCCACTTATCAGTCCAAATTTTTTCCTTAAGTAGAAACTGGACCCATGCAGGCTCAGTGTTGATATTGGAGCTCTGATGCTTCTTGTTGACCTCTGGTCCATACAAGTCCGGTGTTGAACCAATAGCTCTGATACCAATTTATAACATCCCCAACCACCTAAGTTGGGCCATGCTACTATTAAATGCTCTAAGATTGCTCTGAAACCACAATGTAACATCACTAGCCACCTAGGGTTGGACCACATCACACAATCTCAACTTATGTAGCTTTGAATCAACCAAACTGTAACATCCCCAACACACTACTAAGCAATGCTACTCCAAAATTTCACTGCACAGATTCTATTCTAAACACTAGTCTGCGCAATATCCCTTGAACTAACATGCTCAACCTCAAGCTGAGTTGTGCCACACTAGCTTTCTCCTTTTAACACAACTTCAAGCAATGAAAGTAACTCAAACAATTGTGTGCACCGACATATTGATCACATAGAACAACCCTATGCACAACCACCTTGGCATCACACACCAATTTTGATTTCATTGTGTGTGAGGTATACTTCCTGCATGCACATTGCACAAACAAATTCCAGCCTCCTGTGCACACAAGATACCTTCCTGTGCACCTAACCATTCAATCCTTGCCTCAGACACTCATGACCAATATCAAAAGATAACTTAATAGGAAAAATAACAAGTATTGCTATACTCATGCACAACTACAATAATGACTATTAGCACAATACTTACATGTGCAAGCAACATTAGACAAAATAAAAAAAATTACTTATATGCGACAACATACAAGAATTAACCCATATCAAGCATAGATAAACAAGCACACAGTGAACAAGACAATTACATAAGAACACTTATCTTTTATGAAAGTCGCCAATTGCGCACATAACTTAGACCTTCCTCCCAGCCATAGACTCTATTGCTCATAAGATTTCAACAACAAGTCACCCTTGAGCTGGGGCTTAACTCCACCAAGGAAAAAAAGGTTCTTAGTGATATCCTAAGGTCTGATTCTCAACAAAATCGCTCAGTCCAAGGTGTCCATTGCTGCAACTAGCCTACAATCCCTCATTCCCCACGCACATGTCACACCCAAGGAAGTGTGGTCCTTCTCTACTCAACGGTCCCTCGACTACCGCACTTCCCTTCCAAGGTTACCAACAACATGTCAAATAGGAAGTCTCTGAGCCTTGCAACTCATTCCCAGCACACCAGGGAACAATTCTCAGCACAACTCTCACCTGGAGACTATGCTCACGGTCCTGACAACCCGCTTCTTCAACAAAAAATATCTCACCCAGAGAGACTACTTACGGGCGTGAAAACCCACCTCTTCGACATAAAAACTCTGATTACAACACTGCAACTCCTTACAAGCTTTCCTGTGCAAATAAGGTAATAGTCGTCATTTCCCTCGATTGACCCCCTCGGCACATGAGAGTGAATGAATAAGTCCCCAAATCTACTAAGGCCAGCAATATATATTTCATTCCTTCCACTCGACATATGTCACCTTAAGAAGTAGCTTAAGCCACTTGGTGACTCTTTCCCTACCCTCAAGAACTTAGGATAAAATAATTATCCATAAACTTGCACTTTTCCGAAAATAATATAAAATATTCCTTAGGACTTAAGTCCCACCCCCCTTTTCCATTTTCCAGTGGAGTTATCTCCCCATCTGTTTTTCTCTGAGTTTGTCTACACACAAGAATGTAATATTATATTAATAACTATGATTACATTTACATGGATAGGCGAAATGGCCTATCTGTGTTTCATCTCACAGGCCTCATAATCACATAGGTTGTCCGGCCTCAATACATATACAACCATATATATACAATTATATATAACTTAGCTCTACGCGCACTCCCAGGTCATTCCCGATCACTTACCCAAGTGCGAGCAACACTGTGAAATGTGCACACTTACCCAGGTGCGCACAACACTATGAAATGTGTGCACCCTATCTTTGATAACGATTCTCTGCACACTAATCAGGTGCATGCAACACCAAAACTTAGTGCCAACAACTCGCCAACATGTATATATACATTACACTTCCAATTGGTACCAATGGCTCACCAACATATATGTACAATTACAAAGGGTCTAGATCAGGGACATTACATATTCCCTCAAATTAGTGGAAATATCTTGGTCTTTAGCCTACAAAGTCGGTGTTCCACAAAGAATCTCTCCTCAATAGTCATTCCACAAATCCTCCCTTACCAAATCAATCAATTGTTTCCTTTCCTACTCTCTTCCTACTATAATTCACTTAAGATCATTTCCCATCCTTAATCAATGACACCATAGCACCTGCAACCTAGTTTCCTCGTCACTTAGCACCTTTGTTCGCTTATTTAACCTTTTTTGTGCCAATAAAAGAGAAGCAAACCAATGAGAATGTGTCATCTATCCTAGAAAATATCTTCAAGGACTATGAATCAATAAGCAATATTGGGAACTTTATTTAATATGAATGTAGATGAATAATGCTACCCCTTTCTTCCATCCCCAATCTACGAGAAATCATTGTTTAGCTACCATCTCAGTTATTACAAAGTGACAACTATAATTTGAAATATATGGGTATTGCGGTACTTGGTAGCATCCTTCAAATCTACATTGCCTGTGTGGAAGAACATTAATTGGCAGTGCTTGATTACATAGAGGCTCCAAATGATTCACTAAACACATTGGATTCACTTTCTCACATGATAAAATTCTATAATGTTTATGTAATTGCAACACACAAGCTCACCTCTATGACTCTCATTGTCACCCTGCAATAACATTTTACTCCATTGAACTTGCGAAGCACTTTGTCCAAGGCAATCATTGGTTCATTCTACTAGGTTAATTACATGTTGCTATAATTCATCGTGCAATTCATTTTATTACATGTTGTGCAAACATTGCAGTAGAAAAGAGCCTCTCCTTTTTTTATTCTATGCAGTCATCTGTCAAGCATGGAGACATGCCTTATTAACTCAATTTTGTACCTAGCATATTCCATGTTGGGAAAGATCATGTTTCCAGACTAGATCTACCTTCAAAGAACAATTTTTTATTCCAATATGTAGTTAGGTGTGTTGCAGCTAAGTGAGAACTTCTAGGGTTTGTTCCCTTCTCACCAAGTGCATAGAAGCATTTGACATCAATTTAAAATCAAGTTGTCCTTCAATATATTCATAAGGATTTTACCCTTCCAAATCCAAAAATTGAAAGGTTATATGAAAGTGATCTCAAGAAATTATTACCACAGTGGAAGTTATATTTTGTATTGGATGTGGCTCAGACATTGTTGAATCCCACTTGGTTTTCTAAGGTTCTCCTTGAAGAGGAAACATACATTGCATTAACTTCCTTCATTGGAGTATTGCATGTTGGATCATAAGTTGGGGACATCAACAAAAGCTTCTACAACTTTATCTCCTTGCAAATGTGGATGAAACTTAGGTCCTTCACACACAAGTTTTTGGCATAGGAAAATAATGTGTATGTATTTACAATGGGGGAGCATGGTTATGCTTTGAACTTGGCCAAACTTCTTTCTCTCATAGAAATATATCCATGCCACAACATCATTTCACAAGGTGTTGATGTGTTTTCCTTATCACCCATCAACCATGTAATTTTGGCCTACGCTTAAACTTAGATTTATCCTAACTGGGAACCCATTTTTAATATCTAAAGGGTGTTAGGTGATCCTCACTAGCTAATCATGAAAACCTAGAGAGATTTTTCCTTAAGAGTTTGGAATCAAGTTCCAACATCGCAATTTTCCTTCTTTACACATGGTCACTTTGGGTGATTTGTACTAAGGAAGTAGAACATGGGTGTGTGTAGCCACTCACTAGAAATCTCTCTTTGTTAGCTTCTCCTAGCATTTCATGAAATGGAAAATAGAGGTCTTATGCTAAAGATATTGCAACTTTCATTCAAAACACTATTTCCAAAGAGTCATGGTGAAAAAATTAAAAATTGTTAAAATTATTTAATTGAATCTTTAACGAGGAAGAGTACTCTCCATCGTCCATGCACACCACTCTTTGCATCACTCTTTCTCCACACCCTCATTATCCAACCCTCCTGCATCCTCCTTATATCTTTCACATCCCCTTATTTCCTAATCCACTGCGTATCCCTTGACATGTCTATGTTAGCAATTTAGCTCTAATCATTAAGACCTCAATAATATAATGGGATATCTTCATTATCCTAAGTTCTTTATTTCCGCAACCACCCCTTATCCCTCAGCATGTCTATGTTAGAAATTTAGCTCTAATCATTAAGAGCTCCATAATATCATGGGATATCTTCATTATCCTAAGTTACTTTATTTCATCATCCACCCCTTATCCCTCGGAATGTCTATGTTAGCAATTTATCTCTAATCATTAAGACCTCAATAATATCATGGGATATCTTCATTATCCTAAGTTACTTTATTTCCTCATCCACCCCTTATCCCTCGGCATGTCTATGTTAGCAATTTAGCTCTAACCATTAAGAACTCAATAATATCATGGGATATGTTCATTATCCTAAGTTACTTTAATTCCTCATCCACCCCTGATCCCCCGTCATGTCTATGTTAGCAATTTAGCTCTAATCATTAAGGCCTCAAGACCTACATAATATCATGGGATATCTTTATTATCTTAAGTTACTTTATTTCCTCATCCACCCCTTATCCCTCAGCATGTCTATGTTAGCAATTTATCTCTAATCATTAAGACCTCAATAATATCGTGGGATATCTTCATTATCCTAAGTTACTTTATGTCATCATCCACCCCTTATCCCTCGGCATGTCTATGTTAGCAACTTATCTCTATTCATTAAGACTTCAATAATATCATGGGATATCTTCATTATCCTAAGTTACTTTATTTCCTCATCCACCCCTTATCCCTTGGCATGTCTATGTTAAAGCAATTTAGCTCCAATCATTAAGACCTCAATAATACCATGGGATATCTTCATTTTCCTAAGTTACTTTATTTCATCATCCACCCCTTATCCCTTGGTATGTCTATGTTAGCAATTTAGCTCTAATCATTAAGCCCTCAATAATATCATGGGATATCTCCATTATCCTAAGTTACTTTATTTCCTCATCCACCCCTTATCCGTGGGCATGTCTATGTTAGCAATTTAGCTCTAATCATTAAGGCCTCAATAATATCATGAGATATCTTCATTATCCTAAGTTACTTAATTTCCTCATCCACACCTTATCCCTCGACATGTCTATGTTAGCAATTTAACTCTAATCATTAAGACCTCAATAATATCATGGGATATCTTCATTATCCTAAGTTACTTGTGATTAGTTATGAAGACAATTAAAAGTGGTTATACAAGTTTTGTAGCATACATATTATACTCTCATGTGAATAATTGAAGAATTATGATTTTGGTTGTTTCTTTCAACTTCTTCATTATATCTTTCAATTAGTATCAAAGAAATTATGATTTAAAAAACTTGGTGATTGTATGGATTAAATGGTGAGGAGTGATTCTCATTGATGAATCTTTGGAACATGAAACATTGTTATTTATTAGAATAGCATATTTCAAGTTCTAGCTGTTTTACGAAATGGTTTATGGGGCACTTGGATTATACAGAAATACTCATGCAAATCTATAAATCTAAGAATTTATGGAGCAAATGGCCCCAGAAAAAAATCGTCATCTCGTAAAACCTTTAACCTACTGCAAATAAATGATTCTTGTGATGCAAAAATTTCACAATCATGATGATGAGGAGTTCACCAAATATGAAGAAAACAATGACAAAGATGAGCACGAAGTGAATCTCTCTAGAGAAGGTTTATTTTATTTTCAATTGGTACAGTGGTGGAATTTCTATTGGTATTTGAAATGTAATAAGTTTTGTAAACCATGTATTTGAAAATATTTTGTTGATTGATGCAATGCACATTTTGTTGGTTGATAGCTGTGATGCACAAATAACTTTTGTAAACCTGGTCTGTGGAACTACTCTGCTGGTTCTGAGCCTAGTTCACTTGAATGTGAATGTGAGAAATATAAAGAGAATCATCATCAAACCCCTTTACCTCAGCATTGCTCTCTGCATTTTTAAGTAAACCAAACAAAAATTCAGCTAACTTTGCTTGGGCGGTTCTGGCAACACCTTCACAAAAGTGACAAAAGGGTATTGCTTGTTTATGGGCAATTGCATCCTCCAAATAACTCTTAGCCTTAGCTAAATTGCATCCTCCAAATAACTCTTAGCCTTAGCTAAATGTAACTTATAATTAACTGTCTGTGTTTCTCTTGTGTTCTTAAAATGAACATGTAAATCAGACCCCGTAGCCTTCGCAGATTTGGTGGGATTGTCAGGGTCGCTCTATTATTTCACCATTGTTGCAACCAACACGCACCCTAAACTATGCTTGTAACCTAGCCAAACCATGTCACATACTCCACTCATCAGGTTAAACCATTCTGTGTCTAGCACTGAAGATTCTTGACAATAGTGATGCTCCACAAAAATATTAGAATTCCTTCCACTATTTGAGAACCAATCTCTTGTGTTCATCCCACTAGTTTATTGTATCGGGCTGCACGTCGTAACTGCTGGGCATGAGCAAGGTTTTGACTTGATGGCCTGGTGATGGCGACATGCATTCATATGTTGGCCGCTTGATGGAAAATAAACTAGCGTGCATGAGCCAGAAATGGAGTTACAACGAAGCATAGTAATGACCTGTAGTTTTTCTATGTAGACTGGTGCGATACTATTCTGTGGAAGGCACGGTGGCACTGTTTATTCGTTGGTGTGGAATGAACAATTTCTTTAAAAAATTCTTTTACGAAATTATTGTAATTACCCATATTTCTGGTATTCATTTCTCTACGAGACTAAGCGTTGATGATTACTGGAGAAGAAGCACACTGAAACTACCATTAACAACGGTAACAACAAAGCTAGGATCAGAGATTTTTGAAATTTTGTTGAAGGCATTGATGGACCTGTCTTGAATGCTAGCGGTTTATAATTCTGATGTATGGACGAACAATAAACGGCCTACCAAACAGTTTTCAATGTTGCCTGGGTGATATATACACTGTTTCATTACTTTGATATATATGTTGAGATATATTCAATGATATATATACGATCTACTCAACATTTATAGTTCTGATGTATAAACGAACAATAAACAGCCTACTAAACAGTATTCAATGTTGCATAGATAGTATATGCACTATCTATGTTGTATTGTATGTGATTTAATATAATAATTGTATGTGATTTAAAGTAATGTAATAGTTAAATAATTGTATGTAATTTAAAATAATATAACAGTTAAAGTGTTTTAATATAATAATTGTATATGATTTAAAGGAAAAAAATAATATTTTAATATAATAGTGGTATGTAATTTAAAGTAAAAATAATATTTTAATATAATGATGATGATGATGATTAACATCCACTAAGACCTAATTGGTCTATTGGACCTTAAGAGGGTAAGTGATTAATTGTGATTCTTTAGAATTTTGGTTTTGTTCTCGAAAAGCATTAACATAAGCTTTCCAAGATCACCATACTTTTGTTGAGTTAAGAGGTTAGGAAGGTTGGTAGTGTGACAAATATTTTGAAAATGAGATCTAATATGGGTATAGGCTGGACATTCGAATAGAAAATGATTTTCATCTTCAACCTTCTTAGTATCACAAAGGTGACACACTCTTTCATCCCATGGCGTTTTAGGAAACGACCAACGCCTAGTTTCAATATGGAGCTTGTGAGAATTTGTTCTTATCTTAGCAATGTTTATTTTTTTCTTTACACTTGGAAAAACAAATAGATAATTTTGATCTTCTAGATTAGGGTTGATTACATCCTTATAATACCTTAATTTTATTTTTTCCTCTAACTCTTTTGCAAACCTCATTTTCTCCTTAAATTTTGATTTGACATTTGTTTTAATAGTATCTTTATTCTACAAAATGGTGTCTTCCGTAGTTCCCCAATAGTTTAGCCAAGATCGGGCATCTTTATGCCATCCTCGCTTGAGTCGATGGTGGTTATCACTCGATTTTGAAGCAATTTTAGGAAGCCTATTGTCTTCCATGTTGTTTAACTTGTTCTTATACATTAGGTATCTAGTCATAGCCATGCTCTCAATGGGGGAGAGGCTTGTTTCTAAGAGGAGGATGAGATAGGGTGTATTTCCTTTAATTTTGAGATTATAGGTTATAAAATTCTTTTGTATTTTCTCCATTTTTCTCCAGGATTCATGAGAGATACTACAACCCCAGACTTCACATCCATAAAGAATAACAGGTGTAACAAGATTCTCAAAGAGGAGTTTCTTCTTATCCAAACTCCAAAGATTAGTTGATTTACAATTGTTTTCAAACCTGTAATAAGCTTTCCATCCCCCAATAATCATTTTCTCAATGTTATAATCCCAATTGAGCTTGTGGTGAATATCAATTCCAATATATTTGTATAATTCCAATTGAGTTTGTGGTGAATATCAATTCCAAGATATTTGTATTAAGTCACTTCCTCCAAGTTGTTGTTGTCAGATACGAAGGTATCATAAGGGATCTTATTGGATTTAGTAATCATGACCTTAGTCTTATCAGTATTAACAATCATACCCATATTGGAGCAAAAATCCTTGAGGATTCTTAGTTGGTTTTCAAGATCATGGGGACTCCTTTCCATAAGAACAATATCATCGGCATAAAGAAGAAGATTGATGACTATACAAGTGAGAGTAGGGCCGACACAACCTGCTTTTTCCAAACAATCTTCTAACTTGTCAATGTATATGCCAAAAAGGGTAGGGGACAAGGGACAACCTTGTTTGACTCTCATATTGCAGTTAATCTCTTTTGACCAGCCCTCGGTGTTTTTAAACTTCGCAGTAACGTTCTCATACATCCGTATTGCAGTAGCCCTCAACTCAAGAGGCACTTTTTTCTCTTCCAACCTATTCCAAAGGTTTTTCCTAGGAACCATGTCAAAAGTTTTTCTAAAGTCAACAAAAAAAAAAAAAGATTGGTTTTAGTATTGCATAACTCCTCTGCAATGATCCTAAAGGTAACAAGATGGTCCACAGTTGAATGATATCCCCTAAACCCGACGTGGCATTTTTCTCTTTTATCGTGACTTTCTAGCCAAAGGCTAATCTTTTTTTCCAAAATAATTCCATAAAGCTTGGCTAAAATCAGGCTAATCATAATGGTCATATAATTATAGGGAATGTTTCTATCCCCATTTTTAAAAATAAGAACAATGAGGCTTTGCTTCCAGGGTTTAGGGAAGCCCTATTTGACTACTAAATTGAAGAGCTTGTGTATGTGAGGGATAAGGATTGGCCCTCAGATTTTAAAAATTTCAGCTTGGTAGCCTTCAATGTCCTTAGCTTTCCCATTTGCAAACCACTTAACCCCGAACTCTATGTCATCTAAAGAAAAAACTTCTTCCTTTGTAGGGATAATAGGAATGGTGTCCATGGCGTTAGGGAACTCGTAAAGACTTTTAAGGTAGGAATTCCAGTCTCTTAAGGGAATCCTATTATTTTCTTTAGTATTGTGCTTTAGAATTTGGCTCCAAAACTTCTTAGGATCTATCTTATATAGTTGTGAAAGTTGTTCTTTCCTTTTAATGATATAGTGCCTTTTTTTCCTTTTAATTAGGGCTTTGTACGTATTGATCTTATCGAGTTTTAAGGACTATTTAGAAGCATCCCTAATGGATTTCCTAGCAATTTTACATTCTTTATCATACCAAGCATTGGTCGTTCTATTATTCTTTTTATAGGACACCTCGAAAGAAAATTTGTTAATAGAAGTGGAAAGGGTAGTTGTAAAATTATGATAGAGTTCTTCAATGGTGTCCTTATAAGTTAGGAGATTTAATTTACTATTTAAAACCTTTAAGAAAATGTCAACTTTACTTTTTTCAAAGCGCAAATTCCTTTGATTATCAGAATTCTCTTCAATGGCACTCGTATGCATGGAAAAGTTAGGGTTAAAGGTTTATGATCAGAGTCAGGCTCATGGTCATTTAAAAGGTCAAAAGTTGATATTTGGTTGGAAACGGAGATATCAGATATCACATGATCTACAACACTACTACCTAACCCATGAATACAAGTCATCTGGTTGGAGTTTGGCCACTTCATTACTCCATTGCAAATTATTAGGTCTTGAGAGCTGCGGAGCTTGACCAACTCAGTACCAAACAAATTCACAATTAGGTCTTCAGAGCTTCTTTTGTAGCTATTAGATAAAACAAGGTCCTCATCTAGACATAAAGGATTATGGTTGGAATCAGTACTTAAAAGAGTAGTTTGTTGTAAGGTCTCTTCCTACAGAGCCTTATAAAACATAAATTTAATTATAAAACATAAATTAAATTAGAGAAATGTTATCCTAACATCTTCACAATTCCTTAGTCAGCATATAACCATTCATCTTAATTTAATTTTATGATCATATCATAATAAATTATATAACATAGCAGAAAATGAAAATACATACCTCTAACTGATGCTACCGTTGTTATGCAACTCTGCCTAATGCTCTACTTGATGCACTACCCAAAACCGTCTAACCACCCAGCCAGCTAGGAACAAAGCCTCTCTGGCTCCCTAGCTCCAAGATTTCGTAAGGATTCCTAGCCCCCGAGCCCAAAACTCCCAGCAACAGGTGCCCCCTTGTAATAGTCCTTCCACAAGATTCTCCAACCAAAACCCGTAATACAGTCTTCCAATCTCCCCCCCCAAAAATATCCCTTCCCCCAAAAAAAAATCCCCAATGCAATCTCCTAATATGAAAATAATTCTCCCTGGGGTGGCATTCCGATGGAGCTATGAAAATTGTTATTGTAGGCAAACTCTACCAAAGGTAGGTACTTCTCCCAATGGGTTTGATTATCCATAACATGCATCCTAAGCATGTCTTCCATAACCTAATTTACTCTCTCAGTTTGCCCATCAGTTTCTGGATGATAAGCAGTGCTTAAGTTCAACTAAGTCCCCAACGCTGACTGCAAACTTATCCAAAACATAGAAGTGAATCGGGAGTCCCTATCTAAAATGATCTTCTTAGGTATCCTTTGCAAATGAATGTCCTCACTTACAAACACGCGTGCCACATCAGTGATATCATAAGTGTCTCTAACCGAAATAAAATGAGCACTCTTCGTTAACTTATCAACTATTACAAGAATGGCATTGTGTGCAAGATACCAGATATATAAAATATGCAAAACAGAAATGAAATGCTAGAAATGACAGAATAACAGTAAAATATCCAGCATAATCTTCACAATACACAGAAATGATATACAAAATAGCAACAGAAATAGCACTTTGAATCAGA
>ML789558.1:530794-549349 GCA_009831015.1 Picea engelmannii
TATATATATATATATGTTTTATTGTTTGTTACTTTCAATATGTATAAAATTATACCATTTTCATTTTCAAATGGGCATATTGTTTATATATATATCTGTGTAAATAAAAAAAATTGTGTGTTTGGCTTGCAGGCTAGGTGGAGCTGGAGCTGGAGCTTTGAGACTAAGCTTGGCCATCGGGCCCAAATTTATATCTGATTAAAGGGTTACAGGGCCCCTCTCTCAAGGTTTTCAGGTTGCAGGTTTTCAAGGTTGATTTCAATATATATCTACCCTAAACAATTTATTCAGGTTTCAATATAACTAAATAAAACTTGTTTAAATTTCTGGGTGGGTAGGTAGGCCCTTGGCTCCAGATTTTAAACCAGGGCTCTGATACCATGTGTAAGGTCTCTTCCTACAGAGCCTTATAAAACATAAATTTAATTATAAAACATAAATTAAATTAGAGAAATGTTATCCTAACATCTTCACAATTCCTTAGTCAGCATATAACCATTCATCTTAATTTAATTTAATGAGCAGATCATAATAAATTATATAACACAACAGAAAATGAAAATACATACCTCTAACTGATGCTACCGTTGTTTTGCAACTCTTCCTGATGCTCTGCTTGATGCACTACCCAAAACCGTCTAACCACCCAGCCAGCTAGGAATAGAGCCTCTCCGACTCCCTAGCTCCAGGATTTTGTAAGGATTCCTGGCCCCCGAGCCCAAAACTCCCAGCAACAGGCGACCCCTTGTAACAATCCTTCCACAAGCTTCTCCAGCCAAAACCCGTAATACAGTCTTCCATTCTCCACCCCCAAAATATCCCTTCCCCCAAAAAAAAAATCCCCAATGCAGTCTCCTAATATGAAAATAATTCTCCCTGCAAAAAGTCCCCTTATCCCGAGTGTTTTTCCCCCTCATAACCCCCTTCCCCATTCACCGCCTCTTCCTTTCATTAAGACTCACCCACCTTATCTCTCCATTCAATGCCAACCACCTTATCCCATTTTCCTTAATGGTTCCATCCTTCGATATGTTAAGTTTTCATTTAATAAAATAAAATTTATTAAACTCAAATTCATTAACCAAATATTTAATGAGTTAATTAATTAACTAATATACATTAAACAATTATTAAATCAGGACAATTAATTAATTAATATACATTAAACAATTATTTAACTATGACAATTAAGTATTTAACTAGGGTTGTTACACTTGTTTAGTTGCAGTCCTAACATTAAAGTCTCCTAGCAGGAGGATATTACCTTCATTTTCAAACTATAAATATCTTGTTCTAAAATATTATAGGGACAATTGTTATCTAAATTATTTTTCTTATAAAAACTAAAATTAATAGGTGCAAAATAGCAAATTTCTATATACATCTTCTTAGCATTGGTGTCTAAAATTTCTATCCAAATGTACTAATTGAGAGGGTCAATCTTATGGAGTTGAATGTGAGGAGAAATGTTCTTTCTAATATAACAAGATATGTCTCCTATCCCTCTACGGTGGGATTTTTTGTTCCATGTCGACCACAAGACAAATCCTTATATGTTAGGGACCTTAGACTCCTCATGCTCCCAAGTTTCAACTACACAGATAATATCAATATCACTCAGGATCCAACTTATCATAGTACCTTTGCGTCATGGAAAGCCACGACAATTCCAAAAAAGGATCGTGAGTGTCCCAAATTCCTATTTATTATTATGAAACATTTGTTAATTTTAATTTATTTATTAATGTATTAAAAATGTAATTTAAAAAATATATATTATCAACATTTTAAAATATATAAAATTTTAAATTATTAATTAAATATAAAATCATTAAAATTTGTAAGTTCTATGTTTTTTAATTGTAAATGGTAAATTAAGTTTTATTATTATAAATTGAAAATTAAATTAAAAATAAATGTAAAATTTTTAAAGAAATGTTATTTTAATATTAGAAGTTATTTAAAATAAATTATTTGATATATAATTAATTCATTGAATAGATAAAATGAATTATTTGATATACAATCAATTGATTGAAAAGATGTAGTCATAAATTAATCAAAGAAAGAATATTTTAAGGGAGTAAATTTAAAATTTAAATAAATAGAAAGGCATAATCTTTGTTAATTGGGTTTAGTCTAAGTGGTTTGTGTTGAGGGGATTTTTCCCCACCTAGGTTTAATTTTTGCAAGTGATATGTTTGGCTCTTAAATGAACACGATCTAAAAAGCCTAGACTTTGTACAAAATATGGTTTACCCTCAGTACCATCTTGGAAATGAAGAAAACAAAAAAAAACACAATCTTTGTTGTGTTTTTAACTAGAGATTGTTTTCTGAATTTAAAATATGTATAGTAAGAAAACAATTTATTTAAAATTAATGATTAACAAAATTTGTAATATAAATTTAAAATTAGTATGTCAGGAAAACAATTTTATTTAAAATTAATTACTAATAATAATAGTGGAATCAAAGGAAACGGTGAAGAGATTAGGGGGGTGAATTTCAGACCTTCAAGCATAAAATAGAAGTGCATTTTGGTCAAGATTTAGCTCATCCCTGAGGAGATCAAAAAATCTTAAGGTGGTTGAATGTCATGAGCATGTTAAGAATAATGTAGAATGGTGGCTTTCTAAGACTGCTCTTTTAGTTTGACTGTTTCAAAATTAATCAATAGACTTATTGATGATGATTATTAACGTCCACTACGACCAAATTGATCTATCAGACCTTAAGAGGGTAAGTGATTACTTGCAATTTTTTAGAATTTTGTTTTTGTGTTCAAAAAGCATTAAGAGAAGCTTTCCAAGATCACCATACTTTTATTGAGTTAAGAGGTTAGGAAGGTTGGTAATGTGACAAATATTTTGAAAATGAGATCTAATGTGGGTATAGGTTGGACAATCTAAGAGAATGTGATTTTCATCTTCAACCTTCTTAGTGTCACAAAGGTGACACACTCTTTCATCCCATGGCGTTTTAGGAATTGACCAACACCCAGTTTCACTATGGAGCTCATGAGAATTTGTTCTTATCTTAGTAATGCTTATTTTTTTGTTTACACTTGGCAAAACAGATAGATAATTTTGATCTTCCAGATTATGGTTGATTACATCCTTATAATACCTTAATTTTATTTTTTCCTCTAACTCTTTATCACACCACATTTTCTCCTTAAATTTTGATTTGAAGTTTTTTTAAAATGTATCTTTATTCGACAAAATGATGTCTTCCATGATTCCCCAATAGTTTAGCCAAGACCGGGCATCTTTATGCCATCCTCACTTGAGTCGATGGTGGTTATGACTCGATTTTGAAGCAATTTTAGGAAGCCTATTGTCTTCCATGTTTTTTAGCGTGTTCTTATACATTTAAAGGTATCTAGTCATAGCCATGCTCTCAATGGAGGAGAGACTTGTTTCTAAGAGGAGGATGGGATAGGGCGTATTTCCTTTAATTTTGAGATTATAGGTTATAAAATTCTTTTGTATTTTCTCTATCTTTCTCCAGGATTCACGAGAGATACTACAACCCTAGAATTCACATCCATAAAGAATAGGAGGTGTAACAAGAGTCTCAAAGAGGAGTTTCTTCCTATCCCAACTCCAAATATCAGTTGATTTACAATTGTTTTCAAGCCCATAATAAGTTTTCCATCCCCCAATAATCTTTTTCTCAATGTTATAATTCCAATTGAGATTGTGGTGAATATCAATTCCAAGATATTTGTATGAAGTCACTTCCTCCAAGTTGGTTTTTTCATATACGAAGGTATCATAAGGGATCTTATTGGATTTAATTATCATGACCTTAGTCTTATTAGAATTAACAGTCATACCCATATTGGAGCAAAAATACTTGAAGATTCTTAGTTGGTTTTCAAGATCATGGAGACTCCTTGCCATAAGAACGATATCATCGGCATAAAGAAGAAGATTGATGATTATACCAGTGAGAGTAGGGCCAACACAACCTTTTTCCAAGCAATCTTCTAACTTGTCAATGTATATGCCAAAAAGGGTAGGGGACAAGGGACAACCTTGTTTGACTCCGATATTGCAGTTAATCTCTTTTGACCAGCTCTCGGTGTTTTTAAACTTAGCAATAGCATTCTCATACATCCTTATTGCATCAACCCTCAACTCGAGAGGCATTTTTATCTCTTCCAACCTATTCCAAATGTTTTTCCTAGGAACCATGTCAAAAGCTTTTTTAAAGTCAATAAAACAACAAAAAAGATTGGTTTTAGTATTGCAGAACTCCTCTGCAATGATCATAAAGGTAACAAGATGGTCCACAGTTGAATGATATCTCCTAAACCTGACCTAGCCTTTAGCTCTTTTACCGTGACTTTCTAGCCAAAGGCTAATCTTCTTTTCCAAAATAATTCCATAAAACTTGGCTAAAATCGGGCTAATCATTATGGTCCTATAATTAGAGGGAATGTTTCTATCCCCATTTTTAAAAATAGGAACAATGAGGCTTTGCGTACAGGGTTTAGGGAAGCCATGCTTGACTACTAAATTGAAGAGCTTGGGTATGTGAGGGATAAGGATAGGCCCTACGATTTTGAAAATTTCAGCTTGGTAGCCTTCAATGTCCTTAGCTTTCCCATTTTCAAGCTTCTTAACCCTGAACTCTATGTCATCTAAAGAAAAAATGTATTCCTTTGTAGGGACAATAGGAATGGTTTCCATGGCATTAGGGAAATCGTAAAGACTTTTAAGGTAGGAATTCCAGTCCCTTAAGGGAATCTTATTATTTTCTTTTGTATTGCGGTTTAGAATTTGGCTCCAGAACTTCTTAGAAACCAGCTTATATAGTTGTGAAAGTTGTTCTTGTCTTTTATTGATATAATGTTTTTTTGTTCCTTTTAATTGGGGCTTTGTACGTATTGATCTTATCGAGTTTTAAGGACTCATTAGAAGCATCCCTAATGGCTTTCCTAGAAATTTTACATGCTTTATCATACCAAGCTTTGGTCGTTCTATTATTCTTTTTATAAGACACCTCGAAAGAGAACTTATCAATAGAAGTGGAAAGGGTAGTTGTAAAATTATGATAGAGTTCTTCAATGTTGTCCTTATAAGTTAGGAGATTTAATTTACTATTTAAATCCTTTAACAAAATGTCAACTTTACTTTTATCAAAGCGCAAATTCCTTTGATTATCATAATTCTCTTCAATGGCGCTCCTATGCATGGAAAAGTTTAGAGTTAGGGTTAAAGGTTTATGATGAGAGTCAGGCTAATGGTCATTTAAAAGGTCGAAAGATGTTATTCTGTTGGAAACAGGGATATCAAATATCATATATTCTACAACACTACTACCTATCCCATGAATACAAGTCATTTGGCTGGAGTTTGGCCACTTCATTACTCCATTGCAAATTATTATGTATTGAGAGTTGTAGAGCTTGACCAACTCAGTACCAAACAAATTCTCAATTAGGTCTTCAGAGCTTCTTTTGTAGCTATTAGATAAAGCAAGGTCCTCATCTAGCCATAAAGGATTATGGTTGGAATCAATACTTAAAAGAGTAGTTTGTTTAGTTGCAGTCCTAGCATTAAAGTATCCTAGCATGAGGATATTACCTTCATTTTTCAAACTATAAATATCTTGTTCTAAATTATTATAGGGACAATTGTTATCTAGATTGTTTTCTTATAAAAAGTAGAATTAATAGGTGCAAAATAGCAAATTTCTATATACATCTTCTTAGCATTGGTGTCTGAAATTTCTATCCAATTGTAATGATTGCGAGGGTCAATATAATGAAGTTGAATGTGAGGAGAAATGCTCTTTCTAATATAACATGATATGCCTTCTATCCCTCTACGGTGGGATTTTTTGTTCCATGCCGACAACAATACAAATCATTTTATATTAGCGACCTTAGAGTCTTCATGCTCCCAAGTTTCAACTAGACAGATAATATCAATATCACTCGGGATCCAACTTATCATAGGACCTTTGCGCCATGGAAAGCCATGACAGTTCCAAAAAAGGATCATGAGTGTCCCAAATTCCTATTTATTATTATCCTTCTGGTCTCTATCCTAATAATAATATTAAATTTTGGATTGGATTAGATATGTTGATTAAGACTATTGAAACTTAGGTTAAAGTTTAGTCTAGGTTAGTAGGTTTTTAATAATTAATAAACATTATATTCAAGATCACCTTACCTAGTTTTAAAGAAAATTTTAAAGATTTAAGACTAGGATAAGCGAGAGGGGGCTCCATGCGCACTAAGAAAGTAAGTTAGAGGAATCGGTGAGTGTGGTACAATGCTAGTGTAGCTACCAAGCGAGGGAGTCGGTAGTTTTCTTAGGCCAAGACACCAAGCTTAGAGGCTTTCGACCCTGACCTAGCCACTTCCCCTAAATAGAGTAACATTTGTTTACATACCAGTAAAAAAAAACTTACGCCTAACCATGTTTTCTAGTTTAAGTTGCGCAAATGTGAATTGTCCTAGACTCACCCTGACAAAATTTTGGTCGATGCAGATCCAATTATATAGGATGGTCAGGACTCGAGAGTGGGAGGCAATTGGATCCAAAGTATGAAGGATATACTCTGGAAGCAAACGGACTATTAAGATATCGAGGAAGGATGTACATCCCTGAAAGTGGGGATATTCGAAGCATCATACTAAAGGAAACCCATAGAGCACTTTATTGTGCGCATCCGGGTGTGAAGAAGATGTACGCAGACATGAGGAAGATTTTCTTCTGGATAGGCATAAAGCGCGATGTAGTCCATTTCGTCGCAAGTGCCTAGAGTGTCAACAAGTGAAAGCCGACCACCATCACCTGGAAGGTCTCCTACAACTACATGATGTCCCTATGTCCAAGTGGGAAGTCATCTCTATGGATTTTGTAGTGGGGTTGTCGCTCACATCTCATAGACACAATGTCATTCTTGTAATAGTTGATAAGTTAACCAAGAGTGCTCATTTTATTCCGATTAGAGACACTTATGATGTCACTGATGTGACACGCGTGTTTGTAAGTGAGGTCATATGTTTGCACGGGATACCTAAGAATATCATTTTAGATAGGGACTCCATATTCACTTCTAGGTTTTGGATAAGTTTGCAGTCAGCGTTGGGGACTCAGTTGAACTTAAGCATTGCTTATCATCTAGAAACTGATGGGCAAACTGAGAGAGTAAATCAGGTTATGGAAGACATGCTTAGGATGTATGTTATGGATAATCAAACCCATTGGGAGAAGTACCTACCTTTGGTAGAGTTTGCCTACAATAACAGTTTTCATAGCTCCATCGGAATGCCACCCTACGAAGCTCTATATGGAAGGCCACGCAGAACGTCATTGAGTTGGGAGAGGTTAGAAGACCAAGTAACAATTGGGCCAGAATTGATTCAAGAGATGGAGGAACAGGTGATTCAAATTAGGCAAAGACTAAAGGAAGCACAGTATAGACAGAAAAGTTATGCGGATGCACACAGGACTGATCGAAGTTATAAAGTGGGAGATCGGGTTTTCATTCGTATCAGGCCTAATAAGAGTACCATTCGGTTCGGGAAGGGGACAAAGTTGTCACCACGTTTTATAGGACCATTCAAAATCCAAGAGAAAATTGGACCCGTTGCTTATCGTCTCGTACTGCCACCCCACTTGCATAAAACTCATAATGTTTTTCATGTATCTGTTCTACGTCATTATGTTGTTGATGAATCACATAAACTAAATTGGAAGGAATTGCAGGTATCGGACGCGGGAACCCTCACGGTAGAACCGTTACGCATATTGGACCGTAGAGTCCAACAGCTCAGGAACCGTCTGGTAGACAAGGTTAAGGTCCAGTGGGACAAGTATATTCCAGGATCTGCTACTTGGGAGGATGTCGAGACATTACGACGGGATTATCCCTCACTTTTTTGACCACCTCGAGAATATGTTTCTCGAAGGTTGGGTGTATGTAACACCACCTTTTGACTTAGACAACTAGGATTACCTGAGGCCTAAACACCTTTATTTTCTATTCACAGTGAAACTATTAAGTGATACACTTGAACTTTTAAGACGTATGAACCTTTATGAATGTTTAAATATATTTGAATAATGATACGATATATTGTGAGAATGTAAATTTTATGAATGAATGTTATTGATGATGATGGATATGATGTGATCTACTATGTGAATGTAAATTCTATGAATGTTTAAATGTTATTGATGATGAAGGATATGATGTGATATACTGTGTGAATGTGATATACTGTGTGAATGCATATGTAATATGTAGAAGAATAGACTATACCAATGAATACCTAAATCTAACTATTGTCTGAGACTAATTGGTCCATAGAAATAAACGAAGAAAAATGTGGAAAAACAAACATTATAGCAAGCATATCCAAATCCTTGTGATAAAACAGAAAGCCAAAATAAGCAAAACCTTGAGCATTTGCAAAGAAAAATGAAAAAGTGCTTACATGGGGAATGTTAGAATCTTCACATGGGCTTGGACCATGTCTCCAATAGCTCATTGGTCCACCCACGAGGAAAAATATCAAATGCAACTGCAGAGTGCATAGAAGTTGTTGGATCTCGAATACCTCCCAATCCAATACCCTATATGCATTCTAGCATAGCCAAATTTGCTACAGGATACTGAGCTCTTTCCTATTATATACAATATCTGCATGATGTATTAACAACAATTCCCTTAATTTGTAACCAAAGAAAATGATTGATTTTCTACAGGATACTTAGCTCTTACCTATCATATACAATAATGTATTAACCACAATTCCTTTTATTTGTAACCAAAGAAAATGATTGCTACATTTTATAATTGATTTTAATTGACTTTGTGCATAATGTAACCTCCTTTCCTTTATTATTAAAAATTCATTTCTTTGATTATAAGTATTTATGTACTGTACTGATCGAGCATAGTATTTAGTCTTCTATTAATCTTGTTCAATGAACAATGCAAAGGTAAAAGCAGAGTTGACCAAGTGAGAATTTGACTCCATATTTGTCAACACATTTTCATACATACATATTATAATGCCAAAAGGATTTTAGCACATATATATATATATATATATATATATATATATATATATATATATATATATATAATTTGGAAAGAAATTTGTATTTACCATGTCTATAGCAAAACTGGCCTATTCTATGGAATATTTACCTTAAATAACCTGCCCTATAGTTTGGGAACTGATTTTCCACTTAGTGGCTAGGTGCATCTTGTCTATTATAAAACACAAACATTATGTTTACTGATCAATAATCCAACAATAACCTAGCATACATTATGTTTACTGATCAATAATCCAACAATAACCTAGCATTACAGGCAATGCAAACATTATGTTTTTTCCACTTAGTGGCTAGGTGCATCTTGTCTATTATAAAACACAAACATTATGTTTACTGATCAATAATCCAACAATAACCTAACATTACAGGCAATGCAAACATTATGTTTATTGATCAATAATCCAGCAATAACTCAGCATTACAATGGTCAATTTGAACTAATGAACGTAGGGTGGAGAGAAAATTGACACGATAATCTGTGACTAGTAAAATCCCTAGCACGAATCTTGCAAGACCATCTTCTAATTTTTACCTAAGTTAATTTTTACTGGAATGTTGGAGTATTGAAATTATAGAACCTTACCTTATAATTGTAGTTGAGGAATTTCAATTTGTGAATAATAAAGGAATGAAGTCGTTTGTTACGATGGTGAGAGGAACGAAGTCACGATGGTGTTTCTCCATGCCTTGTGAAATATATATAAAAGATATATTATAATATTTATAAAACTTTATAAAAGTAAACAACTTAATATAAACTCAATTCATATTAAATTGCAACGTGTAACTTAAGTAAACCATGAATGAAACATATATTAAATTGCAACGTGTAACTTAAGTAAACCATGAATGTAACATGTCCTTATAGTTGACATTTGTTATTAGTTGTTGCTTATCAATACTTTATTAAGTCTGTTAATAAAACTATTCTACTAAAAAGATAAGGAAAGTCTTAACGCATAATCTCTGCATCCTCCCAGGTGGCTTAGCCTGGACTAGCTCCTCCAAGTGTCGTGTATCTCTTACATGATATAGGGACGGCTGCCTCTACCTACAAGAAAATTATCAAATTTTTAGCAGACACAAAGGATTATGCAAGTGAGTAGTGCGGTGTGCATGTTGTTTATTGGCACAGGCAAGAAATTGATTAAATGTAAAAAAAAAGTCAGCCTCCGAACCTATGAAAGCTGAGATTTCAATAGTGAGATTTCAATACAAAACGATCCATCATGTATATGTAGGACAAAATATCAACTCAGCGTCGTTAAACACTTCAATCAGATCGCACTGTATCCTCATGGGGTACGGATTTTGACACATGTTTCCACTTTCTTTGGTAGGGACTTGTTGCTCAGCAACTCTCCTTGTTACCCGGAAAGGCGTATACCTATTGATAATGGGCAGATTTAATAGGGGTTTAGTGCTTAATAAGTTTTCTATGGACAAGATTAAATATGGCTGGAATATTCTTAGTAGTCACACAAAATAAATGGCTATGATTTCAATCATTAATTTTCTAGCTATTATAAAGACATCCGTTTATGTGTTTACTTTTTTACATTTACCTAATCATATTTAAAAATTACTTTGATAGCTAACTGATTGCCACCTAAGTGATTAACAGAAATTAAAATATTAGCACCAGATAAATGAAGCTCAACAGTTTATTTGTTAATCAATAACAAAATTTAATATATTCTTTTAAGGATTATTTTCATCTTATCAACCTTTCGGCTTTGATCAGCCACAATTATGTGACTGTGCTAGTTTTATTTTCAATTGGTACAGTGGTGGAATTTCTATTGGTATTTGAAAATATTTTGTTGATTGATGGATGTAATAAGTTTTTTAAACCATGTATTTGAAAATATTGTGTTGATTGATGCAATGCACATTTTGTTGGTTGATAGATGTGATGCGCATTTAACTTTTGTAAACCTGGTATGTGGAACTACTCTGTTGGTTCTGAGCCTAGTTCATTGAATGTGAATGTGAGAAATATAAAGAGAATCAACATCAAACCCCTTTACCTCAGCATTGCTCTCTGCATTTTTAAGTAAACCAAACAAAAATTCAGCTAACTTGACAAGCGAGTGAACCTGTCCATTTGAATTTCAACACTTTGCTTGGGAGGTTCTAGCAACACCTTCACAAAAGTGACAAAGGGGTATTGCTTGTTTATGGGCAATTGCATCCTCCAAATAACTCTTAGCCCTAGTTAAATGTAACTTATAATTAACTGCATGTGTAGTTTCTCTTGTGTTCTTAAAATGAACATGTAAATCAGACCCTGTAGCCTTCACAGATTTGGTGGGATTGCCAGGCTCACTCTATTATTTCACCATTGTTACAACCAACACACACCCAAAACTATGCTTATAACCTAGCTAGACCATGTCACATACTCCACTCATTAGGTTAAACCATTATGTGTCTAGCATTGAATATTCTTGACAATAGTGATGCTCCACAAAAATATTATAATTCCTTCCACTATTTGAGAACCAACCTCTTGTGTTCATCCCACTAGTTTATTGTATCAGTTTGCACATCGTAACTATTGGGCATGAGCAAAGTTTTGACTTGATGGCCTGGTGATGGCGACATGCATTCATATGTTGGCCGCTTGATGGAAAATAAAGTAGCATACATGAGCCAAAAATGGAGTTACAATGAAGCATAGTAATGACCTATAGTTTTTATATGTAGATTGATGCGATATTATTCTGTGGAAGGCATGGTGGCACTATTTATTCATTGGTGTGGAATGAATAATTTCTTTTATGAAATTACTGTAAATATCCATATTTCTGGTATTCATTTTTCTAAGAGACTACACGTTGATGATTACCATGGGTGGAGAAGAAGCACACTGAAACTACCATTAACAACAGAGCAAGGATAAGAGATTTTTGAGATTTTGTTGAAGGCATTGATGGACCTGTATTGATTGCGATTTGTTCATAGTTTTGATGTACTGGCAGCTTGCTAAACAGTATTCAATGTTTATTGGGTGGTATATATATTATTTGATTATTTTGGTATATATGTTGAGATATATTAGATGATATATATACCATCTATTTCAACATTAAATGCTATGTAGCAAGTTGTATATACACTTATCACAACATTAAATATTGTGTAACAATTTGTATATTGAATTGCAAAATTGAAGAGCATCCATTGCACAGGATTCACAAATAGAAAATAGTTTGTATTGCACACTCACGTACACAGATACATTACATGTATATATAGTTGGAGTGAGATCCAACTAATTCTAATCTTGGAGATTTAGGTTGAGATAATATAGAGTCTTCTACAAAACCTCAAGCCAATCCCCAAACTTAGCAAACAACATTAATGTGAGCATTATCTCTAACACCCCCCTTTAATGCTTACATTCAAACAACTTACAATACTGAAATCACAATTACAAAATTTTCCATTTGTCTTTGTCTAGCTCAGCGCTTACACCCACTCTGAATCTTCCGCTTCCGCTCTTTTCTTCTCCACACATTCGAGCTTCCCATTTGACACATTTAAAGTACAAAAGCTTCTGACCATCTTTGACGTTTTTTGTAGAACTGACGCTTCTTGATCTCCCGAAGGACAATCTTGATATTGAACTATCATATGGATACACTACCATCTGTGAAATTCCCCCGAAGAGAAAATTTCGACAATTATATAGGATAGTGATCTAATTACTGGATATTTTCAGAAGTCAATCATACAATTCTTTAAACACATCAACAACAATATACACAAAGACAACTTATAACTGTTGATATTGAAGCACCGAAGTACAACAAATCCCATCAGTATATTAAAAAAAAAAATTGCACAATAAATCTACAACATTTAAACTTCAGGCAACGAACAACTCCATGTAGAAAACTCTATTATCATAACTCATGAGCCAGTATTTGACTTTGACATTTCTCTTTAAGTAGCACCATCTTGCAGCAAAGGCATAGACATAGCCAGAATGGTAACACCATGACAACGCGATACCATGAATGAACTCACAAACCAAGATCCTTGATATTAGTGGCGTTGCTATCATCATAAATATTCTTTAAACCAACTGTGTTAAAAGATATACAAACTCCTCATAGTCTTGGGCACAATATCGGTAGTGAAAACGATATGCAACAGGAGTTTCTGAAACATGAATTCATGTGTTTTTCCAGCATTGAATTTGCTAAGTCCGGAAAATAGAATGCTCTCGGCCCGCTTTAAATTTGTGCATGCCAGAATTTATTTTCGTTTCGGTTGTCTCCAATTGGGCTGGACTCCTTGTAATCCTTCAAGTGACCAAGCAATGATTTAAGTCTCCAGGGATTTCAATTAGTCATGCAACGACTTTCCATTTTTCTCCACGTTGTGCTTCACATTCTTCCGCGCAGACCTCTTTACACACAAACACTAAAAAATAAAATTAATCCAATCCACTCTTCTACATAAAACTCACATACCTACGTTATCCTATTGACACAGTTTTAATTATTGCAGAATAAGCAGGATCATAGCCCCTCTCGTGAGAGATTCAAGGTTGTCCTTGCTCTGATACCAAATTGCAAAATTGAATAGCATCCATTGCACAGGATTCACAGATAGAAAATAGTTTGTATTGCACACTCACGCACACAGATACATTACATGCATATATAGTTGGAGTGAGATCCAACTAATTCTAATCTTGGAGATTTAGGTTGAGATAATATCTCAACAGTGTCCTACAAAACCTCAAACCAATCCCCAAACTTAGCACACAACATTAATGTGAGCATTATCTATAACATATTGTTCACCTGATATATATGCCAAGAAAGATAAATCTTGTTAAGGAAAGGTAATCCTCCAACCATCATGGTTATTCTCTAACTGTGGAAAGAAACAAACAAAAAGTATGGGTTTGACATTTTACTTCATATACATATATATTTAGGAGTAATGCTAGACACTCTCAATAAATAAAATTAACAACAAAGTTGTTTATAAACAACTTTAAAAAAATATATATATAATAATTATTTGTAATTAAAAATAATATAATAGTTAAATAGTTGTAATTATTCATTTCTCTACTAGACTAAGAGTTGATGATTACCATGGGTGGAGAAGAAGCACACTGAAACTACCATTAACAATGGTAATAACAGAGCTAGGATTAGAGATTTTGTTGAAGGCATTGATGGATCTATCTTGAATACTAGTGGTTTATAATTCTAATGTATGAATGAACAATAAACAGCTTGCTAAACAGTATTCAATGTCCAGGTAGTATATACACTATCTTATTACTTTGATATATATGTTGATATATATTTAATGGTATATATACCATCTATCCCAACATTAAATGATTGAATGCTATGTAACCAGTTGTATATACAAATACCACACAGTGTTAAATAGTGAGTAACTGTTTATCTATTGCTCACCCTGATATATGTGCCAAGAAAGGTGGATCTTGGTACGGAAACAGAATCCTGGAGGGATCATAGTTATTCTCTAACCGTGGAAACAAACAAAAAAGTATGTGTTTGGCATTTTACTTTATATACATATATATTTGGGAGTAATGCTTGACACTTTTAATAAATAAAATTAACAAGAAAGTTGTTTATATTTATTTTTAAAAAAATTAATATAATAATTATTTGTAATTTAAAATAATATAATGGTTAAATAGTTATGTATATTTATTTTTAAAAAAATTTAATAAATAAAATTAACAATAAAATTGTTTATATTTAATTTTAAAAAAAATTAATATAATAATTTAAAATAATATAATAGTTAAATAATTTATATTTATTTAAAAAAAAATAATATAATAATTATTTGTAATTTAAAGTAATATAATATTTAAATAATTGTTTATATTTACTTTTAAAAAAAATTATTATAATAATTGTATGTGATTTAAAGTAATGTAATAGCTGAATATTTGTATGTAATTTAAAATAATATAATAGTTAAAGTGTTTTAATATAATAATTGTATGTAATTTAAAGAGAAAAAATTAATATTTTAATATAATAGTGGTATGTAATTTAAAGTAAAAATAATATTTTAATATAATGATGTTGATGATGATGATTAAAGTCCACTAAGATTGAATTGGTCTATTAGATCTTAAGAGGGTAAGTGATTACTTGCCATTCTTTAGAATTTTGTTTTTGTGCTGGAAAAACATTAAGAGAAGATTTCCAAGATCACCGTACTTTTGTTGAGTTAAGAGGTTAGGAAGGTTGGTAGTGTGACAAATATTTTGAAAATGAGATCTAATATGGGTATAGGCTGGACAATCTAAGAGAGAGTGATTTTCATCTTCAACCTTCTTAGTATCCCAAAGGTGACACACTCTTTCATCCCATAGCGTTTTAGGAATTGACCAACGCCTAGTTTCACTATGGAGCTGGTGAGAATTTGTTATTATATTAGCAATGCTTATTTTTTTCCTTACACTTGACAAAACAGATAGATAATTTTGATCTTCTAGATTAGGGTTGATTACATCCTTATAATACCTTAATTTTCTTTTTTCCTCTAACTCTTTATCACACCACATTTTCTTCTTAAATTTTGATTTGACATTTTTTTTAATAGTATCTTTATTCTTCAAAATGGTGTCTTTCGTGATTCCCCAATAGTTTAGCCAAGACCGGGCATCTTTATGCCATCCTCGCTTGAGTCGATGGTGGTTATGACTCGATTTTGAAGCAATTTTAGGAAGCCTATTGTCTTCCATGTTGTTTAACTTGTTCTTATACATTAGGTATCTAGTCATATCCATGCTCTCAATGGAAGAGAGGCTTGTTTCTAAGAGGAGGATGGGATAGGGCGTATTTCCTTTAATTTTGAGATTATAGGTTATAAAATTATTTTGTATTTTCTCTATCTTTTTCCAACATTCACGAGAGATACTATAGCCCCATACTTCACATGCATAAAGATTAACAGGTGTAACAAGAGTCTCAAAGAGGAGTTTCTTCTTATCCCAACTCCAAAGATCGGTTGATTTACAATTGTTTTCAAGCCCATAATAAGCTTTTCATCCCCCAATAATCCTTTTCTCAATGCTATAATTCCAATTGAGCTTGTGGTGAATATAAATTCCAAGATATTTGTATGAAGTCACTTCCTCCAAGTTGTTGTTGTCATATACAAAGGTATCATAAGGGATCTTATTGAATTTAATAATCATGACCTTAGTTTTATCAGTATTAACAATCATACCCATATTGGAGAAAAAATCCTTGAGGATTTTTAGTTGGTTTTCAAGATCATGGGGACTCCTTGTCATAAGAACGATATCATCAGCATAAAGAAGAAGATTGATGACTATACCAGTGAGAGTAGGATCGACACAACCTGCTTTTTCCAAGCAATCTTCTAACTTGTCAATGGATATGCCAAAAAGGGTAGGGGACAAGGGACAACCTTGTTTGACTCCGATATTGCAGTTAATCTCTTTTGACCAGCCCTCGGTGTTTTTAAACTTAGCAATAAAGTTCTCATACATCCTTATTGCAGCAGCCCTCAACTCGAGAGGCACTTTTATCTCTTCCAACCTATTCCAAAGGTTTTTCCTTGGAACCATGTCAAACGCTTTTCTAAAGTCAACAAAACAACAAAAAAGATTGGTTTTAGTATTGCGGAACTCCTCTGCAATGATCCTAAAGGTAATAATATGGTCCACAGTTGAATGATATCCCCTACACCCGGCCTGGCCTTTAGCTCTTTTACCGTGACTTTCTAGCTAAAGGCTAATCTTTTTTTCCAAAATAATTCCATAAAGCTTGGCTAAAATCGAGCTAATCATATTTGGTCCTATAATTAGAGGGAATGTTTCTATCCCCATTTTTTAAAATAAGAACAATAGGGCTTTGCATCCAAGGTTTAGGGATTCCCTGATTAACTGCTAAATTGAAGAGCTTGTGTATGTGAGGGATAAGGATTGGCCCTCCGATTTTAAAATTTCAACTTGGTAGCCTTCAATGTTCTTAGCTTTCCCATTTGCAAACCACTTAACCCAAAACTCTATGTCATCTAAAGAAAAAACTTCTTCCTTTGTTGGGATATTAGGAATGGTGTCCATGGAATTAGGGAACTCGTAAAGAATTTTAAGCTAGGAATTCTAGTCCCTTAAAGGAATCCTATTATTTTGTTTAGTATTGCAGTTTAGAATTTGGCTCTGGAACTTCTTAGGATCCAACTTATATAGTTGTGAAAGTTGTTCTTGCCTTTTATTGATATAGTGCATTTTTTTCCTTTTAATTAAGGCTTTGTACATATTGATCTTATTGACTTTTAAGGACTATTTAGAAGCATCACTAATGGCTTTCCTAGCAATTTTGCACTCTTTATCATACCAAGCATTGGTTGTTCTATTATTCTTTTTATAGGACACCTCGAAAGAAAACTTGTTAATAGAAGTGGAAAGGGTAGTTGTAAAATTATGATAGAGTTCTTCAATGGTGTCCTTATAATTTAGGATATTTAATTTACTATTTAAATCCTTTAAGAAAATGTCAAATTTACTTTTGTCAAAGCGCAAATTCCTTTGATTATCATAATTCTCTTCAATGGCACTCCTATGCATAGAAAAGTTTAGAGTTAGGGTTAAAGGTTTATGATCAGATTCAAGCTCGTGGTCATTTAAAAGGTCAAAAGTTGTTATTTGGTTGGAAATGAGGATATCAAATATCACATAATCTACAACACTATTGCCTAGCCCATGAATACAAGTCATCTGGTTGGAGTTTGGCCACTTCATTACTCCATTGCAAATTATTAGGTCTTGAGCATTGCAGAGCTTGACCAACTCAGTACCAAACAAATTCTCAATTAGGTCTTCAGATCTTCTTTTGTAGCTATTAGATAAAACAAGGTCCTTATCTAGACATAAAATATTATAGTTGCAACCATTACTTAAAAAATTAGCTTGTTTAGTTGCAGTGCTAGCATTAAAGTCTCCTAGCATGAGAATATTACCTTCATTTTTCAGACTATAAATATCTTGTTCTAAATTATTATAGGGACAATTGTTATCAAAATTATTTTTTTTATAAAAAGTAGAATTAATAGGTGCAAAATAGCAAATTGCTTTATACATCTTCTTAACATTGGTGTGAAATTTCTATCCAAATGTATTGATTGAGAGGGTCAATCTTATGAAGTTGAATGTGAGGAGAAATGTTCTTTCTAATATAACAAGTTATGCCTCTTATCCCTTTACGATGGGATTTTTTGTTCCATGCCGACCACAAGACAAATCCTTCTATGTTAGGGACCTTAGACTCCTCATGCTCCCAAGTTTCTACTAGACAGATAATATCAATATCACTTGGGATCCAACTTATCATAGGACCTTTGTGCCATGAAAATCTATGATGGTTCCAAAAAAGGATCATGAGTGTCCCAAATTCCTATTTATTATT
>ML789558.1:574171-585018 GCA_009831015.1 Picea engelmannii
CAATGACGGGAATGAGAAACTTATCTTTAATAGTGATCTTGTTGAGCTTTCTATAATCTGGACACATACGCCATGAGCTATCTTTCTTGAATACCATTACCACTGGTGCAGAGTAAGAACTTTGGCTAGGTCTAATAATGCCAAACTCTAACATTTCTTCAACCATGCGCTCAATTTCACTCTTCTGGGCGTAAGGGTATCTGTATGGCAACGAAACCCCAAGACCTTGAGCTCTGATACCATATGTTAAGAACCAAATATCAATATAGCATAGAAAAACCTCAGAAAAGGTACTCAAGGCCTTGAAAAAGAGATAATTTCATATAATAAGCCTCTTCGAGGGGTCAACCTCCTTTTACCCCACTTAAATGTTCAAGTACAATATGATTCAAAATGAAAATGTCTCCTTGGTATATATAGGAGACTAGGAGGTATAATTACAACTAATGGCCTAAAGCTGACATAAATAAAATAACATTACTCATATAATATGCCCCAATTAAGGGGTAATGAGCCAATATTAGGGCTTAACAAAGGCACTTTCCTTGGTAGAAAATTATGGGTTAATGTTTTTTTCAAGGTAGAGACGTATTCTGGCGTCTTTAAGCCACAAATATATTTCGTTACACGCATAAACCCATAGTTGAGGGATTCATACACGCAGGAAATACAAGTGGTTTTTAAGCGCACATCTATTGGCCACCCTTGTAACCCCTGTTGGTACCCCTTCGAGTGGTAGCGCATCATACATCACCTGTGTACGGATTGGCATAGATTTCCTGAAGCCCTCTTTAGATAAGTCGATCGTCCACCTGACTACTATAGTGCCACCAAGAACAACACTCGAGAAGATATTCTCTAGTACCTGGGTAGTCGGGTAATACAACTAAGGGCACAGTCTAGCCTCCTTAGTTAGTGCCCTGAGATATTGGGCCGAGTACTACTGTTGGACCCCGCACATATATTAGAGAGCTATAGCACAGGGAAAACCCTTGTCTGTAGAAGCCTTGAATACCTAACCCTTGAGGATGGAAAAAATTAAAATAGACAAGATCTATTGTCGCAGAACTGTTTTCGGGTTGCCAAATCACTACACATTTCTTCCTGGTTAAGAATTTGGGCATTTCATCACTACAGTATTATTCAAACCAGAGTATAACACCACAGGTGTAAAAAAAAAAAAAGTTTGGAAATTTTTGCACCATTATTTGAGACCTATTCCATTGGATTTATCTCTTCGCCCTTATCACATTCATACATATCATTTTTCGGCAAAATTTTTTACCCCACCTGCCCCATTTTGGTTCCTTCGTCATCATGGCCCATTCCCATAGCCAAGACTTGGAAGCTTGCCTCAATGCTTTGCAATCTAATTTCACAGAGACCCAACAAGAAGTGAAACAGATCAGTGCCAATGTTGTCGCCATCAATACAACCATGCAGTCCTCCATCGCAGCCTCAATTGAGGAACTCAAACAAGAGATGACTACCCAGCTTGAATCTTTCATTTTGATGATCTACACCAAGCTACATATCTGTGTAGATAACACTTTATCTGACCCACCTCCACATACCAAAGTTGAAACTTCCTCTCATTCCCATAATTATCAGCCCCATCACTTTCAATGTGACCTACGCTTTCCGCAGGTGGATGTGAGCAAATTTGATGGCTCGGATCCCACTAGTTGGGTAACCCAAATGGGACATTATTTCTCTTTATACGGCATTACAGATGACTTGGCCAAACTCCGGTATGGTGTTCTCCATATAGATCAAGAACGTTGGCAATGGTGGCAATGGAGAAAAACTTCACGTCAAGGGTATATTTCTTGGACACACTTCGTGGTAGAGCTTTATGAACGCTTTGACACTAACACCAACCATTTAGGACGTTTTAAAAAGTTGATACAATCCAGAACGGTGGAAGATTTTACAGCTTCTTTTGAGAGCCTGACTTTTCAGACAGAGGGTATGTCTAATGCCTTTTTCCGAGCATGTTTTATCAGTGGCCTCAAGGATGAGATTTGTGCCCATGTCCTCATGGCTCAGCCTCAGAGTTAGGTGGAGGCTACTAAAATATCTAAAGAAGCACAACAAGTTGTATCTTCTCAAAACTGGAAACCCTCCTTTATTCCTCGCACTAAACCAGTAAATCCCACTACTCCCTCTGCTCCACTAAATATTCAAAAATTGACCAGGGCTGAAATGGATAAACACCAACTCAAAGGCCTTTGTTATAATTGTGATGACAAATATTTTCCAGGCCACAAGTGTAAGGAACAAAATATTTTTATGGCCATCTCGGAGGATGTTTCGGAAGAGGATGTTGAAACTCCCCTTGTGTCTAAGTCACCTGAAACCACGGATATAAACCCTCCATCAGACCCTCCCGAAGTAGAACCAGTCATTTCCCTAAATGCTCTCAATGGTTTCTCTTCTCCCCAAAACCTCACGCTAATTGGTTACATCAAGCATAGGAAGGTCATCATTCTGGTTGATAGTGGCAGCACCCATAATTTTATTCATCGCCGCATTGCCCAAGAAACTCATTGTTATATCCATGCAGTCGATAATTTCCAAATCATGATTGCCAATGGAGGCTCCATGAAATGTGGAGGGCATTGTGAAAATATGTGTCTCCAAATTGATGACTACCACCTGAAATATCATATGTTTTCTATCGACATGGGCGGTTGTGACATTGTGTTGGGTGCAGAGTGGCTAAGAAATTTGGGTCCCATTCTCATGGATTTCAAGGAATTAACCAAGCAATTTGACCAGGAGGGTCAAAAATATAAGTTCCAAGGCATCAACACCAGTTCATCGGAGATCATTAGTTCCAATCGCATGGAAAAGCTGCTCAAAAAATGTCATTCTGGCGTTATTTCCCAACTCCATGCCATATAGGCAACTGAGACACCCTCTGTGCCGCAAGACCTCCAATCCATCCTCTCTAAACATCAAGTGGTATTTTCCACTCCCCAAGGACTCTCGCCTTCCCATGGTGTTCATGATCATTTCATTCCCCTTATCCCAGGAAGCCTCCCTCCCAATATATGTCCCTATCATCACCCATTTTCCAAAAAAAATGAAATTGAGAAAATGGTTCAAGAATTGCTTAACGCAGGCGTTATCCGCCCTAGTATGAGCCCCTAATCTTCTCCTGTGGTCATGGTCCTGAAGAAATAAGGTTCTTTGCATATGTGTCCTGACTTTTGTGCCCTCGACAAACTCACCATTAAAGACAAATTTCCCATTCCTGTCATTGATGACCTCTTGGATGAATTGAGTGGCGCCCAGTTCTTTACTAAACTTGATCTTTGTTCTGGCTACCATTAGATTTGTATGAAAGAGGCAAACATTCCTAAGACTACCTTTAGAACTCATGAGGGCCACTATGAGTTTTTGGTCATGCCCTTTGGCTTGTGTAATGCCCCCTCCACCTTCCAAAGCCTCATGAATCATGTCTTTCGCCCTTTTCTCCATCATTTTGTCTTAGTTTTATTTGATGATATCCTCATTTATAGAAAAACCTGGACAGACCATCTTGCTCATGTGGACTGTGTTCTCCATCTACTCTCTCAGCACCAACTTTTCCTGAAACAATCTAAATGTGCTTTTGGCGCTTTAGAAGTCAAGTACTTGGGTCATCTTGTTGGAAAGAACGACGTCAAGGTGGATCCTAAAAATATTGAAGCTATGCAAGACTGGCCTCACCCAAAGACTCTCAAAATTTTGCGAGGATTTATGGGCTTAACAAGTTATTATCGCAAGTTTGTTAAGAATTATGGAAAGAGTGCGGCACCTCTCACCGCACACCTTAAAAAGAATTCTTTCACTTGGACTCCAACAGCTGCTCAAGATTTTCAAACCTTGAAGATGGCCATGTGCACCACTCCAGTCCTATCCCTTCCTGATTTCACAAAGACCTTTTTCCTGGAATGTGATGCTTCAGGGAAAGGTATTGGCGTTGTCCTTATGCAAGAGGGTCGGCCTTTGGCATTTACCAGCAAACAACTATCTGAACGAAATTTGGGCAAATCAATCTACGAAAAGTAAATGTTGGCTATTATGCATGCCGTTTATTTTTGTTTCCCTTATCTATCGAGGCCACGCTTCCAAATTAAGACAGATCATCAAAGCCTCAAGTATTTTCTGAAACAACGCATTTCCTCCCCAGAGCAGCAAAAATGGGTGACTAAGCTCTTTGGATATGATTATGAGATCATTTACAAGAAAGGAAAAGACAATGTGGTGGCGGATGCCCTTTCCCAAAAATATGAATATGAAGGCTCCCTTTTTTCTCTCTCCTTCATTGTACCAGATTGGCTGCAAGTCGTTCGCCAGGAATGGCTACATAATCCCAAAAGTTCGCTTTCGATACAACAATTACAATCCAATTTTTCAGTTTCCCCAGGGTACTCTTGGCTCCATGATGAGCTTCGATACAATTGTCATTTGTATTTAAGTAAACAGACAAAAATTAAATCCACGGTGCTTTTTGAGCTTCATGCTACACCCACAGCTGGGCACTTCGGGTTTACCAAAACCTATGACAGGGTCAAACGTTCTTTTTTCTAGGATGGTATGAAACAAGACATTTGTAATTTTGTGGCCGAATGTGATGCGTGTCAACGCAACAAGGAAGAAACAGTCAAATCTCCTGGCACACTACAACCACTTCCGATTCCACCTGCTATTTGGAGGGATATCTCTATGGATTTTATTACAGGCTTACCTAAATCATGCAATAAATCAATCATCATGGTGGTATTTGATCGCCTTTCCAAGTATGCTCATTTATGTTTTCTTCAAAACCCATTTACAGCATCTGCAATGGCTCAAGTTTTCATGGATAAGGTCTTCAAGCTTCATGGCATGCCGCATTCTATTGTTTCTGATCGCGGCCCAGATTTCACCGGAATTTTTTGGCCAGAATTATTCAAGCTACAAGGCACCCAATTGCATCTCAGCACAACTTATCATCCCTAGACGAATGGTCAAACGGAAGTTGTCAACAAGTGTTTGGAAACATATTTGAGGTGTTTTGCATCAGAAAATCAAAATCAGTGGGTTCAATGGTTACCCCTAGTTTAATGGTGGTACAACACTTCATACCATACAGCTACCCGCATGACTCCTTTTGAAGCAGTATATGGACAAAAGCCACCATCAGTTCTCTCATATTTACTAGGTGTCTAGAAGGTCCAGGCGGTTGACCAAACGCTTACAATTCAAGAGGATATTCTTCATACCCTCAAAGAGAATTTGGTCATGGCCCGAAATCACCTGAAGCAACAAGCAGATGAAGGTCGCTCTGAACGACATTTTGTAGAAGGGGATTAGGTGTTTCTTCGATTGCAATCTTACAAGCAAACTTCCCTCAAGGCCGACCATTTTCAGAAGCTGGCGCCCAAATTTTATAGTCCTTATACAAATTTCAAGCGTGTGGGACATGTGGCCTATCAATCAGCTTTGCCCAGTCCTTCTAAGCTACATCTTGTTTTTCATGTTTCATGCTTGAAGAAGGTGATTGGAACTAAGTGCCAAACTCAAACCAACATTCCCGAATTGGACGAAGAAGGTTCCATTCGGCTACAGCCACAAGCAATTTTGAACCAACGTGAGCGTCGCCTGCATTAGTGAACCATCAAGGAAAGATACAACTCCAATGGAAAGATACAACTCCAGCAGATGCCACTTGGGAACCAGCTACCATTCTGCAGCAATTTCCACATCTCAAGCCTTAAGGACAAGGTTTTTTTCAAGGGAGAGGACATGTTAGGGACCTAACCCCTCACATAGGTAGAACAATGTCTCCTAATGTAAAAAAGGTCAATATTAATAACGCCTTGCAATAAAGTAGAATAAGTCGAATGTAAGAAGACCTGATAGAAGTTTCTGCTTCTAGAAGGATCTTCCTCTAGATGGTTCTATTGATAGGCATATTTAGTATAAATAGGAGTCGAGGGTATGAGAACCCTAACTTGGATATTATTTTAATAGAGCTCTACTCAACTGGAGGTTTCCCCCTCAAAGAGGCCCGTGAACATTACTCTCAGTAATCGAAGTGTTATTTTTGGTGTTATTCTGTTTTCATTTCAGTATTATTGTGGTGTTATTCTGGTTATATTGTTGTTCACCTGCCATTTCTAGTATTTTATTTTTGTTCTGCATACTTTTTATATCTGGAATATTACAATCTCAATGGGGGAGAGGTTTGTTTCTAAGAGGAGGATGGGATAGGGCGTATTTCCTTTAATTTTGAGATTATGAGTTATAAAATTCTTTTGTATTTGCTCTATCTTTCTCGAGGATTCACGAGAGATACTACAACCCCGGACTTTACATCCATAAAGAATAACAGTTGTAACAAGAGTCTCAAAGAGGATTTTCTTCTTATCCCAACTCCAAATATCAGTTGATTTACAATTGTTTTCAAGCCCATAATAAGATTTCCATCCCCCAATAATCCTTTTCTCAATGCTATAATTCCAATTGAGCTTGTGGTGAATATCAATTCAAATATATTTGTATGAAGTCAGTTCCTCCAAGTTGTTGTCATATACGAAGGTATCATAAGGGATCTTATTGGATTTAATAATCATGACCTTAGTCTTATCAGTATTAACAGTCATACCCATATTGGAGCAAAAATACTTGAAGATTCTTAGTTGGTTTTCAAGATCATGGGGACTCCTTTCCATAAGAATGATATCATCGACATAAAGAAGAAGATTGATGACTATACCAGTGAGAGTAGGACCGACACAACCTGCTTTTTCCAAGCAATCTTCTAACTTGTCAATGTATATGCCAAAAAGGGTAGGGGACAAGGGACAACCTTGTTTGACTCTGTTATTGCAGTTAATCTCTTTTGACCAGCCCTCAATGTTTTTAAAATTAGCAATAACGTTCTCATACATCCTTATTGCAACAAACCTAAACTCGAGAGGCACTTTTATCTCTTCCTACCTATTCCAAAAAATTTTCCTAGGAACCATGTCAAAAGCTTTTATAAAGCCAACAAAACAACAAAAAAGATTGGTTTTAGTATTGTGGAACTCCTCTACAATGATCATAAAGTTAACAAGATGGTCCACAGTTGAATGATATCTCCTAAACTTGACCTGGCCTTTAGCTCTTTTACCATGACTTTCTAGCCAAAGGATAATCTTCTTTTCCAAAATAATTCCATAAAGCTTGGCTAAAATCAAGCTAATCATAATGGTCCTATAATTAGAGGGAATGTTTCTATCCCCATTTTTAAAAATAGGAATAGTGAGCCTTTGCATCCAGGGTTTAGGGAAGCCCTATTTGACTGCTAAATTGAAGAGCTTGTGTATGTGAGGGATAAGGCCAGGACCTCTGATTTTGAAAATTTCAGCTTGGTAGCCTTCAATGTCCTTAGCTTTCCCATTTGCAAGCCGCTTAACCCCGAATTCTATGTCATCTAAAGAAAAAACTTATGTCTTTGTAGGGACAATAGGAATGGTGTCCATGGCATTAGAGAACTTGTAAAATCTTTTAAGGTAGGATTTCCAGTCCCTTAAGGGAATCTTATTATTATTTTTGTATTGCATTTTAGAATTTGGCTCCAGAACTTCTTAGGATCCAGCTTATATAGTTGTGAAAGTTGCTCTTGCCTTTTATTGATATAGTACATTTTTTTCCTTTTAATTGGGGCTTTGTATGTATTGATCTTATCGAGTTTTAAGCACTCATTAGAAGCATCCCTAATGGATTTCCTAGCAATTTTACATTCTTTATCATACCAATCTTTGGTCGTTCTATTATTCTTTCTATAGGACACCTCGAAAGAGAACTTATTAATAGAAGTGGAAAGGGTAGTTGTAAAATTATGATAGAGTTCTTCAATGTTGTCCTTATAAGTTAGGAGATTTAATTTACTATTTAAATCCTTTAATAAAATGTCAACTTTACTGTTATCAAAGCGCATATTCCTTTGATTATCGTAATTATCTTCAATGGTACTCCTATGCATGGAAAATTTTAGAGTTAGGGTTAAAGGTTTATGATCAGAGTCGGGCTAATGGTCATTTAAAAGGTTGAAAGTTGTTATTTGGTTGGAAACGGGGATATTAGATATCACATAATCTACAACACTACTACCTAGCCCATGAATACAAGTCATCTAGTTGAAGTTTGGCCACTTCATTACTCCATTGCAAATTATTAGGTCTTGAGAGGTACAAAGCTTAGCCAACTCAATACCAAACAAATTCTCAATTAGGTCTTCAGAGCTTCTTTTGTAGCTATTAGATAAAACAAGGTCCTCATCTAGCCATAAAGGATTATAGTTGGAAATAGTACTTAAAAGAGTAGCTTGTTTAGTTGCAGTCCTAGCATTAAAGTCTCCTAGCATGAGGATATTACCTTCATTTTTCAAACTATAAATATCTTGTTCTAAATTATTATAGGGACAATTGTTATCTAGATTGTTTTTCTTATAAAAAGTAGAATTAATAGGTGCAAAATAGCAAATTGCTATGTACATCTTCTTAGCATTGGTGTCTAAAATTTCTATCTAAATGTAGTGATTGAGAGGGTCAATATTATGAAGTTGAATGTGGAGAAATGATCTTTCTAATATAACATGATATGCCTTACGATGGGATTTTTTGTTCCATGCTAACCACAATACAAATCCTTCTATGTTAGGAACCTTAGACTCCTCATGCTCCCAAGTTTCAACTAGACAGATAATATCAATATCACTAGGGATCCAACTTATCATAGGACCTTTGCACCATGGAAAGCCACGACAATTCCAAAAAAGGATCCTGAGTGTCCCAAATTCCTATTTATTATTATCCTTTTGGTCTCTATCCCTAACAATAGCTTTTCGATATCTAATTATTGCCCATTTTCCTTCTTTCCTGACTTATTTTACCTTTTGAACGCCCTTCCTTAATTCAACTTGGTCTTCGGGAATGAGGTCTTCATTTATAAATATTCATTAGCCTTTTAAGCTCAGAGATTTACAAACCATGCTATATTTATGGTCATTACAACTTACTTTGACACGAATCAACCTATCTTTGTGATCAATTATTTTTCCTAGCATATTTTCTTCTATGAGGTAAGTTCTATCAATTTGTGATTTATTATTTAATTCTTCTTTTACTATTGCTAGTGTATCCTCCTCTTGTTGTTCTTTTATACCAAAAATTATGAGGTTTGAGGCTCTTTTGTTATGCTCATGGTCTAGTTCGATTAGATTATTCATTTCCTCTTTGATGGGTTTGATATTCAATTTGTTTTCCATATTACTGAGTGATCCAGGGGATCAAATTTCGCTCAAAATTCAAATTGCTCGGAATCGATTCAAATCAAACAGGTGCGTAGGCCTCGTTGTCACGAACCCAACACAACTCGTTTGGGTTCAAACAGACGTCGGATGAGTGAGATATCGTGTTCTGTTCAAATCGTCAAACAGGCAAAAACAATGTGTTGACTGTACAATCCGTACGGATGCTGACGTGGTAGGGTCGTACGACACATGGCAGAAGCTGAGTTGGCAGGGCCATACGACACATGGCAAGTTTTGGTTGGCAGTCGTGTGGATGAATCATTTCTTGACACGTGTCATCTTGGTGGCGAATTGATTGGTGACATGTGGCCCAAGCAAGGGCCGCCACGTGTCACCTAAGCAATGGTTTAAAACTTGTGTAGTCGGCAGGACTCGACCCCGCGACCTCCGGGCAAGGGGAAGAGCTTTGGGAAGGGCTGCCCAACCGGCGTGCCCACCCATGGTTCTTAACATATAAATGGTTTAAAAATTATTTGAATTGAATTAAGTGTTGAGTTGGGCACAGTCGGGCACGGTCGGTCACATATAGCCACCATATAACCACTACCGCGCGCATTTTTTAAATGATTACGGAGCCTGCACGCTTGGCCACTTGGTGTGTTTCCACAAGTTTAAACCTTGGCCCTTTTTTATGTGCGGGTGCGGTCACATGGTGACCCATATGTCCACGGTTTTGGCGGTTAGGGGCTAGGCGTGCCCTAACCGTCCTACAGTTCGCACCATTTTGCGGTTGCGCCCGGTGCTAGATTTTAGCACAAATATGAGCGCAGAGGCTAGGTTGAGGACGCAGAGGTGCATTTTGGCGATCTAGAGACAGCAAGTTTGAAGGGGAACTTCCAGGAAGCCTATCTTCTTCAATTTTTGGCCAAACCAGGTGCCGAAAAAGCCCAGCTAGGGGTTTTTGGACGTTCTGAAGCCATTGGAGCCATCCACTTGGAATTTTGAACATTGTAAAGCACATATTTTAGCACTTTAGCAAATAATACAAAAGATCCATTGGAAGCTAGACCAGGAGATGTAGCCCAAGAGATGGGTGAACTCCTTTATCATTTGTTGTGTTATGTGTTTTCTGTTCACTGTTATTTGTTGCTTATTATATGCATCTTGAATGTGTAATTTCTATAAAAGTTGTGTTTGAAAATTGATCCTTTTGCATAAGAACACTTGAATTAAAACTTGCAAATATTTTCAAGAATACAAGCCTTTATTATTTTCAGATCAAGTTGGTATCAGAGCTTATGTTTTTGAAGGCTTGATTATTTGCAAGTGTTTTGTTTTCTGATGCTCACAAGGTTGAAACTCACAAGAGGAGAAGGTCAACTTGTAGAGCCAAGTTCTCATCCTTAAAGAAGAATAATTATATCATCACATCAAGCTTCAAGGAGGCATTCACCAAGTATGGATCATGAAGAGAGTCATGAACATATTCCTACAGAAGATGAAGATCTCAGAAAGGCTTTCATGGAAATGAGAGAAATGATGAAAGTCTTGATGGAAGAAAGGAATACAAGGT
>ML789559.1:0-12736 GCA_009831015.1 Picea engelmannii
GTGAGGTAAAATATTTGACGATGGTAACAAAAATTCACCTAACAATCTACAACATAACAAACAACTAGTTAATGTAAGAATATTAATCGTAAAAATTGCATTCTTATTTTACACATTAATTAACACTAAAAACAAATAGAAAATAATCAACATTTATGTATAATATGAGATGAAACATATTACATACCTTAGTATATGTGTCATACAAGTGTTCGACAAATTATTCATAACCTTTACGTTCACTAGCAACAATGTAGCAGAGAGAAGATTTGTTCTTGATCCTTCATAAAGTAGTTTATTTGTCTTTTCTAATAGAGGTTCATCATAAATACCAGCATTTTCCCCATCCTCATCTGGCTGCAAAAAC
Organism: Picea engelmannii; assembly: GCA_009831015.1. Taxonomy (NCBI): domain Eukaryota; kingdom Viridiplantae; phylum Streptophyta; class Pinopsida; order Pinales; family Pinaceae; genus Picea; species Picea engelmannii. The sequence goes on from ML789559.1 coordinate 368, forward strand.
AAAACTTGGATCATTTAATTTGTCCCATCATCTTCTTCCATGGGATCATTAACTTGATTTGTCTCATCATCTTCTTCCATGAGATCCTCATTTGCTTGGTCGTGATGATGTTCCTTAGCTTGTACAACATCATTTCTACTAATACTTGGTGCAATATTCTTTGGAAAGTTAGAGGGAAACTCTAACTTTATAATTACAAACAATCATGCAAAATTAGTGTATACTATAACAAACATTCAAACAATATATATGCATATATATATATATATATATATATATATATATATATATATATATATATATATATATATATATATATATATATAAAATTGACAAAATAAGAAAAGATAATGAATATATAGCTAATTACCATGGGATGATATTCATTCGATCCGCCATCAATGTGACCATATTTACTACAATGTTTTGTAGTTGTTTCTATTAAAATTATTACGGGACATCTGAGGCAACATTTTTTACAAGGGAAATAACATCTACCATCACCCTTTTCACCCACTTTACTTTTTTCCTCACCTCTAACAACATTTTGCAACATTCTTCCACGCAAAAATACCCTTTTGGAACTATCATTGTTATAGCAAGATTTTCGCAACATATTTAAATCATCAAATATTTATAGTCCAATTTGACGTCACTATCGTCGCAATTTCCATGAATGTGACCTACAAATATTTACTCTTTTTACCTATTTATTTTAGGTCATTTTGAATGTTCAATTTTAATGTTAGGTAAGGTGTTGCTCTTGTGACAGACAAAATACAGTCGTCGGTCTTGAGATGAAAATTGACCATAATAATTTAGTCAAACTAAATTCGTCAAGATAATGGCAAATACAGGATGGATTTAGAAAAAATGAACTTTTTCTCTTGCATGTTGCGACGAAAGAGTACTTTTGTCACAAGTGGTCGTCACAAATTTTGCAATATGTAGTAGTATTTTATATTAGTGAGGCACACCAGAGTCACACCAAGCTCCATATCTTGCGACCTTACCCTCAATTACATCTCCAGATTAATTCCATACGAGCTCCAAAACTCTCAAAACAAACTTCAATTCTATAAAGACTCCAAAATAGGTTCTCCACAAAGATTTTCTCCCCAAAATATATGACAAGATACTTCTAAGGATGATCCAATAATATACCTCATACCCCTTTTTTATATTAAAAATAAGGTTAAAACCCTTACAATACATCCCAAAACACATGGCTAGGTTTTTCCATGTTTGCGTTGGATTTCTGCAAATCATGTCATGCGCGGTGCTTTTCCTCAAAATATGGTGTGCTCTCCTTCCTGGTTCAATATGCCTCGTTTGTTGCACCATTTTCGACATTTTCTCCAAAAATGACTCTTCTCTCAACATAGTCCTATGCCAACAGACCCCTAACACTAACATGTGGCTTGTCCTGAGCCACGCAAACATATTTCACACTCTGTAGAACTACCTCCAGTGAATGAAATTTTTCTTCCAACTCTTTCAATTTCTCCTTATCTTGTGTGCTCTTTCCTGCAAGTAGCTATAGAACCTGCATTGTGATGTGCTATGTCAACACTTCTCTACTTTCTGCATGTGCATGTTCTAAGGAATTTTTATCTGCTTGCATATCTACTATCATTCGTTCATCCTGCTACTGAAATGGCTCCAACTGAGCATGCCTTTCTTATTTCTCCTATTGTGCAGCCTTTACTCATGTTTGCAAATTATTCATATCTTGCACGACCTTCAATATTAGGTATATTTCCATGGTCTTCTGCCTCTTATTCAATTCCTGAACCGCAACATTCATATTTTCCTCTATCTTCTCGAGTTGTTGGATCTTCTCATTTTCTTCCAAGTTGGTCCAAATACGTGCAGTCCTGTCATACAGTTATGCCACTACTTTTATCTCCTGCACTATGCTATCCATGTATGCTATATCCTCCTTCTCTCTACTTTTGTACTTCTGGAGGTGTGCTTAATTTATTTTCTTTGTTAAGTTTGCTATCTCTTGTTCGTATTTCTCCATGGTATACGCAATATTCTATATCTTCTCTTCTATTGTAACTTCTTGTTCTTGCACACAATATGGGATGCTACTGTAAAATTATGCAAGATTCTTCTCTAATTTATTTGTGTTGCTTCTCCTCCTCCTTCTCTAGTGTGATTTTCTCACATGTCACTTGTAAAATATCCTTCACCTCACAATCGAGTGCTAAGTTGGTGGCATCCTCCCTAACTCTATACTGTACTTCCTGCATTACACTCGCTTGTAGTCCATATAATTCTTTCATGGGTATGTTCACCATAACCAAATCCATATGTTCCATGTCCTTCACTAGTCTCTACGTTATGTTTTCATCCACCTCAGACATCTCTCGTGTGACCTTAAACCTATCATTGATCATGATTACTTTATGCATTGTCTCTCCTTGTTCTCTCTGCATTGATTATTTCTGTGCTTTTTCTTTTTGTTGTGATTTTGAATGATGCGTTGTATTTAGTTGTAGTCTCTGTAGGATGTCCTGTAATTCTACTAATTTCTCCATAATTTATTCCTTTTGTTCCTCTATTGCACGTATTTCATCCTCCCCTCTATATTAGAATTTTTATATGACAAACTCTTCATCATCCTATGTAATAGTGATGTTTGGAGTATTCTTTTGATACTTAATATTTTTCCTTATTTCTTCGTCCTTTTTTATAGTCCTCTTCTTCGTTGGTGTTGAGGTCTACACCTCAGTTTTCTTCTTTGTTTCTTCCTCATCCTGTAATTCCTTTGATTGAGAAATATCTCCCTTATCACCATCCCATTTTACTTATGTCCTTGAAATAGTCTCTTTCTTTCTTGGATTTTTGCTTGTTTCTCTACTTCGTAAGGCTTGACCACCCTCTGCAACCTTCCTTGTATTATCTATTAAACTTCTTGTCTTTTTTGATGTTCCTTCTTCTACTTGATCCTTAGTCTTTTTTCCTTTCTTCTCAGTTGTTGGAACCTTCCACTGCATAGGCCAGTCTTTCACGATCCATTCTAATTCTTATCACGATGTAAAAATTCTCATTTCTAGCCACTTGTTCTTTGGATCTCTTCTGGCATGAATCCATAAATGGTGTCTTGAAGCCTTGAAATTACAAATCCATTGATTTTATTGAACTAATTCAATTGGGATCCTACAAAAATTATTTTTCTTTTGGTGCATATCTTCCAAGAACATGGAAAATACTTTGTTGTTCTCCTGCTGGTTCTTAGGGTCCTTTGCCTGCCATAAAGTTTCATAGATCATTTCACAACATTTCCCTTTCCTTTCTAGAAAGGATGAAAATGTTGGCTCATTCCATCCCTCCAATGTTATCAGTATTAGCAACCATGAGTAATGGAATTTTGTTCCATTATCCTGTGCATCTCTGCAATCTATCAAAAACTAGTTCAACAAGTATGGCACCCAGCTAAATACTACACCCTTTCTGCATTGTGTAACTATTGCCATCACTCCGTTCGGGGCCTCTTCCTTTATTCACTTCCTCAAAACTTTGCAATCCATCATCTTGGTGGAAAATATCATTGCACATTCGTTGATGTCCTTTATGATTATTCCCCTGGTTCCCCTGTTTGTCCCAAACTGCTCTTTCACTTCTTTTGCAATTTATTTGTCCCTTACCTTGTTCTCCAAGTAGTCTTCTGGTTTTACACCATTGGTAGGAAATAATGTAATGTTGGCTATGATATCTACATATATGGGGACATACCTATCCATCCATAAGATACCTCCATGTACCCTGGCTAGTAGTTTGTTCATACAAAGTCCCAGATTCTTACCGTGACCTAAATGTGGTATGTCCAACAGATTCATAATTCTTAAGTTGTAGAGACCTGTGATGCACTACACGGGCTCCAAAATGGGTTTCCCTAGGGGTCCTACCTCCCCCCTATTTTCCAAGTAAACTTCCTTCACAAAGTTAGGAAACTTCGATGTATATGTTACATCATGATCTACATATTTTATCTTTGGCACCTTTCCTATCATATCTTCCACTACAACTACAACATATAGAAGATGAGGTAAAGTGATTTCTATTGTTCTCGGTGCTTTTCTCTTTTGGCCCACAATAGGGTTGTCCTCTGAAGCTTCATTCTCATATTCTTATTATTCTTCTCCCTCTATTTCCAGTTGACCTATGATATATTCGACCAATACTTCCTCTGCGATGACTTTTTTCTTCTTTGTTTCCATTTCCTTTGCTGCTGAAGGTTTTTTGGGCTTAGGGTTTTCCTTTCCATTAGGATTTTCTACACTTTGAATCACTCACACATGTTCTTCAGTTGATATTTAGTATTCTATATTGGTAGGACTAATAGATTCCATCTTTGACGTTGTAACTTCCTCTAGCTCCACAAAAGTTTTGGCTCTGCCATTCTTTCCTTCTTCATTCCTAACTATCAGGTTACTTGTACAAATCGATTGGGAGTGCCAACCTTTGGGGGTACCATATAACTATCCTTTCACACAATGGAATTAATTTTCCTCTTTCTGAATCACCCTTTGTTCATGCTCTCAAGTGATCTATTTCTAAAAAATCACGAAGTGTCGAACTTCTCCATTCTTTTCCATTTTTTTAAATCTTGTCATTCATGTTTTGTCTTGTTTTTCAGTTTTTCTAGTTATTTCTTCATTTTATCACATTGTATCTAGTTTTACTATGAGTTGTCTTCTAAATTACATCGAACCAATTTTATTCCCATTGCACACTGTCATTCCCAACTATCTGTGTATCACTTATTCTTCTAATTAATTATTTTTATCCTTCTCTTCATTTTTCTATTTAAATCTTCCTTTTTATTATTTTAACTCTTACTATTTACAATATGTAGAAGTCTACTTGTTGCAATGCAACCAATGAGAGTTAGTATGCCTACTTTCTCTATATAGTTTCATTCGACTACCACTCACCATTCCTTTCACTTCCTTTCCTGCTAAGTCTTGTAGTTGTACAACACCTCCATCTTTGATAGACTTTATCTGATATGGCCCTATCCAATGCATTTTGAGCTTCCTTGGGTGTTTCAAATGCTTACTTTCATAAAGGAGAACCAGATCTACTACCTTAAAATTCTTCTTCTTAATATCTTTTTCATGCCATGATTTATCCTTTTCTTTTTGTACCTCTTGAAGGAAACCTACCATGATTTTGTCCTCTTCTAATTCCATCAGTTGAGAAAATATTTCTTACATTGCACCAATTTTTGTCATATCTGTAATTGCTTCAATGCACATACTTGGTATAAAATAATATAAGGGAACTACTGCCTCCTATCCATAGACCAATATAAATGGTGTTTGTCCTATTATTTTCTTTCATGTAGATCTATAAGCCCAAAGTACAATTGGTACCTTCAAATCCCAATCATCTCCATTTACATTACAAATCCTTGTCAAGGCATTATCCAAAATATTGTTGAAGGCTTCCACTATTCCATTTGATTGAGGGTGGAAAGGAGTACTCTTCTAGTGGTATATCTTAAACTCTTCAAGCATTGCTTCAATTGTACTATTGATGAAGTGAGTCCCATGATGACTCATCAATATTCTTGGACTTCCAAAGCTTTTAACTACATTCTTAAATAAAAAGCGCGTGGTAGTATTTACACTGCAATCCTTTACTGGTGTTGCCTCAAGCCATCTCATCAAGTATTATGTCACTATAATAATATATATGCCTCCTAATCTTCTTGTTGGTGGATTAATTGGACCTACAAAATCTATTTCCCATTTATCAAACACTTGTAAAGTAACCTTTAGTCTTAGTGGCATATCACCCCTAATGGATGGTTGCCCAACTCTTTAACAAATATCACACTTCTGACAATATTCTTTTGAATCCTTGTGAATTATTGGCCACCATAATCCTTTGTGCAATACCTTTTGCACGATAGTTTTTCCTGCGTATTTTCCTCCTGCAATATCCCCATGCACTTCTACTAAAATAATGGGTCTTTCATGCTCCATCACACATCTCTTCAAGAATCTATCTGCTCCAAGTTTGTATAAATGACCTGCAATCAACTTGTAATCTGTAGTTCTAACCACTAAAATTTTCTTCTATGCAATATTAAATTCTCTTGGTGAAAATCTTGTACTAAAAAACTCAATAATTCCAGCAACTTATTCATCTGTAATTTGTACTGAAAAAAATTGTGCATCGGGAAAGTTTTCTTCCAAGTTACTAGGTTCTTCTCCATTAGTTATCTTGGGTAAGTGATCTGGTCCTACATTCAATCTTCTAGGATTAACTACAATTTCAAATTCAAATTCTTGAAATAATAATAGACATCTACATATCCTTCCCCCCACTACTGGCTTATTAACTAAGTATTTGAGAGCTGAATGATCTGTAAACATCTTATATGACTATGATAAAAAAATTCTTGCAAATGCAATAGGGTGATCTATATCACCTTATCTTAGTTGGGTTAATATTGCTCCTAATGCAATTGGAGATGAATCCACATGCATTCTTTTCCCTAATATGGAAATACTAAAATCAGTGCAGTAACCATCCTCTCCTTCAAAATATCCAGACTCTCCTGGCATTCCTCATTCCACTGATGCTTAGTATCCTTCTTTAGCAACTTCTCCATTGGCACAGTAATATGTGTGTATCCTGTTATGAATTTCATGTAATATCCTATATGGCCCAATGTACTTTTCAACTGATGCACTGACTTTGGGGGTGGTAAGTTGACTATGACACAACTTTAGCAGGATCAACCAATAGACCATGTTTACACACCACATGTCTTAACATAATCCCAGAAGGTGTGCTGAAAATGCACTTTTTAATATTTAATGATATCTGACATTGTATGCATCTGTCTAACATCATCCTTAATGTTTCAACATGATCCTTCAACAAAGTGAACATTTTCCAATCATCCAAGTAAAGCTCCAAAAGCGTATGAATAAAGTTCTTGAAAGCTGCTACTACTACCCTTGAAACAATGGTCGGTACATTCTTCAATCCAAATGGCATAACTATATACTGAAATGAGCCCCACTCTATAGAAAATGATGTCTTATGCCTACATTCTAGCATGATCCTAATCTGATGATAACTTGAAAATCCATCTGTAAAAGAATAAGCTTCTTGACCCCCTACACTCTCTAAAAGTTCATCTATAAATGGGGTAGGGAAAGGATAATGTAGGCAAGCATCATCGTTTTTTCTAAAATATACACAAATCTTGATCCCTCCTTGCTTATTTTCTTGCACCACCTTAGGGATGATCCATTATGACTCTTCTATGGGTTCTATAACACTAGCTTCTAGCATCTTGTCAATTTATGTCTTCACCTTCTCTTTGTATATTGGATTAAATTTGTATGGTCGTTGTCTGATAGGTATTTATTCTAGATTTAATTGGATATTCATCTCTCCTATATCTCCTACTAACCCCTTCATCTATGAGAATGTTGTTGGGAATAAGTCACTGTATTCACGCAATAATTATGTGATCCTTTCTACTGTCTGATTATCCCAATAATCTCCAATACTGGCCATCTTTGGGTTTTCTTCAGTTCCAATATTTAGCTTGTTGATATTTAATGGTGCATCATAATATTTTGAATCCATCTTGGGACCTTCTAATTCCCTTTCACCTTCTACTTATTGTATCTGGATATTGTGCAGATTATCTTCTGTTAGTTCTTCTGCTTCTGCTACATGAAAATAATGTAGCAATTGTTTTACTTTCTAACTAGCCTGCCTCTAATATGATGGAATTATTTCAAACTAGGGTTCTTCAAATATTTTTTCTCTTACCACTTTCAGTGGTTTATCAATCTCTGGAATTTCATGTGCAAAGGAAAATGTAACTACAAAGTTTTGTTGTATCTATTTCCAGTTAGCAGTTTCTCTACGTTGTTCCTATTCTGTGTACCAGTTCTTCGGAATGACTTATATTGTGTGAATAAACTTGTGTGTCCATTCTTCTAGTGGTACCAATATCCATTGAACTATGCAATTTTATACATTCTATTGGGGTTGTCCAAATACCTCATATTTCTCCTCATGTTTATACTCTTGTTCTGCGATGAATATTATGTGCAATAACCTTTTTCACTGAAACCAATTGTTGATACTGTCCTTGTGTGTACCCCCCAATCTTGTTGGTGTATATTTTAAAGAAATATATAACACTAGTAATGTTTTGTTTTCCATAACCTCTACCTCATACTTCATTAAAAATTAGGAGGTTCTCTTACCACTGTACCAACCCATCTCAACATGAATGTCATTCTAACACATATCCTGGTAGATAATTCATGTAATTGATGCTTCCATTTCTCCAGTCCCATGTCAGAGTCCAAAGAACAAAAAATAATACTCGTCCAACTGAGCATGCCATGTGTAGTTAGGATGATAAATCTTCTTCACTTGTGGTAGTTATGTATAGGTGATTCACATCTTTTGTAAGAATATTATCTGTCACAAGTTCCACATAGATTCTTCCTTCTCGGGGATCCAATGGCACAATAAGTCTGTATTCTCCATACTCAATTATAATCTTCCTTGTCTTCAAATTGATAATATTTGAGTTATCAAAAGACCAATGTAAACCGAATAGTGCTATATATGGCGAAGTATTTTCCACTATGTCAATGAATTCAATGTCATCCATGGTGCACACACAATCTAGATCAACTGGAATCCCCTTGAACCTTCCTATTGACACCACTCTGTGTTGATTTTCCAACTTCAACTAAATAGTTGAATACCACAATTGTGGTTCTCCCATAGCTTCCCAAGTTTTCTTTGGAAGAAAATTGACTTCATATCCCAAGTCTAGTATAATATGCCCCATATTGAAATATTCTATGTTAGCATTCAATATGAATTTCCTACTAGTTATACTCTTCTTTCAGACCTTATTTACTATTTCTACCCACTCTTCACCAAGATTACACTTTTCTACTAAATTATATACTACATGTAAGGAATGTTTACCACTCAACAATTTGACACAAGCTTTGAAAATTTTTCTTAAGCTACTTACTTGTTCCGAGGACTTATCTTGATTGGTCTGATCAAATAATGAAGGCATGTCATAGAATGGTATCTCATCTACTGGATTCATTCCTAAAGTGGATGCAATATTTTCCTTCGATATCGCTTGTCTAGCTTCATTGAATATTTCTTTCTCTTTGTGTGCATAAAACTTCTATTTAGGAGATTTATTATTCCTAACCCATTGGTATTAATCATGATCCCTCTTGGCTGCATCTTCTCCTTTCTTAGCTCCACCTCTAGTCTCTATATTAATCCTCTTCCCATATTCTTCATTGTTATCCACCTTGATCCATTGCACGTTATGATTAGTTTGGTTCTTCTTGTCCTATATTTTTATGAACAATGTTGGACAATATTCTATTTCATGGTATGTTTCACGACAATACATGCATGTCACAGGTGGTTGTGGGAATTCTCTTGCATAGTTCCCTGGTTTATAATAGTTATGACACACTACTGGTCCTCAACCTCCTCCAAATCCTCTTCCTCCACGACCTCCTCCTATGAAGCCTCCTTTGTTGCCCTGATTATTTCCACATGGTGTGTTATACTGAGGTCCTTGATTATACTGTGGTTGCAGGTTATTGTATTGTTGTGGTGTTGTGAACTGTTGTGCAGGATTATACTATTGTTTCCCTTGAAACTATTATGCATTATACTATGGTTGTGCTGCAAACTGCTACGCGAGATTGTACTGTGGTTGTTGCGCAATGTTATACTACCGTTTTTGTGTATATTGTCATGTTACATGTTCAACCTACACCGTGTATGTATGTGAAATCATTTCCCTTATGATATCCAAGGTTCTATAGTCCTTGTCTTCGTTTCCAAATTACTTACAAAAGTTACAAAATGTGCTCTTCAGTATTTTCTGATATTTATGCATTAGGGAGAAATGATAGGGATCATGCCCATGTGTTTTTCAAATATCACACCATGGTCCTCCTGAAGTTAAAGGTTTTGGCATAACCACTCCAATATACTGTAAAAATAATGGACACTCATTCTTGTGATGGCCTTATCTCCTACACATTGTACATTGGACATCTTCTCTTTTATCCTTTACTTTGTTTTGATTCAAATGGAATGTTACAATCTTCAGATATTTCTTCAGCTCGTCCACAACTTGATCTGTATGTTTGTACTAGTTTTCCTCTAGTTCTAAGGTTTCCTGCAGAGCCTCACCCTAGCTTTGGAATTTATGTTGTCTCAAAGGATACTTCAAGTGTGGAAACAAAGAATTAACAAACAAATGTCTATGATTTGTATCAATAATGGTGTAATTTAACTTACATTTTAACCTCTTAAACTTCTGGTCCATTTCCCAGACTGATTCTCTTGGTTTTTGCTAGATACCTATCATTTCATTCATAAATTAGTATTCTCAACTTGGCTTATGAGATTAATTTATTAACTGCCTCTTCACATACTCTATAGTTGTAGGTGTTCCTGTTTAGTTATTTTTTGATAGACCCATGTACCAATCAACTGCACGGTCTCTATTGGATTACTGAGAGGGGGGTGAATTAGTAATAGAGAAATCTAATCCTTTTTAACCACATAATACAAGTGTTATATCAATGAAGCATTATCATCCAATAACTACAGAGTAAACAAGTAATGAAAAAAGGAACAAACATACACATACATAGTACACTAGTGTTTTACGTGGAAACCCAAATAGGGAGAAAACCACATAATGATTTTTCTTATATGTCTTGAAGAATTACATTCATTGGAAGCACCAACTTCTTTTGTTTTCTAGCTGCAATTGGAAGGAGGCTCCAACCCCCTAGTTTCTTAAGCTACAACTTGAGGGAAGATCCAACTCCCCAATTCTCTGGCTACAACTAGAAGAAGGCTACAACCCCCTATGTTCTCTGGCTACAACCGGAAGGTGGCTACAACCACCTGTCCTTGCCCGGTCCTGCCACCCTAAAGTAGAATTAGAATGATGGAACCACTGTCAACCTGTCACTATGAGATATACCACTGTAAACCTGTACCAATAAATCTGAACCATGCATCAATCTGTACCTCAACCTATAATCAACATGTACCATAAACAAGTGCATCAATCATGCACCAACCTGTACCAAATAACCTGTAATCAAGATGTACCATAAAAAAGTGCATCCAACCATGTACCAAGTATGTACCAATCATGTGTCAACTACTCATCAACTATGACTCATCAATATGTACCAACATCATCAACTATATACCTCATGTATGTGCCAACTCATCAAATACTTGTCTCAACCATGTACTCAACATGTACCTCAACCAAAAGACCTCATCAATTTCATCATCCAAATCTGATTTGTAGCTCTGCAATAGACTTGGTGTATATGATCACATTCCTGCAAACCTTCATTAACTTCAACAACAACAAACTAGCATTTTCATCAAACTTTTCTTTAGTCTCACATGCCTAGTTTTGGATTAGTGAACAACCCTAACTTGAAGTAATTATAACTTTGTACCTATAATGTATAAAGATATGAAACTGTTAAACAGTGTTCTTTAGTTTGGTTTATGCAATTCCTCTAGGTGTCGCTACTTGTAACCTCTCACAAAAGGATTTATAGCAAAAAGGACATAGCTTGCTGAATTATGGCTTATTCTAAAGATCGACCTTGTAGAGCAAGCCCCACATAGAATATTTTTTGAATTGATATGAAAATGTTACACAACATACTATAGACTGTACCCTAACCAAAAAATTTGGTTTCACTTAATTGGGATCTGTTATGAAGAAGTTATGACGTTTTTACCTGAAACACCTGGTTTTGACTAGTTTGAGGACTAACCACAATCCCTATTTTCCACGGAGTGTAAGTCCAAAAATACAATAACCCACAAGATCATTTTTTTTCCATAGATACTTGGATATGTTTTCTCAATGGAATATAAATTTCATGGTCTGAATCATTATAGAAAAAAAGGTATAGCGAAAATGGTGAGATGACCTGTAAATAACATACCTTAGAAAACACCATCAAAAGAATTTATCATTCCTTGCATTTCGTCCTTCTTTTCTTCACCTTCCCTCAGAATTTCGGCTTATATATCCTTGGTTACCTCATACACCTATAGATATCCAATATGCTCAAGTGTTATTAAAATGATAGAGCGTTGCCTCTTATTTATACTATCCAAATAGCTTCCTTAAAAACATCTTCTAGGTCACTTGGCCCCACTTTCCTTATTTTAGGGTTAACCCACTTCTAATTTCTCCATTAAATTTATTATTGAAAAAAATTATTTTGTATTCACTTTGAATTATAATACACTCATTACTTC
>ML789559.1:28140-77953 GCA_009831015.1 Picea engelmannii
CCTAGTCTCCTATATATACCAAGGAGACATTTTCATTTTGAATCATCTTGTACTTGAACATTTAAGTGGGGTAAAAGGAGGTTGCCCCCTCGAAGAGGCTTATTATTTGATATTATCTCTTTTTCAAGGCGTTGAGTACTTTTTCTGAGGTTTTTATATGTTATATTGATGTTTGGTTCTTAACATCATCTTTGCTCAACTTACAATTGGTTTGCATGGGAGTGATAATTGGTTTTCAATCTTCCATTCCGAACCTCTTTATCATTTCTATGATATACTTGGTTTGAGAAATAAAAATTCGTTGGTTGCTTTGATGTATCTGAAGTCCCAGAAAGAAGGATAGTTCTCCAAGTAACGACATTTCAAATTCATTCTGCATGTCTTTTGCAAATTGTTGGCTTAACCTGTCATCATCACTACCAAAAACAATATCATCAACATAAACTTCAATTAATAAAATATTACCTTGACTTACCTTGATGTAGAGGTTGTTGTATGCATTTCATTTTCTGAACCCTACCTATTGTAGATACTTATCCAGTCTGGAGTACCATGCTATAGGAGCGTGTTTTAGACCATACAAGGCCTTCTCTAATTTACATACATAGTCTGTGTTATCTGACAACTTAAATCCTTCTGGTTGTTCAATTTAGATTTATTCTTCAATTTCCCCATTCAGAAAAGATGATTTTACGTCTATATGATATACTCTAACATTTTTGGAGCATGCATAAGCTAAAATTAAATGGATTGCTTCCATTCTAGCAACTGGGAAAAATGTCTCTTCAAATTTGATTCCTTCAATCTATGCATATCCCTTACATACCAATATAGCTTTGTTCCTTGTAACATGTCCATATTCATTCAATTTCTTCATGAAAACCCATTTTGTGCCGATCACATTCTTATTCTTTGGTCTTGGAACCAATTCTCAAGTGTCATTTTTCTCTATTTGATCCAATTCTTCATCCATGGCCTTATTCCAAAATTCATTCTTGTTGGCTTCTTCAAAACAATTTGGTTCAATTGTAGATAAGAGTGCTAGGTGTGTTTGTTCTGGTGAACGGATTTTTCTTCTAGCCTCAACTCCTGCATCTTTGCTTCCAATAATCTTATCTGAAGGATGCTTATTCTGTACTCATTTGCTAGGTGTCTTTGGAGATAATTTATGAGCTTGTTCTCCTTCTACTATCAGATTCTCTTCATCTTCATCTTCCTCTTCTATGTCTTTTTCATCTTCTTCTTTGAAAAGTTGTTCCATTGAATTGTTTTCTTCTTCCTTTGATTCTAGTCTGCCTGTTTCATCAATTGTTACGTTGATGCTTTCCACAACTTTGTTCAATCTTAGATTGTAACACTTGTATGATTTCCTTGTACTTGAGTAACCAATAAGTATTCCTTTGTCTACATGATAGTCAAACTTTCCTATTCTTCCATCTTCTCTTTTGATGTAGCATTTTCTTCCAAAAACCTTGAAGTGCTTCACATTTGTTGTTCTTCCTTTCCATAGCTCGTAGGGAGTTTTATCAATGTTGTTTCTGAGAATTACTCTGTTTTGAATGTGAAATGTTGTATGCACTGCCTGTATCCAAAATATATCTGTCAATTTGGAATCCATAAGCATTGTTCGAGCCATTTCTTGTACTGTCCTATTCTTTCTTTCAACAACTCCATTCTGTTGAGGTGTCCAAGCAACGAAGAATTGTCTTTTTATTCCATGACTGCTACAATAGTCCACAAATTCCTTTCAAGTGAACTCTCCTCCATTATTAGATCTCAAACATTTGATTCTTGAATCCATCTCATTCTCAACCATTTCCTTGTAGATCTTGAAATTTTCAAAAGATTTTGACTTGTTCTTAAGAAAGAAAACTACAGTCATTCTTGTATAATCATCAACTAATCACATAAAGTATTTTTCACCTTTTAAGCCATTTTTTGTAGTTGGTCCAACTAGATCAGTGTGCACAATTTCCAATGGTCTTATTGTTGAATATTCCTTTGAATTGAACATGTTCTTTGTTTTCTTTCCTTGTTGACAATGCTTGCATAAAGTGTTGGTTGGTTTCGTGATATGGGACATTTCTCTGACTGCTTCTCTTTTGTTGACTTTGACAAGGTTATCAAAATGCATGTGACCCATTATTCTATGCCATAGCCAACTTTCATATTCATTTCCTAGACAACACTTTTCATTTCCAATTTCACTTAACACATATATGTTGTTTGAAGTTATTGCAACTGTACTGACCAATTTCCCTGAACCTTCTTTTCTTATCTCACACTTTTTTGAATCGAAAGTAAGTTTATGACCTTCATCACACATTTGACTCACACTTAGAATATTATGTTTCATATCTTCTACTAGTAGAACATTTTGTGCCTTTTCATTCTTGTTCCCAATTCGAATTATGCCTTCTGCAATGATTTTGGATGAATTATCATTTCCAAAGGAGACCGATCCATTTTTTTCTTTTCATAATGTAATAAATTTGTCTTTATCACCTATCATGTGTTTTGAAAATCTATTGTCAACATACCAACCATGTTTCTTCTGCTTAGCTTGTAGAGCGACTATGCATTCTTCATTGCTATACTGATCTTGCTTTCTTATCCATGTGGTTTTCTGAGGTTCTTGTTTGTGACTATTGCTATTATGTTGAGGTACTTTAGGAGGGACTGTCATTCTTAAATCCTTGGCCATGTGTCCAAAATTGTTACATTTGTAACATTTCATTTCAGTTCTCAAAGATTCAAACCTATTGTAACTTCTTCTTTGTGTGTCACTAGGTCTCCTTGAATAATCCCTTTGTGTATAACTCTCAAATTTGTTACAATTCCTATTGTTAGCTCAACAATTCACAACTTTATGTCCAAAATTATTACATGCATAACATAAACCAAAAAATATAGTTTGATACCTGGGAGTTGAATATCTTCTGAAAGGAGGTGCTCTTATGAATCCTTCTTCTTCTTAAGGCCTATCTATGTGTTGTTGATTCTGAAATATGAATCTTGTTGGTGGAGTGTCCCTGTAATCTCCCATGTATATCTTCCTATCCTCTTTGATTGTTTCTTCATAGCCCTTTAGATTTGTTTCTTTCTCTTTTGTTTTGGAGCTTGATCCCTTTTCTGTCTGATTGTATCCAAGTCCAAACTTGTCAAGATGAGATTTTTGACTGCTGATAATGTCATCCAGAACTTTTGAGCTATTATTCATATTTTTCTTTTGAATATCCTTTCTTAGTGTGTCAACCTCTGCTTCCAAGTTTCCAATGATATTTTCCTTTTCTTCTAGTTGTTCTTTGAGTTCTTATTCAATTATTTTATCCTCTTCTATTTGAACCTTCAATTTTGTGATCATTTGTTCTAGTTCTCGAGTTTCTATTTTCTTGTCTAGTTCTACTTGTTATTTCTTGTTTTTCTTCTTTTCTCTTCTGATAACTTCTATGGCACACATTAATTCTTTTTGATAGTCAACTTCCGCCTCTTCAATTTCTTCTTCGACTTCTTCACATTTTTCTTCGGCTTCTTCATATTCATCTTCAGAGTCTTCTTTGTCAGTGTCTTTTACTACCATGAATAAAACTCTTCATGTCTTATTGTCACTGACTTCATCTTCATCTGATGATGAGATGTCTTATTTGGTAGATAATCTTTTCTTTAAAACATTCTTTGTAGTTCTTTTTCCTTTATATGTGTGTTTTCCTTTTGAGTAACCTTCATCAATTCTCTTTTTCTTATGAGGAAATTTGTTAGCAAACTGACCAATACCGTCACAATTAAAACAAATTAAAAGGATATTACCTCTATACCTACCATTGGTTCCCTTGTTCAGTCTTTTGATGAAGTTGGCCACTTCTTCATCATCTTTTGAGGCGTCACTGTTGCTGCTATATTCTTCTTGTTCCTTTTTCTTTTGCTTTGATCTTTTGGATACCTTGAAGGATGCTTCTTTTACATCTGGATTTTCCTTCTTAGTTCTCATTTCATATGCTGTGAAGATTCCATGCAGTTCATCCATACTTATGGAGTCCAGATTTGATCTTTCTTCTAGTGCTGATATCTTAGGGTTGAATCTCATAGGAAGAGATATTAGTTTCTTTTGAACAATTACAGATTCTTCAATTTCTTCTCCTAATTCTATGATTTCATTCACTGTTTCATCGACTCGTAAGAAGTAGGCTGTGATATCTTCATGTGCCTTCATTTTTAGTTGCTTGAACTGACCTCTGTAAGTCTAAAGTATTTTTGCTTTGACTTTTGTATCTCCTTCATAAATATTTTGAAGATTGTGCCAAATCTCTTTAGAGTATTTATAGTGTAAAACTTTGGTGAATACCGTATCACTAAGACCATTCAAAAGTGCATTTGTGGCTTTGGAATTATTCTCACTGAGTTTTACTTCTTTGTCATTTGTTGGTGGAACTATTGGTGCTGTGTATCCATCTACAATTGACTGTCAAACTTGAAATCCTTGTGCCTGTATATATGTCCTCATCCTTATGCTCCAAAAAGCATAATTCTATCCATCAAACTGTGATATTCCATTTTTATATGAGTTGGTACTCTCCATGATATACCTTTCAGTGGTTAAACTGATTTCTGAAGGAACCTTCTATGATACCAATTGTTGGATTACTAAGAAGGGGGGTGAATCAGTAATAGAGCAATCTAATCCATTTTAACCATATAATCCAAGTGTTATATCAATGAAGCTTTATCATCTAATAAATGTAGAGTAAATAAGAAATGAACAAATGAACAAACATACACATACACAGTACACCAGTGTTTTACGTGGAAACCCAAATTGGGAGAAAACCACGGAATGATTTTTATTATATGTCTTGAAGAATTACATTCATTGGAAGCACCAACTTCCTTTGTTTTCCAGCTGCAACTGGAAGGAGGCTCCAACCCCATAGTTTCTCAGGATAAAACCTGAGGGAATCTCCAACTCCCTAATTGTCTAGCTACAACCCCCTATGTTCTCTGACTACAACTAGAAAGTGGCTACAACGATTGTCCTTGCCCCATCCTACCACCCTAAAGTAGAAGTAGAATGATGGAAAAACTGTCAACCTATGACTGTGAGATATACCGTTGTAAACCTGTACCAATAAATCTGAACCATGCATCAACTTGTACCTCAACATGTACCATAAAGAAGTGCGTCAACCATGCACCAACATGTACCAAATAACCTGTAATCAACCTGTACCATAAAAAAGTGGATTCAACCATGTACCAAGTATGTACCACTCATGTGTCAACTACTCATCAACTATGACTCATTAATATGTACCAACATCATCAACTATATACCTCATGTATGTGCCAACTCATCAACTACTTGTCTCAACCATGTACTCAACATGTACCTCGACCAAAAGACCTCATCAATTTCATCATACAAATCTGATTTGTATCTCTTTAATAGACTTGGTGTGTATGATCACATTCCTGCAAACCTTCCTTAACTTCAACAACAAGAGACTAGCATTTTCATCAAACCTTTCTTTAGTCTTACATGCCTAGTTTTGGATTAATCAACAACCCTAATGTGAAGTAATCATAACTTTGTACCTGTAATGTATAAATATATGAAACTAATAAACAATTATCTTTAATGTGTTTTATGCAATTCCTCTAGGTTTCACTACTTGGAACCTCTCATAAAAGGATTTATAAAAAAAATGACATACCTTGTTGAATTCTGGCTTATTCTAGAGAGCGACTTTGTAGAGCGTTCCCACATAGAATATTTGTTTAATTGATATAAAAAGGTTACATATTGTACCCTAACTAACAGATTTGGTTTCACATAATTTGGATCTGTTATGAAGAAGTTATGACGTTTTTACCCGAAACACCTATTTTTCACTAGTTTCAGGACTAGCCACAAACCTTATTTTCCACGGAGTGTAACTCCAAAAATGTAATGACACACAAGCTAAATTTTTTACCATAGATACTCAGATATGTTTTCTCAATGGAATAAAAAATTCATGATCTGAATCACTATATAAAAAATGTTATAGTGAAAATGGTGAGATGACCTGTAAATAACATACCTTAGAAAACACCATCAAAAGAATTTATCCTTCCTTGCATTTCAACCTTCTTTTCTTCAACTTCCCTCAGAATTTCATATTATATATCCTTGGTTACCTCATACACCTATAGATATTCAATATTCTCAAGTGTGATTAAAATTAGAGAGCCTTGCCTCGTATATATACTCTCCAAGTAGCTTCCTTAAAAACATCTTCTAGGTCACTTGGCCCCACTTTCCTTCGTTTAGGGTTAACCCACTGCTAATTTCTCCATTAAATTTATTATTGAAATAATTTATTTTGTATTCACTTTGAATTATAATACACTCATTACTTCACTTTATTATTTACATTTTAAAATATCTTAAACCACTTTGACTACTTTGACCTTTTGGGGCTTCTAGATGACATATGAGGGTCCTCCAACTTCATAAGGTCATAACTCTCAAACCATGAGGTGTTATGTGACGTTCCACATACCACCAGGAATGGAATGACGTTTACTATCCATATAGAATAGTATTATCTGAAAATATATCATAACTCATACTATTATCCATCAAACAAACTTGGGTCCATTACCCAAACCCGGGGTCTCCAACTTCTCATGGCCATAACTCTCTAACCGTGAAGAGTTATGTGACGTTCCACATACCACTGGAAATGGAATGACAAGAAATGTCCATCTAGGATAGGTTACCTAACAAATTCATTGTCCTTAATATCATTATTCCACAATTAATCATGGGTTCTCTTACTCCACAAAGCGTCTTCCCATGAGGGATATCACCATAAGGGGACCACTTTGGAGTTCATCCACCTTTACTTCTTATAAAACATGACAAGACAATAATTAGTCATATTTACATCAAACAATCTTCGGTCCATTAGCCAAACCTTTGTGATGCGTGGATTTCTTCAAGGGTTGACATCAATGACAACCAACCTTAATCAACAATCTCCCCCTTTGGCATTGATGGAAACACTCTGATGCAATACTCAAAATCATATCACTCATGCTCCCCCTGGAACCATGTCTCTATCCTCTATATCTGATACATTTTCCTCTGTCCTCTACATCTGATAAATATGCTCCCCCTGGAACCATGCCTCTGTCCTCTTCTTTTGATAAATCTCTCCCCCTTTGTCATCAATGACAAAGGTATCTTTCCATCCGTCGTTTCTCCCCCTGACTAAACTATCCTCTTATGGTGCTTCCTCATGTACATCTAAGACATATAAGATAAGCATTCAAAAATCATTCAAAAAGAATTCATTTTGGAGTAGAAATAACTCCAAGTCTTTGGTGAATATATTCAAAGGATTCCTATGGAAGTGGTTTGGTAAAGATGTTTGCCACTTGTTCTTTTGTGCCCACATACTCAACTCTGATGTTCTTTTCTGCAACTTGTTCCTGTAGAAAGTGATACTTTATTGGAATGTGCTTTGTCTTGGAGTGCATCACCGAGTTTTTTGAGATACTGATGGCACTTGTATTATCACAATATGAGATACTGATGGCACTTGTATTATCACAATATATTAGAATGGGCTCATCATATTCAACCTGTATATCTTTCAAAGTTTGTTTCATCCAAAGAACCTGTGTACAACATGCAGCTATTGCAATATACTATGCCTCGGCTATAGATAGAGATATTGATGATTGTTTCTTGCTTAACCATGATACCAAACACTCACCTAAGTATAACGTTTCTCCACTGGTGCTTCATAAGTCATCAATACAACCTTCCCAATCTGCATTTATGTAGGCAATAAGTGATATATCTTTTCCTTTTGGATACCATAATCCAAACTCTTATGTTCCTTTGAGATATCTGAAAATCCTCTTTACTACTAATACATGTGATTCCTTTGGTGTTGCTTGAAATCATGCCACTTGTCCAACTGTTTGCATTACATATGGTTTGGATGTTGTCACATTTATTAGGATTCCAATAATTGAAATGTATTGCCTTTAATGTATAGACTTCGAATAATCATCTTTGCTCAACTTACAACTGTTGGAATATTGGTTGTTGTCATTGATATCAACCCTAGTCATGGGTTTTGGACCGCAATATTGATGAAGGTATTTGGACATGAAGGAAAATGTACATGAAGATACAACACCCATGGATGGATAGTATACATCATGTTGTTTCCAGTGGTATGTGGCACATCATGTGGATCCTCATTGTTGAGGAGAAATGAATTTTCGAAGATGACAAAGTGAATTAAAGAAGGAAGTACATGTAGGCCCTGAAGATAATTAAAGAAAAAAATTGCAAAATAAGAAAGTGTGAGGTCGGCCCTAATGTTAAAAGGAAGTGACATAAATGGTATAAATAAACATCATTATACATTCATTTGATACAAGTCAAATTTCAGAGGTAATAAGAAGAAAAGAAGGCCATATTTCAAGGGAGGATGAAGTCTTTTGGTGATGTGTTCTAAGGTATGTTATTTTCAGGTCATCTTACCATTTTTGCTATAACTTTTTTTTATAGAAAGATTCAGATGGTAAAATCAATATGGTATTGAAAAGACATATCAAGGTACCTATGGTAAAAAATTAGCTCTTGATTCTCTATAATTATGGAGATACACTCTATGGAAGATAGGGTTTGTGACCAGTCTTGAAGCTATTCAATAAACATGTGTTCCAGGTAAAACAAACATAACTTCTTCATCGATAATCCAAATGAAGTGGAACAAATTTCATTGGAAAGAGTACAAATTGTAGTTTCTTGTGTGTGAGTTTCATAATTGGATGTTAATTATTGAGCGCGGGGCATTCTATGCAAGTTCACTCTCCTGAATAGACCAGAATTGAATAAAGTCTACCATTCTTTCTATAACCTCTTTTTGGGGAGGATTCAAGGAGTGAAAATTGGAGGAGTTTCAGAGAATACATTGAGTAATATTATCTATAGGATCATAGTACTCCAAGAATTGAATAATTGAAGAAATTGAAGAAGTATCAAGAAGCATTATCAGGTTCTATGTGATGATTGGTTGATGGTGATGATTTAATGTAAATTTTTATTATCTCTCATATATTCTTGGGTGGAAGGAAGGGGAAAGGATTGAGAGTTAAACTCTCTCTTGATATTGGAGGATTGTATATTCCTCTTGGAGGTTTATCCCTCCCTTTACATTTGGAAGCTGTAGCTACTTTTGGAAGTCATTACTTCCCTTGAACAATAACTATTGATTATTTCTCATATATTGTGCACGAAGTATTGTGGTGTATTGGTGTAACTCTTATACTATTGTTCATTTATCATTGGATATAGTTGAATGGTTTAAGTATAAGTTGAAAAAGGTTTTCAATTGTACTTGATACTGATTCACCCCCCTCTCAGTATCAACAATTGGTATCAGAGTGGGTTACCTTCAATACAGTTTAACCACTGGAAGGAAGATCCTAAGAAAAAATGGAAGAAAAAATTCCAAATGGGATTCCACCATTTGATGGAAGCAATTTTGAATACTGGAGTAATAGAATGGAAACTTACTTGAAATCTCTTGGGGCATATGTTTGGTTCTCAGTTTCTTCTGGATACAATGCTTTGAAGAAACCAAAGATTGTAGCTCAGAAGGAAGAAAAAAGGAATAACAAATTGGCAATAGATACCATCCTAGATGGATTGATAGATTCAGTGAAATCCAAGGATGGATCATGTGCATCATCAAAAGAGCTTTGGGACAATCTACAAGACCTTTATGTAAGGGAAGACGCAGAATAAGAAGAAGTTGAAGAAAATTACAACATCTCAGGTTTCAAAGAAGAAAATAGAGGTCAGTTCTTTTTCTTTAATTGTGAAGGAGTAGGTCATGTTGAATTTGAATGTCCTCATCCAAGGATTGAAATAAATGACACTAAAGAATAAAATTCCAATGAATAAGAAGAAAATCATGAAGAAAAAATTATTCAACAAGAAGATGAGAATTCTAAAAAATTGAAGCATGTTGAGATTGAAAATAGCAAGCTCAAAGACACGCAAAGAAAACTAAGAAGTGAATTGGGTAGTTGTGAAAATACAGTTGTAATCTTGATGAAACAATTAGAATACTTTGAGAAACTAAGAGAATAAACCATTTCCTTGAAAACTCTACTCGAAGAAAAAAAAAGAATATGAGAAGTAAGGAATGCCCAAATGATGAAGAAAGAAGAAGATTGTGAGAAACTGGAACAAGAAGTTGTCTCATTGAGGAGGAGCTTAAGAAACTCTCAAGTGCCAAAAGACTTAACACATATTGGATGCATGGGTGAAACTTCATACAAAAAAGATGCAAATACCAACAAGAAGGTTGAAGAAAGAGCTACACAAATAATTGATGAGAAGTGGACCAGGATACCAGAAAGAAGGAATGATTACAAAAGAGATGAATATCTAAGAAGACCTCCTAACTTCAGGAATCAAAGAATCTTCAATCAGTATGAAGGAAACTATAGAAGAATAGATCATGAACCCAGATGGACTACATCATAAAGAAGCCCACTTACTTCAAGGTATCAAAATTTCTTTCTTGGTCATTGTTATACTTGAAATTTTTTTGGACATAAAGCAATTAATTGTAGAATCAATGAAAGGAACACATATGCAAGAAACATGAATGGTGTAAATAGAAGATATGGAAATCATCATGAATTTGTCAATAGAGGTGATAATTCATTTTCCCCATTGATGGACAAAAACATTGCATGCTACAAATGTAATTATCTTGGTCACAAAGCATGAGATTGCAGATATATGAATGAAGATGTCCCTATGCCAACCACAGTATGGAGAAGGAAAGAGATTAAAAACAATGAAGATTGTTGAATAGAATTGACCATTGAATAATGTAAAGAAGAAGATGAATGGTACATAGACAATGGATGTTCTTCACACATGACCGGGGATCAAGACAAATTCATCATCTTGAAGAGAAAGGGTGGCAATGTTGCATTTGGAGATGACTCATTTGTCAAAATAATTGGAGGAGGTGTAGTAGATCTTGGAAGAAAAAATGTAAAAGAAAATAATTTTCTATTGGTTGAAGACTTGAATCATAATCTACTCAGTGTTAGTAAAATGTGTGATCAAGGATACACTCTTATGTTTGACTCCTGAAAATGTAAAATTAGAGAAAATAACTCAGGAAGATTGGTTGCAAATGCAACAAGAAGACTGAACAACATATACATCCTAGACATGAAGAAGAGAGAGAAGACAGAAGCCACACAAAAGGATTCCAAGGAAGAAAATGTTCCAAAGCCCAAAAATAAGGATGAGGTATTATTGAGTGCCACATGTTTAGGGGGAGCAACCCCAAAGAAGAAGGTTACCTTTTTCCATTAAACTCAGGGGGGGAAGCCATACCCTTTGCCATTTATGTCAAAGGGGGAGAGAAATTGGGATCATGATGATAGGGAGAGCATGAGTGTTTCCATCAATGACAAGGGGGGAGATTGTTGAAAGATTGGTTGTTATCATTGATGTCAACCCTAGTCATGGGTTTTGGACCACAATATTGATGAAGGTATTTGGACATGAAGGAAAATGCACATGCAGATACAACACCCATGGACGGATAGTATACATCATGTTGTTTCTTGTGGTATGTGGCATGTCACGTGGATCCGCATGGTTGAGGAGAAATGAATTTTTGAAGATGACAAAGAGAATTGAAGAAGGAAGTACATGTAGGCCCTGAATATAATTAAAGAAAAGAATTACAAAATAAGAAAGTGTCAAGTCAGACCTAATGTTAAAAGGAAGTGACATAAATGGTATTAAAAAACATCATTATACATTCATTTGATATAAGTCAAATTTTAGAGGTAAGAAGAAGAAAAGAAGGCCGGATTTCAAGGGAGGATGAAGTCTTTTGGTGATGTGTTCTAAGGTATGTTATTTTTAGGTCATCTTACCATTTTTTCTATAACTTTTTTTATAGAATGATTCAGATGGTTAAATCACTATGGTATTGAGAAGAAATTTCAAGGTACCTCTGGTAAAAATTCCAGCTCTTGATTCGCTATAATTATGGATATACACTATGTGGAAGATAGGGTTTGTGACCAGTCCTGAAGATAGTCAACAAACAGGTGTTTCGGGTAAAACAATGATAAATTCTTCATCGAGAATCCAAATGAAGTAGGAAAAATTTCATTGGAAATCATATGGACTTTAGTTTCTTGTGTGAGAGTTTTAGAATTGGATGTTAATTATTGAGCGTGGGGCATTCTGTGCAAGTCCACTCTCCTAAATAGACCAGAATTGAATAAAGTCTACCATTCTTTCTATAACCTCTTTTTGGGGAGGATTCAAGGAGTGAAAATTGGAGGAGTTTCATAGACTACATTGAGTAATATTATCTACATGATCAAAGCACTCCAAGAATTGAAGAATTATAGAAATTGAAGAAGCATAAGGAAGCATTATTAGGTTCTATGTGATGATTGGTTGATGGTGATGATTTAATGTAAAGTTTTATTATCTCTCATATATTCTTGGGTGTAAGGAAGGGGAAAGGATGGAGAGTTAAAATCTCTCTTGATATTGGAGGATTGTAGCTTCCTCTTGGAGGTTTATCCCTCCCTTTACATTTGGAATTTGTAGCTACCTTTGGAAGTCATTACTTCCCTTGAACAATAACTATTGATTATTTCTCATATATTGTGCATGGTGTATTGTGGTGTATTGGTGTAACTCTTATACTATTTTTCATTTCTTATTGGATATAGTTGAAAGGTTTAAGTATAATTTGAAACAGGTTTTAAGTTTTACTTGATACTGATTCACCCCCCTCGTAGTATCAACAACAATTGGTTTGCATGGGAGTGATAACTGGTTTGCAATCTTCTATTTCAAACCTCTTTACAATTTATCTGATATATTTGGTTTGAGAAATAAAAATTCCTTGGTTTCTTTGACATATATGAAGTCCCAAAAAGAAGGATAGTTCTCGGCCAAGTAACAATATTTCAAATTCATTTTGCATGTCTTTTCCAAATTTCTGACTTAAGTTGTCATCATCACCACCAAAAATAATATCATCAACATAAACTTCAACTAATAAAATATTACCGTGACTTACCTTTATGTAGAGGTTGTTGTCTACATTTCCTTTTATGAACCCTACCTGCTACAAATACTTATCCAGTCTGGAGTACCATGCACTAGGATCCTGTTTTAGACGATACAAGACCTTCTTTAATTTTCATACATAGTATGTGTTCTCTGACAATTGAAATCCTTCTGTTTGTTCAATGTAGACTTCTTCTTCAAGTTCCCCATTTAGAAAAGATGATTTTACATCCATCTGATATACTTTAACATTTTTGGAGCATGCATAAGCTAAAATTTAATGGATTGCTTCCATTTTGGCGGTTGCGGAAAATGTCTCTTCAAACTCGATTCCTTCAATCTGTGCATATCCTTTACATACCAATCTAGCTATGTTCCTTGTAACATGTCCATCTTCATTCAATTTATTCCTGATAACCCATTTTGTGCCGATCACATTCTTATTCTTTGGTCTTGGAACCAATTCTTAAGTGTCATTTTTCTCTATTTGATCCAGTTCTTCATCCATGGCCTTATTCAAAAATTCATCCTTCCTGACTTCTTCAAAATAGTTTGGTTCAATTGTAGATAAGAGTGCTAGGTGTTTTTGTTCTGGTGAATGAATTTTTCTTCTAGTCTCAACTCCTGCATCTTTGTTTCCAATAATCTGATCTGAAGGATGATTCTTCTGTACTCATTTTCTAGGTGTCTTTGGAAATAATTTCTGAACTTGCTCTTCTTCTTCCGTCGGATTCTCTTAATATTCATCTTCCTCTTCTACTTCTTCTTCATCTTCTTCTACTAAAAGTTGTTCCATTGATTTGTTTTCTTCTTCCTTTGATTCTGGTCTTCCTATTTCAACAATTGTTACGTTGATTCTTTCCACAACTTTTTTCAAACTTAGATTGTAACACTTGTATGATTTCTTTGTACTTGAGTAACCAACAAGTATTCCTTTGTCCACACGAGAGTAAAACTTTACCATTCTGCCATCTTCCCTTTCCATAGCTCGTAGGGAGTTTTATCAAAGTTGTTTTTGAGCATTTCTCTGCTTTGAATGTGAAATTTTGTATGCATTACCTGTGTCCAAAATATATCTGTCAATTTTGAATCCACTAGCATTGTTCGAGCCATTTCTTGTATTGTCCTATTCTTTCTTTCAACAACTCCATTCTGTTGAGGTGTCCTAGCAATGGAGAATCGCCTTTTTATTCCATGACTGCTACAGTAGTCCATAAATTCCTTTCAAGTGAAATCTCCTCCATTATCAGATCTCAAACATTTGATTCTTGAATCCATCTCATTTTCAATCATTTCCTTGTAGATCTTGAAGTTTTCAAAATCTTATGACTTGTTCTTGAGAAAACAAACTGTAGTCATTATTGTATAATCATCAACTAATAAGATAAAATATTTTTCACCTTTTAATCCCTTTGTTGTAGTTGGTCCAACTAGATCAGTGTGCACAATTTCGAGTGGTTTTATTGTTGAATATTCCTTTGATTTGAACTTGGTCTTTGTTTTCTTTCCTTGTTGACAATGTTTGCATAAAGTGTTGGTTGGTTTCGTGATGTGGGGCATTTCTCTGACTGCTTCTCTTTTGCTGACTTTGACAAGGTTATCAAAATGCATGTGACCCATTCTTCTATGCCATAGCCAACTGTAATATTCCTTTCCTAGACAACACTTTTCATTTCCAATTTCACTTAACACATATATGTTGTTTGAAGTTCTTGCAGCTGTACTAACAAATTTCCCTGAACCTTCTTTTCTTATCTCACACTTTTCTGAATCGAAAGTAAGTTTATGACATTGATCACACATTTGAATTAAACTTGGAAGATTATGTTTCATATCTTCTACCAGTAGAAAAATTTGTGTCTTTTCATTCATGTTCCCAATTCGAACTGTGCCTTCTCTAATGATTTTGGATGAATTATCATTTCCGAAGGAGACTGATCCATTTTTTTCTTTTCGTAATGTAAGAAATTTGTTTTTATCACTTGTCATGTATTTTGAACATCCACTGCCAACATACCAACCGTGTTTCTTCTGCTTAGCTTGTAGAGCGGCTATGCATTATTCATTGTTATACTAATCTTGTTTTCTTATCCATGTTGTTTTCTGAGGTTCTTGTCTATGATTGTTGTTATATTTTTTAGGTTCTTTAGGAGGGATTGTCATTCTACAATCCTTGGCCATGTGTCTAAAATTGTTACATTTGTAACATTCCACTTCAGTGCTCAAAGATTCAAACCTGCTGTAACTTCTTCTTTGTGTGTCACTAGGTCTCCTTGAATAATCCCTTTGTGTATAACTCTCAAATTTGTTACTGTTCCTTTTGTTAGCTCTGCAATTCATAGCTTTATGTCTAAAATTATTACATGCATAACATAAACCAAAAAATATAGTTTGATACCTAGGAGTTGAAGATCTTCTGAAAGAAGGTGCTCTTATGAATCCTTCTTCTTATTGAGGCCTATATGTCTGTTATTGATTCTGAAGTATGAATCTT
This sequence comes from Picea engelmannii, assembly GCA_009831015.1. Classification (NCBI taxonomy): domain Eukaryota; kingdom Viridiplantae; phylum Streptophyta; class Pinopsida; order Pinales; family Pinaceae; genus Picea; species Picea engelmannii. The sequence continues at coordinate 43,776 of ML789559.1, forward strand.
GTTGGTGGAGGAGTGTCCTTGTAATCTTCTTTGTATATCTTCCTATCCTCTTTGATTGTTTCTGCACAGCTCTTTGGATTTGTTTATTGTTCTATTGTTTTGGAGCTTGATCCCTTTTCTGTCTGATTTTATCCAAGTCCGAACTTGTCAAGATGAGATTTTTTACGGTTGATAATGTCATCCAAAACTTTTGAGCTATTCTGCATATTTTTATTTTGAATATCCTTTATTAGTGTCACAACCTATGCTTCCATGTTTCCAATGATCTTGTACTTTTCATCTAGTTGTTCTTTGAGTGATTCTTCAATTATTTTATCTTCTTCTATTTGAACCTTCAATTTTGTGATCATTTGTTCTAGTTCTCTAGTGTCCTTTTTCTTGTCTAGTTCTGCTTGTAGTTTCTTGTTTTCCTTATTTTCTCTTCTGATAAATTCTATGGAACACATTAATTATTTTCGATAGTCAACTTCTACCTCTTCAATTTGTTCTTCGAATTCTTCACATTCTTCTTCAACTTCTTCATATTCTTCTTCAGAGTCTTCTTTGTCAGAGTCTTTTATTTCCATGAATAAAAATCTTCCTGTCTCATTGTCACTGACTTCATCTTCATCTGATGAGGAGATGTCTTCTTTGGTGTATAATCTTTTCTTGAAAACTTTCTTTGTAGTTCTTTTTCCTTTATATCTGTGTTTTCCTTTTGAGTAACCTTCATCATTTGTCTTTTTATTATGAGGACATTTGTTATAAAAATGACCAATACCATCACAATTAAAACAAATTAAAGGGAGATTACCTCTATACCTACCATTGGTTCCCTTGTTCAATCTTTTGACGAAGTTGGTCACTTCTTCATCATCTTCTGAGGTGTCACTAATGCTGCTATATTCTTCTTGTTCCTTTTTCTTTTTCTTTAATCTTTTGGATTCCTTGCAAGATGATTCTTTTACATCTGGATTTTCTTGCTCAGTTCTCATTTCATATGCTGTGAAGATTCCATGCAGTTCATCCATGCTTATTGAGTCCAGATCCAATCTTTCTTCTAGTGCTGATATCTTAGGGTTGAATCTCATAGGAAGAGATCTTAGTATCTTTTGAATAATTATGGATTCTTCAATTTCTTTTCCCAATCCTATGATTGCATTCACTGTTTCATAGACTCGTAGGAAGGAGACTGTGATATCTTCATCTTCCTTCACTTTTAGTAGTTGGAACCGACCTCTGTAAGTCTGAAGCTTTGCTACTTTGAATTTTGTAACTCCATAAATATTTTGAAGCTTGTCCCAAATCTCTTTAGCGGATTTACAATGTGCAAATTTGGTGAATACTGTATCACTGAGACCATTCAAAAGTGCATTTGTAGCTTTGGAATTATTCTCACCGAGTTTTATTGCTTTGTCATTTGTTGGTGGAACTATTTTTGTTGTGTATCCATCTACAATTGATTGCCAAACTTGAAATCCCTGTGCCTGTATATATGTCCTCATCCTTATGCTTAAAAAAGAATACTTGTGTCCATCAAACTGTGGTATTCCTTTTTTATATGAGTTGGTACTCTCCATGATCTACCTTTCAGTGGTTAAATTGATTTCTAAAGAAACCTGCTCTGATACCAATTGTTGGATTACTGAGAAGGGGGGTGAATCAGTAATAGAGCAATCTAATCTGTTTTAACCTTATAATCCAAGTGTTATATCAATGAAGCATTATCATCCAATAACTGCAGAGTAAATAAGAAATGAGCAAATGAACAAACATACACATACACAGTACACCAGTGTTTTACGTGGAAACCCAAATCGAGAGAAAACCACAAAATGTTTTTTCTTATATGTCTTGAAGAATTACATTCATTGGAAGCACCAACTTCCTTTGTTTTCCAGCTGCAACTGTACGGAGGCTCCAACACCCTAGTTTCTTAGGATACAACTCGAGGGAAGCTCTAACTCCCCAATTCTCTGGCTACAACCAGAAGGAGGCTACAACCACCTATGTTCTCCAACTACAACTGGAATGTGGCTACAACCACTTGTCCTTGCCTCGTCCTGCCACCCTAAAGTAGAAGTATAATGATGGAACCATTGTCAACCTGTCACTGTGAGATATACCATTGTAATGCTATACCAATAAATCTGAACCATGCATCACCCTGTACCTCAGCCTGTAATCAACTTGTACCATAAACAAGTGCATCAACCATGCACCAAACTGTACCAAATAACCTGTAATCAACCTGTACCATAAACAAGTGCATCCAGCCATGTACCAAGTATGTACCAATCATGTTAACTACTCATCAACTATGACTCATCAATATGTGCCAACATCATCAACTATATACCTCAAGTATGTGCCAACTCATCAACTACTTGTCTCAAACATGTACTCAACATGTACCTCAACCAAAAGACCTCATAAATTTCATCATCCAAATCTGATTTGTAGCTATTTAATAAATCTGGTGTATATGATCACATTCTTGCAAACCTTCCTTAACTTCAAAAATAAGAGACTATCATTTTCATCAAACTTTTCTTTAGTCTCACATGCCTAGTTTTGGATTAGTCAACAACCCTAACTTGAAGTAATCATAACTTTGTACTTGTAATGTATAAAGACTTGAAACTGATATAAAAATTTCTTCAGTGTGATTTATGCAATTCCTCCAGGTGTCACTACTTGGAACCTCTCAGAAAATGAGTTATATAAAAAATGACATACCTTGTTGAATTCTGGCTTATTCTAGACAAAGACATTGTAGAGCGTCCCCCGCACAGAATATTTGTTGAATTGATCTGAAAATGTTACACAACATACTAAATAAGGTACACTAACCAAAACATTTGGTGTCACTGAATTTGGATCTGTTATGAAGAAGTTATGACATTTTTACCCGAAACACTTGTTTTTGACTAGTTTTAGGACTAGCCACAAACCCTATTTTCCATGTAGTGTAACTCCAAAAATATAATGACCCACAAGATTAATTTTTTACCACAGACACTTGGATATTTTTTCTCAATGGAATAGAAATTTCATGGTCTAAATCATTATAGAAATTTTTTTATAGAGAAAATGGTGAGATGACCTGTAAATAACATACCTTAGAAAGCAACGTCAAAAGAATTTATCATTCCTTGCATCTCGTCCTTCTTTTCTTCACCTTCCCTCAGAACTTAGGCTTAGATATCCTTGGTTACCTCAAACACCTATATATATTCAATATTATCAAGTTTTATTAAAATTAGAGAGCCTTGCCTCTTATTTATACTTTCCAAGTAGCTTCCTTAAAAACATCGTCTAGGTCACTTGGCCCCACTTTCCTTATTTTAGGGTTAACCCACTTCTAATTTCTCCTAAATTTATTATTGTAATATTATTTTGTATTCACTTTGAATTATAATACACTCATTACTTCACTTTATTATTTATCTTTTAAAATCTTTTAAACCACTTTGACTACTTTGACCTTTTGGAGCTTCTAGATGACATATGAGGGTCCTCCAACTTCATAAGGCCATAACTCTCAAACCGTGAGGACTTATGTGATGTTGCACATACCAACATAAATGAAATGACATGTAATATCCATATAGAATAGTATTATCTGAAAATATATTATAACTCATACCGTTATCCATCAAACAAACTTGGGTCCATTACCCAAACCCGGGGTCTCCAACTTCTCATGGCCATAACTCTCTAACCGTGAGGAGTTATGTGACGTTCCACATACCACCGGAAATGGAATGATAAGAAATATCCATGTGGGATAGGTTACCTAACAAATTAATTTTCCTTCATCTCATTATTCCACAATTAAGCATGGGTTCTCTTACTTCTCAAAGCGTCTTCCCGTGAGGGCTTTCACCATAAGGTGAAAACTTTGGAGTTCATCCATACTTACTTCTTATAAACCATGAGAAGACAATAATTAGTCATATTTACATCAAACAATCTTGGGTCCATTAACCAAACCTTTGTGCTGCAGGGTTTTCTTCAAGAGTTGACATCAATGACAACCAACCTTAATCAACAGTCTCTAAAAGTGATTTCCAACTGCACAACCTTTGTATCCTCGTCAGTAATTTCCTTTGTTTCCCATATATTCTCACATATTAAAAAAATTTCAGGATCATCTAACCCATCCCTTCAAAACTATGGTAACTTGATGGTTGGATCTTGTCCTACCAAATTGTGAATTTTTCTGAACTATCACCTTCACTTGGTGTAGAGACTTGACTGCTACTTGCTGAACTTTCACTTTTGTTACTAGACCCATGTCTTGAAAAAATTCTTCTACCACTAATGAATTATTGGTTAACTTAATTTTATTCTTCAGTTGTGCTAGTCACACATGGAGTTGTGGGTTTCATACTAATTCGGATTTGGAATGGAAAGACTTCTTCTTCATTGTACCCATGACCTCTGGTTTTCCTCTCATATGTGGCACACAATATATCCTCAATCTACCCCGTGGCATGGAGATCCTCCACCTCTTCCTAATCATTTTCCAAGCACTCTCGCTCAGCTACGACCCTCATCTTATTATTCATATTATACTATAAGTGTCATCCACTACGCGTCACACCTTCATTCCGTATGATTTCCACCATATGTTCATCATCCATCATGATGGGGTCCATTGCCTCCTCCTTCTGGCTACTCTCCAGAGCCTTCTCCATTTCTCATATCTTCCTTAGTGCTTCCCCCAACTCCCCCATAGATCCAGAGTGATCTATTTGTCTAATTCCATGGTCATCACACCTTTATCAAGTAATAATATCTTGGTTGATGTGTAAAGAGACCTAATATACATCCCTCTGGGTTCCTTCAAAAAATCCTACACTGCAAAAGTGTATGACTTCATTGTATCTATTGCAAACTCAATGATAAACCTCACAGTAATGTTGTCTAACCATAAATATACTGCACACATGAATTTATTATTAACCCTCTACAACCACGTGATATTTTTTGTAGTCCAAACTACTGGCCTAATCCGATTAGTCAGATGGGTATCCTTCAACCTTAACAACCAATCCTGTAATAAATTTGGAAAGAAACAAAAATATGATTCACGAAATTAAATAAATACATACGTATGTAGATATTAGCACAGTGTATACCTGGAACCCTTATTATCTTTCTGAGTGAACTTCAATTGATTTGACTCTAACCATATTTCAACATCTTGCTTCATAGGAATCCATGGCCTAAACATCCCTTGTTTCCACTGCATATTATTCACCAAACCCCTTCCTGGCTCTCCTTCTAAGCTCTATCAAACAACATAACCATTTGTTGGATGTATGGGATGACCCAGGTTCTACCTTAGTTCTCCAACAAAAACCTTATCACCATCGGCCCTTTTGGTAAACCATAAGTCTACACCGTGAACAAATTTCACAACACAGTCTCACCCAAGATGGATTATGGGTGACTGTAAGACACATGTCTCTGTAGTCATGGAAGGGATTGGGATTGTTTTTCTTACTCTTATCTCTACTTAACCATGCATTCTATTACAATATTCATCAAATACATTCATTCATTCATTCATAACATTTATTATGCATATCTATTCTAGTGCGTTCTATAAGTAAAACAATTCATTCATCTATATAACCATTAAATCATAACTAAAAAATAGTAAAACATTCAAACACATTGCAAACATAGTTTTACCATGGTTCAACCCCCCTCGAGGATACATCCACAAACATATTTTTCTCCTTTCTTATTCATGAAAAGGCGATGCATGCATTAGATCATAGGATATTTTAGTCACACCAAGATCCATAATGTTGCATACACCCACCTCAACAGAGTCCGCTAACCTCCCGGTTGTGACCACATGCCTCCACACGACCACTGGTTGTGACCACATGCCTACACAAAAGGCGTTTCAGGAATTTTCATATCGGGACTTCTACGTATGATCCAACCCTGACTCCCCAACTCTCGAAACTCTGAAAAAGAGCTTAAAAAATGTTATCCCCTTTCCCTTCCTCCTCTCATGTGACCATTCACCATGACCTGGGGCTCAACCTTCGAGGGCGTTGGGATTTCATGTATCACAAGGTCAAAAGACTTTTCACCTCTATTCTCCGTAAACAATCAACGGTCCAGATAGCTCCTTGATCAATGACTGTGATTTTTTCATGAATTCATGTTTCGCGAGTTTTTGCAAACTTTCCCTTTGACTTCTTTGAGTCACGAGTCAAAAAAATGATGATCGGCTACCATGCATTGCTTCCAATGGACGATCTCGATGATGTTAGGACTTCACGTATCGTCAAGTCGACTCTCCTCCTGTACACTCTAAAGGACTAAACCTTGTGCACTTCCTTTGAATCCAATGATTGCTGGTCAACACACTTCCAGATCCAATGGCTCAGATATGTTCCTCTTGCATGTTATCCTGTGTGCCTGGACATGAAGTTCAACGGTCCATATATCCCCTCTAAAACTGATCTAACGGTTGCTTACGCTCCTGCTCTTGAGATTGCAATTTCTCCCAGACTTGGAAGATTGCCAACATTTCAAAGGACTCGAACTTTTCTTCCTCTGCGAGCCCTGTGACCTTGGGTCTCGTCTGTGTTATGAAAATGCTATCACTCCTGAGCTTTGGGACTTGGGATAAGTCCACTCTTGTATACTCCTTGTTCTCAATCGACCTTCAACTAGTTGTATTTCAACACTTTGTCTGAGTGTTGGCCTGGTGCATTCCTTGAACAGGTCTTCCTCTAGAGTGTTCAACAACTCTGTCTCCTTGAGCTTCAACTTCTCAGACCTCAAAGGTCTCTATCCCTTCTATCCCTCGAAGAGATGCAAGTGCCCTCTTGGAAACTTCCTTCTCAAGCACGCCTTGTTGAGCCTACATAGTATTCAACAAATTTTTGGGTGTCTTTCTCCTTGACACTTCACTCATCTTTGAACTCAGAACATATTTCCTTGATGCGCTCCTTGCACTTGCTCGATGTCGTCCTAGCAGAGCTTCAGAGAATCCTCAGCAATTTTTTTTTCTTTGTGCGCTCCTCTGCACAGTCCTACCTCCAAGGTGTTTAGTAACCTTGAGTATTCTCCCTTGAGTTTATTATTCCTCTGGTGTGACCTCCTGTCACATTCTTTCTTGAATTCCATAGAACGCAGATGCACACTTCTTCACGGGCTTACAGAGTCCTTAACACTCTGTCATGCAACCCCTTGCATTAAGCCACAAAGAACCCAGACTTGAAATCCATAAACCCACAGATAGGGAATTCTATCTATAACCTGCAGATGGAACCTATCATACATCTACAACATATGCATATAAAAGCATAAAGGATGTTCATTCATAAACACATAAACACACAAAGAATCTCATGCAGGAAAAACTTCTCTTTGTATTAATCTCAGAATGCATGTTTACAATATGTTCAAGCTTGGACTACAACAGAGTCTCATCTCTCTCCTCTCTAACATCTATATGCCTCTCTAGCCTAATGAATCTAAATACAAAAATCTTTTCTACAAAAGGGGGATCCTCGAGCTCTTACCTCCAAGCTACCTACTCTCATTAATTTAAATTGAGTTACATTCAATGGATGTCTAGTCTAAATCAGATCTATATCTCAACCTGTCAACCATTAAAGGTGAATCTATCTCCTATTTGCACAAAGACATCTATTTGTCTCTTCCAGCCTTACAAGCATTTAATAACAATTTCAAATTTGAAAAAAGAGTGGGTTGGCACCTCTCCCTTCCTTTAATTTGCATTGAATGTGTTGTCTAGTTGGCGTGTTGCTGATCTAGAGAGATGCTCATACATCATACTCCATTGCTATGAAAAAATCATGAGATCCTTCTCATGAGCTTCCCAACTCTGTTGAAATCCACCTGGATCCCAAACTCTCTTCTGAAGTTGTCCTCCTACTCCACTGCTTTGTTGTTGTTGTTTCCTCCCTACTTCTCTTGCAGGCTTCCTTCTGATCAGATTCTCCTTGTGGACTGATTCTTACAATGACCTCAAAATACACTTTCTAATTTCCTCAATTACCTTCTCCAGTTGATCAAATGGTTGGTTTTCCTTATGCAGTCTTCTCGGATGCATTTCTTCCTTGTCGATGGGTAGATCAACGCGATCCCATTTGCTATTTTCTTCATCTCTTATGGTCTTATCTTGCCACTCTGCTGCAAACCTCAATTATGCAGTCTCTTCTTGACTAATTTCCTGCTCGTTCACTTCCTCTGACATATTATCTTCTATCATTTCTCCTTGCGTTGTTTCAACTCCAGCTTCCTCCAGTTGCTCCCCAGACTGGAATTTTTCTTCATCTTCTACTGCATGCCTCGATGCTATAGTCATTCTTTGTCCAGCTTCTTGGTTGAAATTTATGAGCAATTCTATTGAATGCTCTTCTCCCAAAATCTGCATGATTGTCTTCTTGTGGCAGTCATCTACTAGCTCTGGATCGTTCAACCAATCCTCCATCATCTCTAACTCCTTCTCCCATGGAGTGAGCATATCATCTGCATGTTCTTCTTCTGATGGGGTAGACTCTAATGTCTTCTCCATTTCTTCTTCCTCTATGACAATCACTGCTATTTGTCCTTCTTCTTTTGTTTCATATGAAACAAATTCTCTGGCCTCCACTGGGTTGTTTGGTAGGAATATCCGAATTCCCCCAATAATCAGAATGCTCCTTTGGTCTTCCTCCATCAACACTCCTTGCTGATATAAGTTCATGAGACTATCAGACAGTCTCATCTCCTCTCCCTTTCCCACCTGACAATCTGGGATTTCATTACTTTCCACCTGGTAGTTTTTGAGATCTCTGCTTGATCTCTTCTCATTATCACTGAGACTCTTCACAACTTATAGCTCATAGATGTGAACCATCTCCTCTTCACCTATAAGGCCTTCAAGATACATCAGCCACACTCTCAACAATATTTGCTATCCTCTGGCCAACAATTTCTTAATAGGCCACTTCACCTTCTTGTTCATGGGCCACTCATATACCCAATGCACCTTTGCATCCTGTTGCATCTTAAATGCAAGCATCTCCATTTCTTCCCTTATCTTGTTGAGCTCTTTATATATATAATCCTTTCTTTTCTACTAGTGGTACTTTCCTTGACCATGTTCATGGCATTTAGTAGCCATCTTCTTCCTCTACCTGCCTTCCAGGAAAGTCTGTTGTTCACTCTACAACTGAGAGCATCTCTAGCTTCACCTACATCTCACCTGGTTGTCAATTGACTACTTCCTACCTTGAAAGAATCACCACAGATCATTAGTACTATGTCTTCCTTCACCCGCTGCATACATGCAAATTGAACTTCTAATACCATTTGATGTTACCAAAAAAATTCCTGGAATATATAGATGAAATTCCTCTCTGATACCAAATGATGCAAACCCCCACCTCGAGAGGGTCCATTTACCTCCCGGTCTAAGGATCATTCAATCTATCTATGAGTTGAGGTAGCTCTATCGATTCCCTACTGGAATCCTAGGAACAAATCCACAGGTCCTATTATGAAACTTCTCATGTGCAACTTATCACCAAGTGCAAGCCTCGCCTCCACATGGTCACTGGCTATGACCGCACGCCTACACAAAAGGGGTTTCAAAAATTTGCATGTCGGGACTTCTACGTATGAGCCAACCCTGACTCTCCAGCTCCTGAAACTCAGAAAAGAGATTAACGAATGTTAGGCCCTTTCCATTCCTCCTCTCATGTGACCATTCACCATGACATGGGGCTCAACCTTCAAGCACGTTGGGATTTCACATATCAGGAGTTCATGTTTCGTGAGGTCAAAAGACTTTTCACCTTTGTTCTCCTGATCCTCGAAATCAACAAGAAAAATCCATATCAACAATCAACAATCCAGATCGCTCCTTGATCGCTCCCTGGACAATCAACAATCCAGATCGCTCCTTGATCAACGAACGTGATATTTTTGTGACTTCGTGTTTCGTGAGTTTTCACAAACTTTCCCTTTGAATTATTCGAGTCGCGAGTCAACGAAATGTTGATCGGCTACCATGCATCCCTTCCAATGGATAGTCTCAATGATGTCGAGACTTCTCATATCGCGAAGTCATCTCTCCACATGTGAACTCTAAAGGACTAAACCTCGTGCACTTCCTCCAGATCCAATAACTGTTGGTCCACATGCTTCCAGATCCAATGGCTCAGATCTATTCCTATTGCACGTTCTCCTGTGTGCCTAGACATGAAGTTCAATAGTCCATATATCCCTTCTATAGCTAATCTAATGGTTGGTTATGTTCTTCCTCCTGAAATTTCAATTTCTCCCAAACTTGGAAGATTTCCAACATTTCAAAGGCCTCAACATTTTCTTCCCTTGCGAGCCCTGTGACCTTGGGTCTCGTCTGCGTTCTGAAAATGCTATCCCTCCTAAGATTTGGGACTTGGGATAATTCCACTCCTACACACTCCTTGTTCTCACTTGGCCTGCAACTGGCTGTATTTCAACACTTTGTCTAAGTATTGGCCTGGTGCATTCCTTGCACAGGCCTTCCTCCAGAGTGTTCAACAACTTTGACTCCTTGAGTTGCAACTACTCGAACCTCAAAGGTCTCTATCCCTTCTATCCCTCGAAGAGATGCAAGTGCCCTCTTGGAAACTTGCTTCTCAAGCACTTATTGTTGATCCTATAGAGTATTCAACAACTCTGTGGGTTTATTTCTCCTTGACACTTCCCTTATCTATGAACTCGGAATAGAGTTCCTTGATGTTCTCCTTGCACTCGCTCAATGCCCTCCTCGCAAAGCTTCACAGAATCCTCAAAAATTTATTTTTCTTTGTGCCCTCCTCTGCACAATCCTACCTCTAAGGTGTTTAGTAACCTTGAGGCTTGTCCCTTGAGTTTATTATTCCTATGGTGTGCCCTCCTAGCACGTTCTTTACTAAATTCCATAGAACTTAGATGTGCACTCTTTCACAGGCTTACAGAGTCCTCAACACTCTGTCATGCAACCCCTTACATTAAGTCACAAAGAACCCAGACTTGAAATTTAGAAGCCCAGAGATAGGGAATTCTATATATAGCCTGTAGATGGAACCTATCATGCATCTACAACATATGCATATAAAATCATAAAGGACATTCATTCATAAACACATAAACACACAAATAATCTCATGTAGGAAAAACTTCTCTTTGTATTAATCACAGATTGTATGTTTACAATATGTTCAAGCTCGAATCTCTCCTCTCTAACATTTATATGCCTATCTAGACTAATGAATATATATACAAATATCTTTTCTACAAAAGGGGGCTCCTCGAGATCTTCCCTCCAAGCTACCTACTCTCATTAATTTACATTGAATTACATTCAATAGTTTTCTAGTCCAAATCAGATCTAGATCTCAGCCTATCAACCATTACAGGCGAATCTATCTCCTATATGCAAAAATTCATCTATTTGGCTCTTCCATCGTTACAAACATTTAATAACAATTTCAAATTTGAAAAATGAGAGGGTTGGCGCCTCTCCCTTCCTTGAATGTGTGTTGAATGTGTTGTCTATCTAGCGTGTTGCTGACGTGGAGCGATGCTCCTGCATCAGGATAAATTCTGGTAACATCAAATGGTATCAGAAGTTCAATTTTCCTATATGCAGCGGATGAAGGAAGACATAGTACTGATGTTATGTGGTAATTGTTGCAAGGTAGGAAACAATCAATTGATATCTAGGTGAGTTGTAGGTGAAGTTGGAGATTCTCTCAGTTGTAGAGTGAACAACAGACTTGCCATGAAGGAAGGTAGAGGAAGAAGATGGATACTAAAGGCCATGAACATGGTCAAGGCAATGAATGCTAGTAGAAAAGAAATGGTGAGATAGATAAAGACCTCCGTGAGATAAGGGAAGAAATGGAGAAGCTTGCATTTAATATGCAATAGGATGAAAAGGTGCATTGTGTATATGAGTGGCTCATGAAGAAGAAGGTGAAGTGGCCCATTTAGAAATTGTTGGCCAGAGGAAAACAAAGAATATTGAGAGTGTGGTTGAGGTATGTTGAAGTCCTGATAGGTGAAGAGGAGATGGTTCACATTTGTGAGATAGAAGTTGGGAAGAGTCTCAGTGATAATGAGAAGAGATCAACCAGAGATCTCATAAACTGCGAGGTGGGAAGTAATGAAATAGCAGATTGCAAGGTGGGAAACATAGAGGAGATGAGACTGTCTAAATCAACAACAACAATCCAGATCAACAATCAACAATACAGATCGCTCCTTGATCGCTCCCTGGACAATCAACAATCCAGATCGCTCCTTGATCAATGAATGTGATATTTTTGCGACTTCATGTTTCGCGAGTTTTTACAAACTTTCCCTTTGAATTCTTCGAGTAGCGAGTCAACGAAATGTTGATCGGCTACCATGCATCCCTTCCAATGGACAATATCAATGATGTCGAGACTTCTCATATCACGAAGTCATCTCTCCACATGTGAACTCTAAAGGACTAAACCTCGTGCACTTCCTCCAGAGCCAACAGTTGTTGGTCCACATGCTTCCAGATCCAATGGCTCATATCTGTTCCTCTTGCACATTCTCCTGTGTGCCTAGACGTGAAGTTCAATAGTCTAGATATCCCTTCTATAGCTAATCTAATGGTTCGTTATGTTCCTCCTCCTGAGATTTCAATTTCTCCCAGACTTGGAAGATTTCCAACATTTCAAAGGCCTCAACATTTTCTTCCTCTGCGAGCCCTGTGACCTTGGGTCTCATCTGTGTTCTGAAAATGCTATCCCTCCTAAGATTTGGGACTTGGGATAATTCCACTCCTACACACTCCTTGTTCTCAATCGGCCTTCAACTGGCTATATTTCAACACTTTGTCTAAGTCTTGGCCTGGTGCATTCCTTGCACAGGCCTTCCTCTAGAGTGTTCAACAAATTTGAATCCTTGAGTTGCAACTGCTCGAACCTCAAAGGTCTCTATCCCTTCTATCCCTCGAAGAGATGCAAGTGACCTCTTGGAAACTTCCTTCTCAAGCACTTATTGTTGATCCTATAGAGTATTCAACAACTCTGTGGGTTTCTTTCTCCTTGACACTTCCCTTATCTATGAACTCATAACAGAGTTCCTTGATGTGCTCCTTTCACTCGCTCAATGCCCTCCTCGTAGAGCTTCACAGAATCCTCAAAAATTTATTTTTCTTTGTGCCCTCCTCTGCACAATCCTTCCTCTAAGGTGTTTAGTAACCTTGAGGCTTCTCCCTTGATTTATGATTCCTCTGGTGTGTCCTCCTAGCACGTTCTTTACTAAATTCCATAGAACTCAGATGTGCACTCTTGCACAGGCTTACAGAGTCCTCAACACTCTGTCATGCAACCCCTTACATTAAGTCACAAAGAACCCAGACTTGAAATTTAGAAGCCCAGAGATAGGGAATTCTATATATAGCCTGTAGATGGAACCTATCATGCATCTACAACATATGCATATAAAATCATAAAGGACATTCATTCATAAACACATAAACACACAAATAATCTCATGTAGGAAAAACTTCTCTTTGTATTAATCACAGATTGTATGTTTACAATATGTTCAAGCTCGAATCTCTCCTCTCTAACATTTATATGCCTATCTAGACTAATGAATATATATACAAATATCTTTTCTACAAAAGGGGGCTCCTCGAGATCTTCCCTCCAAGCTACCTACTCTCATTAATTTACATTGAATTACATTCAATAGTTTTCTAGTCCAAATCAGATCTAGATCTCAGCCTATCAACCATTACAGGCGAATCTATCTCCTATATGCAAAAATTCATCTATTTGGCTCTTCCATCGTTACAAACATTTAATAACAATTTCAAATTTGAAAAATGAGAGGGTTGGCGCCTCTCCCTTCCTTGAATGTGTGTTGAATGTGTTGTCTATCTAGCGTGTTGCTGACGTGGAGCGATGCTCCTGCATCAGGATAAATTCTGGTAACATCAAATGGTATCAGAAGTTCAATTTTCCTATATGCAGCGGATGAAGGAAGACATAGTACTGATGTTATGTGGTAATTGTTGCAAGGTAGGAAACAATCAATTGATATCTAGGTGAGTTGTAGGTGAAGTTGGAGATTCTCTCAGTTGTAGAGTGAACAACAGACTTGCCATGAAGGAAGGTAGAGGAAGAAGATGGATACTAAAGGCCATGAACATGGTCAAGGCAATGAATGCTAGTAGAAAAGAAATGGTGAGATAGATAAAGACCTCCGTGAGATAAGGGAAGAAATGGAGAATCTTGCATTTAATATGCAATAGGATGAAAAGGTGCATTGCGTATATGAGTGGCTCATGAAGAAGAAGGTGAAGTGGCCCATTTAGAAATTGTTGGCCAGAGGACAACAAATAATATTGAGAGTGTGGTTGAGGTATGTTGAAGGCCTCATAGGTGAAGAGGATATGGTTCACATTTGTGAGATAGAAGTTTGGAAGAGTCTCAGTGATAATGAGAGATCAACCAGAGATCTCATAAACTGCAAGGTGGGAAGTAATGAAATAGAAGATTGCAAGGTGGGAAAAATAGAGGAGATGAGACTGTCTAATAGTCTCATGAACTCAGATCATCAAGGATTGTTGATGGAGGAAGACCAGAGGAGCATTTTGATTATTGGGTGAATTCGAATATTCCTACCAAATAGCCCAGTGGAGGCCAAAGAATGTGTTGCATATGCAACAACAGAAGAAGGACAACCAACCGTGACTATCATAGAGGAAGAAGAAATGGAGAATTCATTAGAATTTGCCCCATCAGAGAAGAGCATGCATATGAGATTCTCACTCCATGGGAGAAGGAGTTAGATATGCTAGAGGATTGGTTGAACCATCCAGATCCAGTAGATGACTGCCATGAGGAGATAGTCATGTAGATTTTGGGAGAAGAACATTTAGCAAAACTACTCAGAAATTTCATCAAGGAAGATGGACAGAGTATGACTACAGTGTCGAGGCCTGTAGAAGAAGATGAAGAAGAATTCCAGTCTGAGGAGCAATTGGAGGAAGCTGGAGTTGAAACATTGCAAGGAGAAATGGAAGAAGCTAATCTGTTAGAGGAAGTGACTAAGCAACCAATCAGTCAAGAAGAGACTGCAGAATTGAGGTTTTCAGTAAGGTGGCAATCTAAGACCACAAGAGGTTAAGAAAATATCAATGGGGGTCGAGTTGATCTACCCATCGACAAGGAGGAAGTGTAGTCGATAAGACTGCATAAGGAAAACCATCCATTGGAGTAGTTGAACAAGGTAATTGAGGAAATTAGAAAGATGATGTTGAGGTCAGTGCATGAATTTGTCCGCAAGGAGAAGCTAAGGAGAAGGAAGCCTGCAAGAGTAGCAGGGAGGAAGTAGCAAGTGGAGTAGGAGGACAACTCTAGAAGAGATTTTGGGATCCAAGTGGATTTCAACAGAACTAGGAAGCTCATGAGGAGGAGCTGATGATTTTTTCACAGCAATGGAGGATGATATAGGAGGATCACTCCACGTCAGCAATGCGCCAGCTAGACAACACATTCAATGCACATTCAAGGAAGGGAGAGGTGCCAACCCTCTAATTTTTCAAATTTGAAATTTTTATTAAATGTTTGTAAGGATGGAAGAGCCAAATAGATGCCTTTGTGCAGATAGGAGATAGAGTTTCCTTTAATGGTTCTCAGGATGATATCTAGATCTGATTCAGACTAGACATCCATTGAATGTAATTCAATGTAAATTAATGAGAGTACGTGGCTTGGAGGGAAGAGCTCGAGGAGCCCCCTTTTGTAGAAAAGATCTTTGTATCTAGATTCATTAGGCTAGAGAGGCATATAGTTGTTAGAGAGGGGAGATTTGAGACTCTGTTATAGTCTGAGATTGAACATATTGTAAACAAGCATTATGAGATTAATACAAAGAGCAGTTTTTCCTGCATGATATTCTTTGTGTATTTATGTGTTTATGAATGAATATACTTTATGTTTTTATATGCATATGTTGTATATGTATGATAGGTTCCATTTGCAGGTTATAGATAGAATTCCCTATCCGTGGGTTTCTGGATTTCAAGTCTGGGTTCTTTGTGGCTTAATGAAAGGGGTTGCATGACAGAGTGTTGAGGACTCTATAAGCCTGTGCATGAGTGCACATTTGATTTCTGTGGAATTCAGGAAAGAATGTGCCAAGAGGGCACACCAGAAGAATCATAAATGAAAGGGGGAATCCTCAAGGTTAGTGAACACCTTGGAGGTAGGAATGTGCAGAGGAGGGCACAAAGAAAATAGAATTGTTGAGGATTCTTTGAAGCTCTGCCAGCAGGGCATCGAGTGAGTGCAAGGAGTTCATCAAGGAAATTGGTTTTGAGTTCATAGATAAGGGAAGTGTCAAGGAGAAATACACCCACAAATTTGTTGAATACTCTATAGGCTCATTAGGGCATGCTTGAGTAGGAATTTTCCAAGAGGGAACTTGCATCTCTTCAAGGGATAAAATGGATATATACCTTTGAGGTCCGAGCAGTTGAATCTCAAGGAGACAGAGTAGTTGGAGAATCTGGAGGAAGACTATGCAAGGAAAGCACTAGGCCAACACTCAGAAAAAGTGTTGAAAGACAACCAGTTGAAGGCTGATTGAGAACAAGGAGTTTGCATGAGTGGACTTATCCCATTTCCCAAAGCTCAGGAGGGATAGCATTTTCAGAATGCAGATGAGACCCAAGGTTACAGGGCTCATAGAGGAAGAAAAGGTGGAGGCATTTGAAACATTGGAAATATTCCAAGTCTGGGAGAAATTAAAAACTCACAAGGAGGAGTGTAGGTAACCGTTAGATCAGCTGCAGAGAGGAGATCTAAACCATTGAACTCCACGTCTAGGCACACAGGAGAATGTGGAAGAGGAACAAATCTAACCTGTTGGATCTGGAAGTGTGTGGACCAACAACCATTGGATCCGAAGGAAGTGCACAAGGTTTAGTCCTTTAGAGTGAATAGGAGGAGAGTTGACTTTGTGATACGTGAAGTCCCGACATCATATGGAACATCCATCAGAAGGGATGCATGGAAACCAATCAACATTTCATTGACTCGCAAGTCGAAGAATTCAAAGGGAAAGATTGAGAAAACTCACGAAACATGAATTCGCGAAAAGATCACAGTCGTTGATCAAGGAGAGATCTAGATCATTGATTGTCTAGGAAGAATTTCGACATTTTGGGGATCGTGAGAATAGAGGTGAAATTTTTTTCGACCTAGCGATACATGAACTCTCGATACATGAAATCCCGATGTGCTCGAAGGTTGAGTCCCAGGTCATGTTGAATGGTCACATGAGAGGAGGAAGGGAAAGGGGCTAACATTTGTTAAGCTCTTTTCAAAGTTTCGGGAGTCAGGGAGTTAGGGTTGGCTCATACGTAGAAGTCCCGACATGCAAAGTCCCAAATCGCCTTTTGTGTAGGTCGTGCGGTCAAAACCAGTGGTCTCTCTTGGTGCTAAGTTGTGCAGGCGGAGTTTCATAATAGGACCTTTGGATTTGTTTGTGGGATTCTAGCAGGGAATCAAAAGAGCTTCTTCAACTCATAGATAGATTGAATGATCCTTAGACCATAAGGTGAGCGGAACCTACCGAGGTGGGGGTATGCATCACATAACTTGCAACCTGACCCTCAGTTACATATCCATATTAACTACATTTGATCTCTAGAGCTATCAAAATATACTTCAACTCGACAAAGAGTCCAAAATAGGTTGTTCACAAAGAGTTACCCCCAAAATATATGACAAGATAATTCTAAGGATGATCCCCTAATCTACCTCATACCCATTATTTATATTACAAAAGTGGGTTAAAACCCTTATAATACATCCCAGAACCCTAACCCTAACATGGCTAGGTTTGTCTACGTCTGCGTTGGATTTCTTCAAATCCTTCCACAAATGTTTCTTTTCCTCAAAATATGGTGTGATATACTTTTTCATCCAATCTGCCTCATTTTAATATATGATTTTAAGGGATAAATTTTGCAAATGGGCTAATTTTCCATGTTTTTTCACAAAAAAATGAATCGCCAATTTCCATTTTTTCTAAAAACGATTTTCCCAAATTTCATAGAATAAAATTATTTTACCTTAAAAATTGCCAAAATTGTATAGAAACTATATAAAATCCTTAGAAATTTGAATATTTTTACAAAACTATTGCCGAACTTATTACATTTTTCATATTAAGGACTAGTAAGACTACCCCATGTTTATGCATTTTAATATAAATTTCCATCCTTAAAATTATCCCTACTCGTTTGCTACGTTGTTCTAGACCTTTTCTCCAAAATTGACACTTCTCTCAACGTAGGCCTATGCCAATACAATTCGATTCCAATGATGTCAAAATGAATCTCCCATGAGATATAAGTCATGATAACCCCCATAACCTCATCTTTATTTCCCTCAACAACAAAATTTTCCTGATCATTTGTTAGATATTGAATCACAGTCTTTGTATAATTCCATAGTATTTGACTCTTCAGTAGTGTTTCCATTGTTGGTTGACCTATATGGATATAGGTGTCAACCCACCTATTCCAGCTAGCTCATCTTGCCAGTTTTTTCCTAGTTTTCGGGTCTTGAACTTTCGGGGTTGTTTTCAGGCCCTAAAAATAAATTTTAGGGATCTCCATAGTCAAAATGTAGATGAAGTCAGATTTTTATGGCATAATGTGTATTATTCAGATAGACCTTTCAAACATGCCATCGTGCACCTAAAACAAAGATCATATGCCAAAGTTACAACCTCATGAATTTGATGTACTAACTTACGCCAATGGGGCCCAGATGACTTTTGGTGCTTCATCTCCTAGCATTAGGTTTTTGGATGTCTAGGTTTTTGGAATTCATGTTTATTGTCAAAATTATTTGAGAGCCTCATTGTAATCATATTCTTGTGAATGAGTGCAATCATCATATCTCTTCTCAGAGATAAGTGACCACCATTATAGCAAGCTTGTTTTCAGTCTGGATTTTACAGTTTCAACATATTTCCTTATTGAATAGAATCTGGTTTTACTGTATATTTGTTTTTATTCCTTGTGTCTCTGTGTTAATAATAATAATAATAATAATAATAATAATATGTGTTCATTTAATTCTTCTCATAAAATCTGGATCAATGGTATGAGAGTGGTATGCTCCTCATCATTCTTCGTGCATGTCCCCGATGAGGTCAGGGTACAAAGTGTTGGGTCTCGAGCGTGTTTCTCTTAAGGAAAAAATATCTCACATGCCCAAGTGACCTTACATGGAGGGAGAAAAGAAGGAGGACATGAAAATATATCCTTTCAAACTATTGCTTGAGGAATCCCTCGCGCAATAGATGAACGAGATGATGGATAATTTTGCACAAATCCTTCGGCGACTACCAACAACGGATGCATATTCCTTGAGAGGAGTTGTTTCCCCCTTCAATGTACATATCAACTTTGATATTCCTATATTTCAAGGTCGGATATATGTAGATGCTATAGAAAAATGGTTGAATCTACTAGAAGGGTATTTTTTGGTCCATAACTTTTTGAAAAGATAAAATATTACTTTTGCACTCCTCAAATTCTTACCCCATGTCAAATATTGGTGGGAGAAATTACGTGAGGAAAAGGAAATATAGTAATCATTATTGATTACAGTCTCACTCACCTGGGAGTCCTTTATGGATGATATTAAAGAACAATACTACGTTGTTATAAGTTATGATGACCTGTATAAAAAATGGACCACACTACGACGATAAAGGGACCAACCAGTGCCAGAGTTCACAAATATCTTTCATACCTTATGCACCAAGCTGGGTATCAAATATTCTGAACAACATCTGGTTCTCAAGTATCATGGTGGTATGCATAGATACATCTAGGAAGAAGTGGATTTTTTGGACATATCGTCCTTAGGTACAGCCTATTGATATGCCATCAAAATAGAACGAAAGATTAAACAAAAGACGTGGAATTTTGGGCCTGGGAACCGCTCACAACAAAAGCAGGGAAAGGGTATCCCCAACCCGCACAAGAAAGGATAGACAAAATATGGATAGCCTCAAGAAAGCCAGTCTAAGACACAAGCAAAGAAGGACAATGGAAAAACAAAGAAAGATACCAGGAAGTGGTGTGAATTCCATAAGGTCCACCGACATATAAATGTTGATTATACTCAAAGGAGCCACTAGTGGCTGAGGTGAAAGCATTTGAATTAGATGCGGGCTCCAAATATGAGTCAAAACTAGAAAATAGGAGATAGATCATTGACATGGAACTCGGTCCCACCGTTTCTACCACTCTTATGGAAATATTCCTCAGTGGAGTCACCAATTTTTGGTACAGAAATATTCCCTTGTAGACAGGTGTAATTTACCTAGGAGTGCATACCCCTCTACCAAGACAAAAAACTACCTTTGGACACTACCATTCCTATAGATTCATTTTATCCATCGAAAAAGAGAGAAGGAGAGGAATTATGATGTACCTTACTTAGGACATTTGTCCAAGTTGTTCCAATTCGAGAGTTCCAAACAGTACCTGCAATGGACAACAAGGAACAAACGACTATCCCCTACTCTAATGAATTATAAAAAATCAATTGATCTATGAAGATTAAGACAAGCATAGACAAGAAGATGCAAACATGTGCTAGAAGGAAATAAGAGAAGTATATTAATGAGAAGTTAAAAATGAAACTTACAATCTTCATATGATGTTGTTTCAACCTCTCCAAGTCCTCCTCGTCCAACCCTTGCTCAAAATATTCACAAAAGTTTTGAGAATAGTTTTTCTTCTTTGTGAAAATATTGTGTAAAAATGAAACCAACTATGATATTAGTATTTTATCTTTCTCATGCTCATAAATACATGATAATGTGACCAAGTATACTTTTATCACTTTTTTGGACTTGTAAATGTGATAGGAAAAAGGAATCCCCAATGGAGTCGCCAATTTTTGTTACGGAAATATTCCCCTGCGAACAAGTGAACTCTCCCTTGCATTACTGACCCCTAATACCAAGACATAAAAACACAATTGGATACTAACATCCATTTGAATTTATTTTAACTAATCAGAAAGAGAGAGAGGGAGAAAAGATGTGATGCACCTAGTTTCGAAGTTTGTATTCGATGGTTCCAATCCAAGATTGATACCCAAACTCCTTAGTCAAAATTGATACCTACCATGCAATATACATCAAAGAGAAAAAAATAACTCCTACTCTACAAGATTAGATCAAACAAATTAATCTACAAAGATTGAAGGAACAATAGACAAGCACATGCAAGAATACACAAGCTTGAAGGAAATAGGCCAAGTATATTAAAATGAGAAACCAAAGAGAACACTTACAAACATGGATGATAATGCAACACTCCTCCAAGATCTCCTCGTCCATACCCTTGCATGAATCCCAAGATCATAAGTTTGATATATCTGTATGTCTTTAGAATCAAAGGTTTGATACTTCTAATATTTCCCCTCTTCTCCCTGGAAATCCCTCATTATATAGGATATGGAGGCTTAACCACCCTGGATAATAAAACTCACTAGATCCACTAAAATGGGATGTCCAATATTTTTAGGGAGGAAATATCTCTTAATGATCTTAGGGAGAAAATATTTCTCAATGATTTTAGGGAGAAAATATCTCTCAAGGATTTTAAGGAGGAAATATCTCTCAAGATCCACCAAATTAGGATTTTGGTTTGAAAAAATATCTCAACCATGCATGAGATCCTCAACCTCACCTTGAGATAAGGAAAATAAATGTGAGTTCTATTCTCACACTAAATTAATTTCATTTTTATGAATATTAATAAATAATTCATTTGTACATAGTATTTTGACCTTCATATGATATATTTTTCCTCCTCATTGACTAGGGATTGTGACAAATTTTCTTTCATGGTGTCAGTGTATGTGACACATTTATGACACTTAGAGTGAGGTACTTAAGTGTGGAAATTTGATGTGTAACAACCACCAAGATCCATCTCGGTGAACCTGACGAGCCAAGGGAAGGAAAGCGCCTCTTTCATTCACATATGTAGGTAAAGGAACCTCGCTGCAGCTCATCGTTGATAGTGGTAGCCAAAAGAACCTCATATCAGTGGAGGTATTCAAGTAGCTATCCCTATCAATAACGCTGCACCCGCATCCCTACACCATCAGATGGATACTCCAAGATAGTGATCTTCATGTCACCCAACAGTGTCACATGTCGTACGACATCAAGCCCTTCAAAGATGAGGTACTGTGTGATATTGCTCCCCTTGAATTTTGTGATGTTATTTTGGGACAACCTTATTTATGGAAACATCATGTTGTATATGATTCTATGCCTTGATGTTTTATTATTACTTTGAATAGGAAATTGTAAAGGATACTCGAGGTAATCCCACATAGTGTTATTTCCTTGATCTCGACCAAGCAATGTAGGAAGGTAATCTCTCAGACCAGAAATTTTAGCTTCTTCATGATTCCCTGCCAGAGTGAGAGATATATTGCAGCCACATCTAGGGCCTCCATGGCTGACCTCTCCACACAACAAAAGCAAGTGGATAAGGTCATGGAAGAATACAAAGACATATTCTTCTCAACTACTAGGGTACCTCTACACTGTCAGGTCAAGCATTCCATCGATTTGACCCTCGGTGCACCACTACCCAATGGGCCAACCTATCACTGATATATTTTCAAAAATGAGGAGATCAAGCATAAGATCCAAGAAATTCTCCATAAGGGGCACATCCGACCCAACTCATCTCCTTCTGGAAGCCCAATCGCGATGGTGTAGAAGAAAGAAGAGACCTAGCAACTCTGCATTGATTACTGGTCCCTAAATAAAATCAGAGTCAGGAACTGGTACCCAATTCCTTGAATAGATGATCACCTTGATCACCTCAAGGGGGTCGAATACTTCATTAATATTGATTTGAAGTCTAACTACCATCAAGCCCCAATATAGCAGAAAAATGTATGGAAGATTTCCTTCAAGTCAAAAGAAGGTCTTTTTGAATGGTTGGTCATGCCCTTTGGTTTGAAAAATGCCCAAACACATTTGATTAGGACGAGGGAAAATATATTACGTATTTTCACCAATTAGTTTTAGTGGTGTATATGGATGACATCCTCATCTATAAAAAGACTTGGGCGGAGCACTTGCAACATATTGAATAGGTTTTGCACACCCTACGGCATCACAAGCTATATTCCAACTTGGAAAAATGATCCTTCGGCATGCACAGGGTCTAGAGCTAGGCTACAATGTTAATGAGTATGGTGTGCATTTGGATCCAACAAATATTTAGACATCCGTGACTCACCAGCCCCACCCATGCTCACGGAGCTTCAGACCTTCTTAGGACTTGATTTCCAACACAGATTCGTGTTGGGATTCTCCCATATTGCATGGGTCCTCAACCAAGTAACCAGAGGTGGTGGTAAGAAAACCTTTTTGTGTGGCCTATCCCAATAACAAGCATTCGATGATTTGAAGTAGTTCTTTTTCTCAGCCCCAGTTCTTTCATTACCTTACCTGAAACAACCCTTTTGAGATCGATATAGATACTTCATACTATTATGTGGTCATAGTTCTCACTCAACACGACCACCCTGTGGCCTATAATAGTGACACACTATCATATGTCATCCATAAGTACCCTAAATATGACAAATAAATGTAATCCATTGCGCAATCCTTTCGCCAGTGGAGGCACTACATTCTTGAGAAGGAGAAAATTATCCACATTGATCATAATTTGTTATAGTTGATGCAGACAAAAGGAAAATTGCAGAATGAACGCCATTAGAAGTGGCCCAAATACTTGCAATAGTTCCACCTCAACATCAAGTATAATACATGAAGTACCAACCAGGTCACTGATTCCCTTAGCCAACCTCTAGTCATGACACTCACCACTATTCTATACTCTTGCATACACGAAAACTTTGGATGACACCACCTCTGTGAGAAAGATCCAGACTTCACCAGCACCTACAAGATGTTGGGTGCAAAAAAATTTGTCACTAATTTCCATATTCAATATGGGTTGTTGTGCCATATGGGCCATCTTTGCATTCCATCAAGTGAGCGAGTGAAGCTAATTTAGGAATCCCACTATAGTCGGGTGGCAACACACTTCGGAATACAAAGGATAGTGGTAGTGCTGCAAGAACATTTCTACTACCCGACACTTCAACGGGATGTTAACAAGTATATAAGGTCCCACACTACCTGTGATATTGCCAAACTAAATACTAAGAAAAAATGCATTTACACCCCTCTTCCTACTCCTGACAGACCCTGGGAATCCATATCAATGGACTACATGTCGGGCCTTCCATCCACCAAGCAAGGAAATGACTTTGCTTTTGTGGTTGTTGATCTCTTTTCCAAGATGGAAATACTGTTCGCCTGCAAGAAGAGTTTCACAGTGGAGGCGACTACCAAGATCTTATTTGAATGAGTGTGGGCACATTTTGGGATCCTAAAAACCATTATCTCATATCGAGACAGTCAATTCTTGAGCACATTCTGGTTGAGCCTCTTCTCATTGTTGGACACCAAGCTCACCAAATGCACTGCCTTCCACCCCTAGAAAGATGTCCAAACCAAGGTCGTCAACCCGATGATCATGCATATCCTATGCATGTACAATTCCAAGAACCCCCGCACATGGGATGAGAGTCTTACCTATGTTCAAAAAAACTACAACCGATCCATACATAGTTCAACCAACCATAACCCCTTTGAGGTTTGGGTTGGGATTTCAACCATTGGGTCCCATGGATGTTGCACTACCACTTACGACCAACAAATTTGACTCATCACATCCTCCAAATGAATCTCAGAAAGACACTCAGTTTATTGACCAGATGGAACACATTTTCTAACATGTTTAGGATATTTTATAGGAGTCCAATTCCAATTATAATCAACTCCATGATCAACACCCGGTACCACATAAGTTTTAGGTGGGAGACAAAGTTTGGTTGCACTTGTAGAAAGAATGCCTTACAAGTCCCCATGAGAAGCTCCATTCACTCTGTTATGGACATTATACCATCACCGAGGTTGTGGGTGACAATGATTTTGATCTCAACATTCCCCCCTTCCTTGTCTTGCACCCAGTGTTCAATTTAGATCTCCTTTAGCCATATTTTCCACCATTATTGGACACCTAAGAGATAGAAGAATAGTTGAAACCAACATATCTCAACCCTAAATACATGGAAAAAAAATCCACTGATCATATCGTGGACACACAGGTCAAGGGAAATCGCTAACAGAAGATCCATCTTTATTGGGTTGTCAAAACAGGGTAGCTCCTCCACCAAAGAAAGTAGCTCACCTAGGGCCAAATTCAACATAAATTTAATCATTTGATGGGGGAACTCAATGCAATGGATACCATTTCTTCCTAAGGGAGTAGGATTGATCCATATGGATATTGGTGTCCACCCACCTATTCCAAATGTCTCATCTTGGAATTTTTTCTAGTTTTGTAGTTTTGTAGTTTGCAAATAATAGGTAAGGTTTGAAACCATCAACTCAGATACCATTTCATGGGTTGGGTGTAGTCTGATACAAAATAAAAAAAATAGTACTACAAATAATCGGAGAGGAAATAATATTTTAAAGAAATAAAAGGTGGTGTCTAAAGACATTGTTAGAGGGCTTAAGCACAACACACTATGATCAGAATATTACAAAGCATATTGAAAAACTTATACACAATAATGATATCACCAATTGCTTGATGATAATGACCCATGGGATCTTCTATTTATAGCTTCAATATCTAATCAACTTCCTTGAAATCGATTGGATCTTGTCCACATAGAACCATCACATGTTAGAGTTGACTCCATCAAATCCATGTTGTCTAGTCGGCTTGACAAGAATGCCTAACATGACTATCCATAGATCCAAATCGTATTTGATTTCCCAACTAGTTGATCCACCAATCGACTATCTTCGATTTCTAGTTGACTATCAGACTTACAGGACTGTCCAATAATCGATCGAATGATGTAGATATCTGATCGATCACTAGAACGACTATTTCTAGATGTAGATCGACCACCTAATTGACTGGTTCGAGGAGAAATGTGATGAACCATAAAAAATTAATGTTCCAACATATTGTTGACCTAACACCTTTGATTCTTTCACAAAATTAATTTTACCCTAACATCTACCCCTTTAAACTTGACTTAGGGTTTCCCATGAAAAAATCCATCCAATTGGCCAAGTTAGTCTACACTGCTCACCTCCAGGACTTACCCCCATCAAATTCTATAACTAGGGTATGAAAGAATCCCTCAAGCTCTCCCCTGTCACATAGGTATAAATCTAGACTTTGTTGGTAAGTTATCAGGGGTACACATGCCTAAGTAGGTATTACAGTCATATTCCCATTTACATGCAATAAAAATTTTCAACTATGTTATAATAATATTTTTTTCATTATTGTTATTCTGACACTTATTCCGCCATCGTCTTTCCTTTCCATTTCTCATCTTTGTGTTTCCCACACAATAGTGAAATTAAAATCCAAACCCCAACTGTACACCAAGTTAATCTGGATCATGATTGAAACACACTTCCATGCCTCAAGAAAACACTAATTCTATCATCTCCAATATTAGTGCCATAATGAAAGATAATGATCTAGGGATTTTCTTTGTTGCCATCAAATTCTCTTGCTTGAAAATTGGGCCCCATTTTTAGAGTGGGATAAATTAAATCATCACAGAGATCTAAGTAAGAAGGGAATAGTTCCATTTCATCATGGGGAAATGTTTTTCATATTGGTCAAATGTGTTATGGGAAGCAAAACCAATTTCACATGAAGATAAAATGATTACTCAGTGCTCTTTTTCAAGAAGCACGCGTCATTGAGTGAGATAGTGTCCCTTCGTAATTTGACCTCAATTTTCGTCTCTATCCATTGTAGGAAAACTATGGGATTAAAAGGGATTACGTGTATCTCCTCAAATATTATATATATCATATTTATGGATATAGTGTGTTATTTCTTTCTCATTATAATTTATGATTTGAAACTAAATCTTAAACAATGATGACAATAATGATCATCATGTTCTCAATTTTTGATGAAGCAAGTGAAGAATTTTTTTTGAGAGGGATACCTTATAAATTACGCATATGAGGATTTTTTCCCCTTTCTATCAGTATTTACTCTCAAACATTGAATATAGTGTCTCAAACAATTTATTAAATAAGTGAAAATCCTCCATGTTTGTTGATATTTTTTTTAATAAATTAATAATTCAGTATTTACTCTCAAACATTGAATATAGTGTCTCAAACAATTTATTAAATAATTGAAAATCCTCCATGCTTGTTGATATTTTTTTTAATAAATTAATAATTCCTTGTAAGCAAGGAAACAATTGTCAAATCCTTTCACATCAATTGAAAAATATTTATTCAAATTTTGAAAATTTTGAAAAATATTTTTAATTTACAATAAAACTATATTAATACCAAAAATATAAGAAACTTTGGTGAATTTAAAAAACAAAATTTCAAATTCAATATTTTTTACGGCAAGACAAAAACTATATTGCTAGTGGAGCAAGGAATAATAAGACTATGGGTGATAATTGCATAAGGTTATGATATATTTACGCCGAAAAAGCGTATACCTATTGACAATGGGCACATTTAATAGGTTTTTAGTGCATAATCAGTTTTGTATGGACAAGATTAAATATTGATGGAATATTCTTAGTCGTCCCAATAAATCAATGGTTGTGATCTCAACCACTAACTTCCTCACTATTATAAAGACATCCATTTACATGTTTATTTTTTTGCTTTTACTTGATCATATTTAAAATTTACTATTGTGACTAGCTGATTGCCACGTCTGAGTTATTAACAAAAAATAATATTTTGTTACAGAATTGTTTTTTATAGCGGCGTTTCATTTTCTGGGCCAGCCCAAACTCATCAGCCACCATTTTGAGATAGAGTTCCCATTAACCCAATAAAGTGATGGACAATGGTTCGACTCACCCTGGCTCTTTGTATTTCATGGCAGATCACCTGCAAAGCTCAGGCTCGGAATCGTGAAATCGCCTTGAAATTCAACTCCGGCATTTCAAATCGGACGATTTCTTCACAAACAGGAAACCCAAGCATTTCTTCTCATTCGAATCTCGTTTTATTTGAGATCTGAGCCGCAAAATTATGCATTTTGTTTAATTTCTTTGGAGTGTTGATCGAACGATCGATCGCTATTCTGGTGTTGCATGGCTGGTCTTGTCTGAAAATACGGCCTGCGAGGATTTTGAGTCTGTGTGGGGTCTCAACCGAAACTTTTCGGCATTCACCAACCATGAATTTGTGGCTGTGATAGTTTTATAGGGTTATGGACTCGCTGCTTCAATGAAGAATTTTCCATTTTCCCATCATTTTTAACACCACAATTATTTCCGCATCACTATTCACACACAAACCTATAATCTACCCAAATTTTTATATGTAAACTTGAGTTTCTCCAATTCTATTTTGGATTTGAGGTCACATAGCACTCAATTTCCTCTGTCTCAATGGATTGGCCAACCTATGCCTACTATAACTAGACTATGCCTCTTCACTTAAGGTCTACCCATAACTTTTCCTTAAGATACAATTTGTCAAATGAAACAAGTCATACTCAACCAAATTCATTCAAAAGAAGGAACACACCCAATTGTGGCCTTTAAAACATCCCAATAGTACTTATTCTTATCCAATTACTATATACTTAGCCAACACAATACATTGAAAGGAACATAACATTCATCCAAGTAAATATACTACACTAGATGTGTATAGGTGGAATCCATGGTGGATGCATTGAAAAATGTTATATATATACAACAAGGAAGTTGCATCCTTATACCTACAACTCTATTGCAGATTTACAATGAGTCTAAGGAAATATTTTCTTCTTCTTATTACCCAAAAAATGTTAAAAATCCAACCCCTAAAGTAACTACAAGCTTGCCTCGTATAGGTCATGTCTTCTTCTTCTTATCACTCAAATAGCGCAATTCACCATATTGTTACAACCCATTAACTTATTACAATCCATATATCTCTTCTCTAATTCCATATCACTTTTTAAGCATGCTCCTTTTACATTGTACTTGTTTTTCACTTGCGAGTCCCTTTACTCTAAGGTGGACCAAAGTACCCACATTTCCAAATTCCAATATACTTGATGGCTCATTTCCCCCTTCATAGTTTTTCTTCCAACCATCCAACATCATGTGGTGCTACCTTGAAGTGCCACGTGCTCGGAAAGTGTTCCCAAGTGCACCCAGAAAGGGTAAGCCTAGAAAGTGCATCCAATTAATGCGTGCTCACTGGATGTGTGCCCAATGCATACATCCCATGATTTCACTCCACAAATGATTACACCATAAGGAACTTCTATTGTCCATGACATCTCACAAGTGTGGAACTCCCAACTCCTTGGTTTTTCATGTAGCACAAGCACCCAAGTATATAAAATCCAATCAAGTTCTCTATGACACTTTATCCATCATGTGTAGTTCCTTTCTATAGATAAGTTTACCCATGGAAACCCTCTTTTCCTTTTATTTCCAATTTCCCATCCTAGATTCTCTTGGTCTAACCAACTAGTGAAAGATACCAAGGTTTGCAGTGCACCCAATCAATGAGAACGGGCATTCCACATATCTGTAGTGCACCTTACCAATGGTCAAATGTACTCTAAAACCGACTCTTCTATCCTTCAACATTATGTCATTTTTATCCCTACTAGTCAATCATTGTTATTGTGCAACATAAGTACCTAAACCCATTGAAGGGTATGCCATTACATCCTCCCCCACTAAAAGGTTTTTATGTATATAGAAACATTCTTAATAACCTATTGTCCTCCAATTCTATTGCCTATACTCATGCATATATATGTGATTGGCTTCTCCAACCACTTTACACTATTGTTACCATAATTACTTGTGCAATTTCCCACTATCCATTACTTCCTTTGAATAAATACGTTTTGTACAAATTCATCGCAATGCTCTTGTATTCATATGATTTTTCTACTACAACTACATCTTGAGTGTTCATTACTTCTACAACTTTTGTTTTCCATTATGATAACTCAAGCTCTACTAAAAAGGATATGCAATTATCTAGGTGTTGCACTTTCCAATTCTATTGTTGCTCAAGTAATTTTGGCCACTTTTCCATGCCTCTATACATTAAAATTATTCAAGAACATTGCAAATTAAGAATCCATAAGACAACTCCCTATGAGTTTATTTCATGTTGTTTAAACCATCCACTTATGTTTGCAATTTGTTCTATGTATACAATTTTACTCGACCAAGGCAAGGTCACCACCTTCCTCTCCAAATTGTCAAGTTACTTACTACAACCCAACCCTTCCAACTCCTTCACTAATGTTAGCACCTTTTATTGGTGCACTTGGGATCCATTTCCAACTTCTAGGTAGTAAGTTTCCTTAAGATTAATATCAATGAGAAGACTATTGCTTTTATGAATTCATTAAATGAAGGAAAGTTCTCCATACTTGTTAAATGTTTGGTTTTTCTTAATTTTCTTAATTTTATTATTATTTTTATAAATCAATAATTCATTATAAACAAGGGGAAAATTTTCAAATCAACATTTGATACCATTTTTAAAATAGTTATTCAAGCTTTGAAAATTTAAAAAAAGTTTTTTAATTTAAAAAAAGTTATATTAATACCAAAAATATAAGAAACTTTGGTAATTTTAAGAAATTAATTTTTTTTTGACAACAAGATGAAAAATATAATACCTATGGAGGAGGGAATATTAAGTCTATGTGTGGTAATTGTATAGGGTTATGGTCTATTGAACACATTTAGTCTTCATATCATTTCAATATTGATGTTGTCAACAAGAATGCTTTACTATTGTTTAATCTAGATTGGATTCTTCAATGATGCAACCATCATTTTCCCATCATTTTTAACACCACTGTCATTTCACATCATTCTTGACACATGCATAGCATGTGTCATGGACCTACAATCTACACAAATTTTTATATGCAAACTTCAGTTTCTCCAAGTCCTTTTTGGCACTTGAGGTCAGAGAGTGGCCTTGCCTTAGTCGCAATGGCTTGGCCATCCTATTCCTACTACAAACATACTACACATATTCACTTAATCTCTTCCCATAACTTTGACTTAGGATACAATATGTCAAATGCAACTAATTCCTACTCAACCAAGTTCATCCAATAGTAGGCCCACATCCAATCATGGCCTTTAGAACATCCCAATAATACTTATGCTTAGTCAATTACTCAATACTTAGCCAACATAATACATTTCAAGAAACATAAGATTCATCCAAGTAAAGAAAATACACCAGATATGTGGCATAGAAGGTGGATTCCTTAACTTTATTTAGATGAAGAATATTACACGCATACACAAAGGGAGTTACATCCTTTTACCTACAATTCTATTACAAATGTAGAACAATTTGAAGGAAATATTTTCTTCTTCCTTCTACCCAATAAACGTGGACAATCCAACCCTTAAAGAAACCACATGCCTACCTCCTATATGTCTTGTCTTCTTATTATTCTCACTAAACTAGTGCAATTCACCCTATTTTTTTTACCCCTTAACTTAGAAAAAACCATAGATCTTATTTACACTCTTATGATCACTTATCTTATGTCATATAACTTTTGAGGCATGATCCTTTTACATGTTAATTTCCTTTCACTTGCAATCCCCTTCACTCTTAGGTGGACCCAAGTTTCCACATTTCCAACTTCCACTATGCTCAACGATGCCTTTTTTCCCTTCATGATTTGTCTATGGACCATTCAACATCTAGTGGTGCTAGCCATAAAGTTCCATAATATCAATAAGTGTGTCCAAGTGCACCCAACAAGGGTAATATCAACAAGTACATCTAGTTAATGTGTTCCCAATGAGTGAACCCCATGATTTCACTACACAAATTCTTATGCCTAAAGGAACCTTTTCTATGTGTCACAAATCACAAGTGTGGAACTCCCAACTCCTTGGTTTCACATGTAACACAAGAACCAAAGTATGTAAAATGCAGTTAAGTTCATCATGCAACTTTGTCCATCATGTATAGTTCCTTCCTACAGACAAGGTTTCCTTTGGAAACCCTCTTTTCCTTTCATTTCCAAGTTCCTATCCAATATTTTCTAGGTTTAACCTATTGGACACACTGACTACACTGAGAGGGGGGGTGAATAGTGTAGGGATCTTTTTACCAAAACTTCCCTAAACTTCCCCTTCACAAAAATCATTAGTTAGAAATCACCATTAACTCATTACTTATTGTTGTCATTTATAATCAGTCAAATGTGAACATATATCAACAACATATATCAGTAATATATCATCAACAAATCATCACCACAAGGAACACAAGGATCACAAGATGCATGCACAATTTTATTTTTATTACGAACTAAAATCCTTGGGTTTATCAACAACAACTGAATAGAGTACAACTCTACATGATCACCACCTCTATAATGCAATACTCATCTTACACCCTCGGCACCAACTGATATGACACAACAATCCTCAACATATATCAATCTGTCATAGGTACACAACCTGTCGGTAGTGAAACACACATATGTACGCACCCTACCAGTAGTACAACTCACGTATGTATGCAGCCAATTTGTACTACAACCCACATATAACTTTTGAGAAACTAGAGTTTTCATCACACACTTAGATCTTCTGCATCCTTTAATCACATTCTCGTATGTCTCTTATTGTCTAATCTGACCCATAACTAGTCACAACACATCCAAGCTCTCCAACAACTAACTCATGCCTCTCAACCATACAATATGAATGCTACTCATCATGTATAAGCAACCAATATACTATAGAAATCATATCAATACTTAATAATAAGAGTGTTTCTCACTCCATCAACCAACACAAATCAAATCACAACCGCCATATCAATAATGCCTTAAGAATTCACCACACAACAAGCAAGAGTATCCATAAAGACAACAATGTAACCATACCAAAGTTTCTATGGTATATCTGAGCCCATAGAATGCATATATGGAACCTGCCTCAATATTCAAGAGACTGGAACCATCTCACACAAAAGTCTACATGACTTCATCAACTATACACGCCCTTTCATCATTCATCCCATGTATGTATGTGCCCTGGCTCACTATAGCCCACATATACCTCATAAACTAGGGTTTCTGAACTTACGAGACTTTTGCTGTCATGATCTTTGACTTACCAAAAATTTGCTGCATGCATGACATCCTCCAGACACTCTCCCTCTCATAATATATCTTCAATACATCCTCAAGAGATGCACAAGATATACAAAGAAGATTCACTTACACAAGAGACCCTTGTCTCTTATTTATACTCTCCAAGTAGCTTCCTTAGAAGCATATTCTAGGTCACTTAACCCACTTCTATGTGACTTAACCCATTTCTAAGTTATTTAACCCATTTCTAGGTTACTTAACCCATTTCTAGGTCACTTAACATATTTTCCTCATTTTAGGGTTAACCACTTTCCATAATTAGAAATTTCTCCATTTCTTTATCATTTAAATATTCCTCCTTGACTTTGTCACCTCATTTTACCATTTAAATAACAATTTCTTTTTTTCAAGCACTTTGACTTCTTTGACGTCTTGGGGATTCAAGCCAAGATATGAGGGACATTCATCTTCATAGGGCTATAACTCTCAAACCATGAGGAGTTATGTGACATTCCACATACCACCAGAAATGGCATGATAAGAACTATCCATCTAGGATAGTTTAACTCACAACCTCACCGATCTTCATCTCATTATTCCACATATAAGAATGATTTCTCCAACCATACTTCAAGGACAACTCAACCGCAAAGTGTCTTCCCATGAGAGCTTTCGCCATAAGGGAACCACTTTGGAGTTCTTCCATTTGTACACCTTATCAACCTTGACAAGACAATAATGATTCATCTTTGCATCATAAACTAATCGATCCATCTTCATCACCATGTATCAATGAGAACTCATTGATCCATCTTGATCTATATACTATTATAAGACATGTATA
>ML789559.1:78289-107077 GCA_009831015.1 Picea engelmannii
CTCCACCATGAACCAAGTATCAAAATTATGAATCTCAATCAATCAAGTGTCTCAACTATATCATCACATATGTCATATACCAAAGTATGTGTTAATCAAGTAATACCAATGGTGTACTGTTGGGGTCTAAAGATGTCTAAAAACAACCTTAGTTTAACATTAATTTATGAACCCAAGGATTCATCTTTTATCTCAAGAATATCGGCAAAGTCTATGCAGATAGCTCGTAGAGGCTAAAATCGTGTAGTTAAAGAAAATATGAGTTTATCAACAATCAAGTTCCTCAAACATTCATTAAAGATTCTAGGAATTGAAATCTAAAGATGTGCAATGGAAAGGAACTAATTAATCTATTGAATTCATTTTAAGAGAAATAATTGAATCTAAGTAAAGACTTGCAGAATTGACAATTATTATGAATCAAATTGATGGAAAGGAAAAAGGCAAAGTACTCTATCTATGGAAAGAAACATAAACTGTAATCTAATCGAAAAGAGACAACAATCATACTTCTATTGAAAGAAACACCAACTATATTTTAACAGAAAGGAACAACAAATGTAAACTAAGTAAAAGGAACAACAAATGTAAACTAAGTGAAAGGAACAACAAATGTGAACTTATGAGGAACTGTCACGCATCAAATCTCAGTAATAGGAATTGGATCAACAATCATCTAATGCTTCAGGAAATATCTATCTCTTGCAATTGACATGAAATCATAAACATGCTTATGCATTCATTTAACTACTGTAAAAGAGAATTGAATCACAAAACAAAAATTGAACCGATACAATTACAGGTTGAAAAATAGCTCCTTCAGACTAGGCCCTTGGTCCTTAGAAGAACTGCTATTTGAAATTCAGTATATAGAAATGGTAAAACTACTCAAATCTTTTATTGATTTCATAGCTGGTAAAACATTTTACAAAAACTGCTAAAGCATAGAAATTCTATGTTCTGAGTTCTTGGATGCAATTCTTCTATATATTTTTCAAGATTTATTTACCCCTTATATATTACAATAATATGGGTAAATCAAGCTATCCTGAGGATCAAGATTTCCTTAGGATACCTTTACTATTATAAATTTACAATATAAGAAACTCAATCATCTTCAAAACTGCCTTGCGCCATACAGTCCTCAACCTCCAATAGCTTGTGCATCCTCAAGATTTCCTTTTCTATCTTGGTTTTGAAAATATTTAACCAATCTTGTAATAAAACCAGACAATTCCAATCATATTTAAGGATCTATGTAATCTAACTTCAACAATAACGTTAAAGACTATATTATTCATTTTCTATTATATTTACTCCTAAATAACCAAAAAGGAAATCAATATGATATCATGAAATGTGGGAAAAAGGAATATATTTATACCTTTTTCATAACCTAACATACCCCCCAGCTTACCTTCTTGCATGTCCTCATGCAAGCTAAGATTTTACATCTAAAGCAGTAATGTTGTAAGGTGGAAAGGTTGGTTTAGTAGGCCTCCTGAACCCATTGCTTCTTTTGAGTTCTCCAAAAGCAACATCCTCCCTTTTCTTGTTAATTTGATAATCTTTTTGGTAACTTTCTAGAGAAAACCAGATGATAGGGGGATTATATCTACACCCATCCAAGCAGGTCATTACTCTTAGAGCAATCGAGAATACCTTTCTATTCTGAAGGTAGTTGCAAAGAAATTCCTGTACCCAAAGGGTTCCCTACTCTTTACTTCACTGGAGGATGCATCCCATCTCAGTTTAGAAGAAGAAATAACTTCTTCCTTAAGCTCTCTAAAACGAGTGATACCTGAACGTATAAACTATAGATGGATAGGGGCTAAGGATTCTATGACCCCCCCTCTTTTCATAAAGGTTTTATGTCGCATAATGGCTGAAAAGGACTTTGGAGGCTCTCCCCTAACCTAGAGATCTAGCCCATTTTCCCTCTTTAGGAAAATTTTATGAGCTTTACCCCATCTGACTTGGTTCTAAGTAAATGATAGAAATGCCTGAAACTATATGTCACCTATGAATGGGCCAAGGTTATCTTTCCTTTCTTCTTCTAGAATGAAATTATGAAAGTACAACTCACACAAAAAGTATTGTACCTTTTCGTCCTTCTCTCTGAAACATGAAATAAACTCAGGTACAATGGAAAATGAAATAGGTTTACCTGCTCTTATGGCCTTCAATATCAATAATAGATATTGTTCTAGCAAGCATAAAGAGTAATTGGTGGCAGGGGCTTTTCAATTAATAACATCATAGTAGACATCACATATTTCTTTGATTTTTCTCCAAAGATTTTTTCAATTGGGTTTGCACCTTTTTTACCTTCCCTTGGGATCTGGTGAGCGCAACATAGGTCTCACTATTTTTTTTTTGTCATGTCCTTTAGTTGTTTAACAATATTTTGATGTTCATCCCTAGTGACCATCTCATCTCAGTGTTGAGCCAATGCTCATTGGTCTTGTCCCAGCTTTGCCTTTAGTTTATCAATGGTGACACCCTGTGATTGAGATTGGGATGCTTGGTATTATTCGATAGCACCCATCTCTTCCCTAGATTGAGTTAATGCTTGCTAGGCCTGTGTAATCTTTGCTTCCAGTCTGTCCACAATAGCAATCTATTTTTGGGACTGGAGTGCTTGATGCTCTGCCATAGCCAGTAATTCATTTTTCTTTTGAACTAGGGTTTGTTGAGACTGCATCAATTCTTCCTCCAATATCCTGATGGTAGCCTTCTTCTCAAGGAGTCGAGATATTTCCTCTAATACCGGGGTGTTTGTTTGCACCTCAGCATCAATTGATTTTGTAGATGTCATATTTTCTTATGTTTCTAAGGGAATTACTTCCTCATTCTGAGCTATTGTTTCTTCTACTACTATTTCTTCAGGGTCTGTTTGTATCCCTATAGAATTTGTACCGACTGCTTCTTTAGGAAGAGGGTTTCTTCCTTGCACTCTGTCCCTTTTGTTTTTCTTTCTTCTGTGAGCCTTATCTACTTGTTCTAATTATTTCCTCAACTCCTTAATAGTTTCCTTTAGTTTACCCACCTTTTTCTTTAATACTTCAACCTTTTTCTTCAACAGTTTGTTTTCCTTTTTTAACTTCCTAATTTTCTTATGGCTCTTGGATGATTTTTGTTTATGAGAGGTCTCAAGGTCTTCTTCATTCTGGCCAGTAGATGGTTGTTCCTCTGTTCTTTCCAAATGTTCTATCTGTCCAAGAGGGCTTCTTGTTTCAAAAGGAGGTTCTTCTTGTGTTGTGTCATCTAGAAAAGACATTTCAATATAAGGAAAACCTTCAACTAGTTTTGAAGAGGAGGCTTGTTATGGGCATTTTTCTGGATTATTTGTGCCTCTATCAACTGAGGTTCCCAAGATTCCCAAAACCTGGGCTATTTCTACCTCATATCTCTTCAAATATTGTTTTGTCAGATGCTCTAATGTCGGTTGGACGTCTTCCTGATCATTCCTTTGTGAGGTCTATTTTGCTTGCCCAATTTCTTGAACATTCTCCCATGGAGACTATTCTATAAAATTCTAAAGTTCTTCAGGCTATTTTGTTGTACCCTGAATTGCTTCAGTTGTTTCCTGAATTTGTCTGCTTCTTCTCCTTGTCTGAATGATGATTTTGGGGGAAGTTATTGCTCTCTTCCTCTTTTTCATTAATGCATTTGTTTGTGAGGTCTGGGCCTCTGTGGTTTGGGCAGGGTCTACCTCAGCTTTAGTTTGAGGAGATGGGATTTCTCTTTGGGCAGTAGTCTCCTCTGTCGGTTTATCTTCAATTTCCTTTGGTGGTTCTTCATGGCATAATTCAGAATGATCCACTTGTGGAGGTCTATTGGCCTCAATCAGATTATCCCAGGTCAATTGATTTTGACTCGGTGCTTTATTTGTTATCAATTTAACTAATCTGTGGTCACTGATAATAGTAATAGGATCCTTGGAATTTTGTGCTCTTAAGGCAACCTCATGTAATATGGCATTCAGAAAGAAAGGTAGATTAAGTACTAACCGTTGTTTTAAGGATGCCAACAATTTGAAGTGGCAAGGTCAAATTACATCGTATCGTCCATCACAGGTGATGTACCACTGAATTATCCCTACCAGATCCTTCCATGGTTCTCTAAGGGTACTAATATTAAGTCCCTTTCCCTTCTTATCCAATTCTTCCCTAGGGTTTGTGAAAGTTTCCACAGCTTCCTTCAGTGTTGTGTATCTTCCTTTCCACTGAATGCCC
This sequence comes from Picea engelmannii, assembly GCA_009831015.1. NCBI lineage: Eukaryota > Viridiplantae > Streptophyta > Pinopsida > Pinales > Pinaceae > Picea > Picea engelmannii. The sequence goes on from ML789559.1 coordinate 82,528, forward strand.
ATGCTAGGGAGACCTGTGACCTTTGCTAAGATTTTCGGGGTGACTGAGATTCGTATTCCTCGCACCATAGAGATTTCTCCCTGCAGATTCTGAAAGAATTCAAGTGTAACATTCATGTCATATCCTTGTAGACGGTTGAAGTACTCCATCCACCCCAGCTGGTGTAGGATGTCTCTTGCTTCCTCTGTAACCTGTAGTAAAGTTGGCTCCCTGCACACGCCTCTGCCACCCATTTTGTGAGAAAATGTGGACAACTATCGTTCCTGGTAGCAGACTTGGTTAGACTAGCTCGGAGGAAACATTACCGAAAATAGCAAATATCAGAGACAACAAGTGTTTACAAATGTGGGTATTTACTACAATCATTACTATCTTTATCGAGAAGTGTGTCGAGTGTCCACTCCCCTCATTAATATAAAGGTCGAACTCAACCGTCATCGCAGGGGAAAGTAATGAGTGTAGGTATTGATGGTGAGAAGTAATGATTGTACTTCCTCCACCAATGGGGATCAATGATTTATTTTCAAACAACATATTTTAATGGTAATCATTAAGCATTAGTCCTCTTTTGTGGAATTGAAATATACCTATACTCAAAAAAATGCATTAAGGATACATACGCTAAATAAATTAAATCTGTTCATTTAAATAATATCCCACATATCATAATGTTGTTACTTTTCCATTTTATTGAATACAACCGAAATGATAGCTTCATTATTGAGTGAAGGAAATCTAGAGACACGCAAAAACTTGGCGTTTAAGGTAAACTTCCATACCATAGGCGTAGCCATTGTTTCCAGTAGGCATCCATAGCCTTGACAGGGTTGCCTTTTAACCCTTAGATGAGCTTGTATCCTTGATAATTATTTGAATCGCCTTTTCCAAAAAGACCATTATCCTGGTTTGGTAGCCACATGGTGATAATTCCACTCACTAGATTGTAACTTAGGTGAACAAGTCGGCTCATGATGAGACCCCCTATTCTTTTTTAAATTTTTTATTATATATATATATATATATATATATATATATTAAATTTATATAAGTTTTTTTTGAAAAAAAAGACCATTATCCTGGTTTGGTATCCAGATGATGATAATTCCACTCACTAGAGTGTAACTTAAGTGAACAAGTCAGCTCGTGATGAGACCTCTTGTCCTTTGACAAAAGAAAATGTCAAAGGCCATTGCCCTGGTGTGGTAGCCATAATGGGAATGTCACTTATGTTAGTATCCAATGATCTTGGTAGATTGGCTCGTGATGAGACCCCCTATTCTTTGTGGGAAAATAAATAAATTTTATACATTTTTTTTTAAGTGTATGAAGGGAGGCTCATCTACTCCTTAAGAGTAAGGGATGGCATAAATAAGTGTAAGGATGCCAAGTAAAAGTGTTCCTCAGACTCCTTATTAATTATAAAGGTGAGATATCATTTAAGTGTATTCGTATGTATAAGGGAAAAGAAACGAATTATGGTGGTTACAGGTTATGAACAAGGTTTAAGATATTTCAAAGAAAGTGATCCAAAAAAACAATTTGATAAGGTATGGGAGATAGCCCACAAAATAATGGCAGATTGTTAGAAATAATGCTGGTGAAAATTATTTGGTGAAAGTTGTACCCCAAAGGAATGGTTTAGCAGTTTATCAACAATGTAGGGAAGGAATGACAAAATGAACAACATGTGTGCAAAAGAAACAACGGGTGTGAAAAAGGAATGACAATTGTTCCATTCAAAGGAACAACGGATGTGAAAAATGAAAAAAAATTGTTCTGTTCAAAGGAACAACAAGCGCGTAAAAAGGAACAACAATTGTTCTATTCAAAGGAACAACAAGTGTGCAAAAAGGAACGACAATTGTTCTGTTCAAAGGAACAACAAGCGCGCAAAAAGGAATGACAATTGTTTTGTTCAAAGGAACAACAAGCATGCAAAAAGGAACAACAATTTTCCAGTTCAAAGGAACAACAGGCGTGTAAAAGGAACAACAATTGTTCCGTTCAAAGGAACAACAGGCACACAAAAGGAACAACAATTGGCAGGTTTTTAAAAATCTGAATAGGTAATTTTTTAGAAACCTGGAAATGTGTTTTGCTTGAATCTAATTTTGATTAGTCATCAACTAAATTCATTTATAAGTTGGTTTATTTCAAAATTAAGTAGTGGATGATTTGTTAATGTTATAAATTTCATTATAATTGCTCAATTGTTGCTGCTGAATCATGACACATTCATTTCTCTGCAAAAGACAGGGTCTGGGTGACAAGATGAAGCAGGATTTTGGAACAGAAAAGAGTGCTAATTGAGTTCATTATAGTTATCCTCCCTAGTTCTGACTTTCTCAAATGACTGTAAAAAATAATAATAATAAAAACTAAATAAAATCTACAGAATTTTTTTTTATATACAGTATGTATAGTGTCAACAGAATTCAACATTTATGGAGTTGGGGTGGCTGGATTACATTCCCAGCCAGCCAAAATTTGAATAGTAGGGTCCTTACTTACCTCTGGGTAGAAATATTCTTTTGAGGGTGGCTGATGATAGAGTCGTAGTTGGTGTCCATCGACCTGAAATGGAGATCCGGACCCGTCGATGGTGTTTAACGTGACTGTGCCAATATCATGGACTTCATTGATTTCGTATGGTCCTAGCCACTGTGTCTGTAATTTTCCCAAAAAATCTTGAAATCTGGAATCATAGAGAAGCGACCAATCACCTTTTTTAAATGATTTTTTCTTGATATGCTTGTCGTGCCAGGTCATTCTCTGTTGTTGAATAACAGTTGTGCGCTCTACAAAAGACAAGCGTGCTTCATCCAATTCATTGAGTTGCTGAAGGCACTGTTTATGTTCTTTTGTAAGATCCAGTCTAATTTCCTGGGCCATCCTTAGAGTCTTGATTTCAAACTCAATTGGGAAGATGGGTTCTTTGCCATAGACTAAATGATAAGGAAAGTAGCCAATGGTATTACGCCATGTTTTGCGGTAAGCCCATAAGGCATTCGGGAGTTCAGAAGCCCAATTCTGTATGTTTGTTGAGACAGTCTTTGTGAGGATTGCCTCCAGGACTTTATTGGTGCTTTCCACTTGCCCATTTTCTTGTGGATGGTACGAAGAAGTAATTATGTGTTTAATATGATAATTATCCAGGGTGGTGGTGATTCTATGAGCTATAAATTGTGACCCCCCATCAGTAATTACCTCTCTTGGTAGTCCATAGCGTACGAATAATTTGAAAAGGAATTTGATGACTACTTCTTCTATTGCATTTGGTAAGGCTTCTGCCTCTACCCATTTAGTCATGTAGTCTGTTGTGACTAGAATATAGGCCTTCTGATTTGACTTTGGATTGAAGGGGCCAACGAATTCTAGTTCCCATCTCGCAAATGGTTATGCAACCACTTGTGCTTTCAAAGGCATTTTGTCAACCTGACCTTGTTTTCCCATCCGTTGACAACTATCACAATTTTGGACATATTTCTTCGCGTCTCTGAATATTGAGGACCAATAATAGCCCATCTACAAAATTTTGTGTCCAATCCTACGATCTGCAAAATGATCACCACAGGGCTCATCATGTCCGACCTTTAGTATGTCGTAGATTTCATCATCTCGTACACATCTGCGGATCTGGAGATCAGCTCTTGTATGGAAAAGATATCCGTTAATCCAGGCGAATCGTGCGCTACACTGGATGATCCATTTTCTTTCCCTTGATGAAAGATGTGCCGGTAATATTCCTGCTGCCAGGTAATTTGCCACATTAGCATACCAAGGTGGCTTTGTAGTAATGACAAACAGATGCTCATCTAGAAATTGATCTTTGAATGTTAAGGAGTCGTCTTCTTTGGGTATGCGAGATAGGAAGTCTGCAACAAGATTTTCTCTCCTAGGTCGATATTTGATGGTGATATCAAATTCTTGCAATAGTAACAACCATCGAGTGACCTATCCATTAGTAATTGGTTTATTAGTTAGATATATGATAGCAGAATGATCAATATATAGAACGATCGGATAGCCTGTTATATAATGACAAAATTTATTGATGGCATGTATAACAGATAAAAACTCCTTCTCTATTACTGTATAATTGAGTTCAGTTGGAGTAAGATTCTTGCTAATAAAATAAATGGCATAGGGTATTTTTTCCTCTTCCTATCTGAGGACAACGCCTATGGAAATATCTGATGCATTGGTGGAGATGTGAAATGGTATTTTCCAATTCGGCCCCCTCAACACCGGTGTTGTCGAGATAAACTTATTAAGTCTTGCAAATACCACATCACACTTGTTAGACCACTGGAACTCTACATTACCAGTCAAAAATGTAAAGGTGCAGCGGTTCTTGTAAAATTTTCCATAAATATACGATAGTATCCTGAAGCGCCAAGGAAACTACGTACCTTAGTTTGTGTGTGTGGTGTAGGTAGATTAAGGATTACCTCTATTTTTGTTGGATATACTCTAATTCCATCTGTAGAGATATAATGGCCAAGTACCACACCTTCTATCATCATCATGTGACATTTATCATGGCTTAAACATAACCTGGTCGCAATGCACCATTCTAGTACTTTCTCTAGTTTATTTAGTGCTTGATTGAAGTCATCGCCATAAGGAGTGAAATCATCCATATAGACTTCAATTCCTTCGCTGATCATATCGCTGACTATGCTCAGAATGAACCTTTGAAAAGTGGATGGAGCGTTACAAAGTCCAAAGGGTAATACTTTGTATGCAAAAGTGCCCTAGGGGCATGCGAATGTAGTTTTATCTTGATGTTCTGGGGAAATCTGAATATGATTGTACCCACTAAAACCATCTAGGAAAGAAAATAATTTCTTTCCTGCCAAAGTATCCAGGACCTGATCAATGAAAGGAAAAGGGAAGTGGTCTTTTTGAGTGGCTTTGTTAAGTTCCCTGTAGTCAACACAGATTCACCATTTCCCATTTTTCTTTGGGATGATCACTAATGGGGAAACCCACTGACTATCTGAGATGGGATATATAAAATCTACATCCAACAACTTTTCCAATTATTCTTTAAAGATATCCTTGAGGTGAGGATTCAATCTTCTTTGTGGATGTCAGATAGGCTAGGCATCTTTTTCAACATAAATGTGGTGTGTGCAGAGTTGTGGATCAATACCTTTCATATCATAATATTCCCATGCAAAATCTTGCTAGTATTTGGAGAGGACTTGAATTAGCTTTTGTTGTTGTTGTTCATCTAAATTGGCATTGATGTTTAGAGACCTCCCTAGTGCAATCTCCATAGGTTTGTTGTCATGAATGGCTATAGTTGGAATTTGTTGTTCCATTAAATCTTATAGTAGGTCTCCCCGTGCTTCACAGTATAGAACAACTTGGAGAATCTGGCAGGTCAGGTTGCTCATGGTGGTTGGACTATTGATAAACCCACTGATTATGTCATCCTATAACTGGTTTTTAAGTCTGAGGGCTTCTTCCTGCGTAAGAGGGGCTTGTAAATCCTTCTTTGGGTATCACAATGGTGGAAATTGTGGATATACGAAAGTTGGACTTGGCTTAGTAGGAGGATATAAAATGACATTCTTTGTGATACCCCCTCTAGTGATTGTCATATTACCTACTCAACATCCTATGTATGCATCAACTGATGCAAGCCATGGTCTACCCAGTATCAATGGATGCCCTTCAAGTCCACTTCTTGGGTTTATGATGAGGAAGTCTGCCAGATATTCCCAATAGTCGATGGAGATGGCTATATCATGTAATGTGCCAATTGGTCGAACTACCGATCGATCTACCAACTGCAACATTATTGCGGTGGGTTCGAAGGAGTCAAAACCCAGGGTATGGCAGGTTTCCATAGTCAATATGTTTATGGATTCTCCCAAATCAACTAGTGTATTGGGAAAAGAACAACCCTGGATCTTAACTGTCACTATGGGATTCCCTGGATATGCATATTTGACTAGTTCTTGTATACCTAAAATTAGATAAGACAAGGCTCCTACCACACAGACTGTTGATGATGGATTTTTAATTTTTCTAACGGGTTTTCTCCCACATAGCTCCTTGATCATTTTTGTGTAGATTGGGATGTCCTAAAGAGCTTGTAGGAGTGGAATCTTGATATATAAATTCTTGATTTCCCCTACAATGTCGAAGTTGGGATATACAACCATTTTTTCTATCCTCAATCTTTCGAGGAACGGAAGGGAGGGCATTGCATCCTTATCATGATCTTGTGATTCGACCATGTTTCCCCCCTGCTCGATTTCTTTTGTTATTACCATAGTCGAAGGTGTTATTACTGGTTGTTTTTCATTCTCCTACTCTTGAAATATGTTATTTTCTTCAGGAGATATTATTCGCCCCGATCTCAACTGTAGTTTGTTGCACCCTACCGAGCTGGTCTCTCCTTCCCCATTCTCCATAATCTGGATGAACTGAGTCGGTCTGTTATTTGGATTTGGGTGAGGCTGGGCTGGTAGTTGAGGGAGAAATCGATATTGCGGATTTTGGGGCAATTGGAGTGGTGCTTGTAACGTAGGCTAAGTCTGAGGGGTCATCCCCATGGGTTGGTTGTTTATCCCCATGGGGCGCTGCCAATTATGATTCCAATTTGGGTTTTGGGTAGTCATGTTGGGCCATTATGAAGGGTAGATGTTTTTATTTGAGTTTTTCCAGGATGAGGTGGGATATTGTGAGTTAGGCCAAGTGGAAAATGCAGTTGGATGATTCTACCAGGTAGGATTTGCAGTGGGCTAGTTTTTCCAAGTGGGATTTGCAGGTGGGTATTGTTGGGGCTGTTAGTTCTAATTAGTAAACGACTGACCCTTCCATGTGCTACCAGGAGCTTGCCACTGATTATACTATCCAAAGAAGAAACAGGAAGGGTCTTGTAGTGTATTTGGAGGCCAATTCTTCCACTGACAATGCTAATCCATCAGATATAACGACTTTGTTTCTTCTTGTGCTTCTCTAAAGACATCTTTCAGTCCAAGAAGTGATGGGATTTTTTTTTTTTCGTGATCTTTGGAACAGATAGCGCAAACCCGAACCACATCCAAAGGGAAATCCCTTGGACCGTGTTTTCTTCTTCACCTATGGAAAAATATGGTCGATGTTTGTTCTCCTTCTATTTTTTTCTGTTCGGCCTGCAATACATCCAATTTTGTAGTCAGAGTGCTCAAAATATCTGTTTTGAAGTTTTCTAAGAGATTACCAACTTCAGCTCGTGTAACACCCATGCTGGTAATATTGTTATTTCTGGTGAGGGGGATACACATCCCTGATCTGGTCCGTGAACTTCCTATTGAGCACCTGATGCACAATAGGATGATTTAATCATAAGTTTCTTGATAAATATCACCCTTCCCCATCAAGTTCAATGTTTCTACCCATTCATCTTTCATACCCTTAATCATAGTTTCCTTAAGTACTTCACCTGGTAACATGCCATAGGGTGATCTTTGTAAATTATATTGAAATCTCTCGACATATTCTTCTAATGATTCATTTTCTTTTGCAATCATTTGAAATATTTCATCTTTTAAGTCTCTGGTTCTACAATAATCCTAATATTTTGTCAAGAAGGTTTGTTTCATCTCATCCCATGAGTTTATAGTTCTTCCCCCTAATCCCATAAATCAATGTAGATTTTCTCCTTTCAAAGTGGAGGGGAACAATTTTAATTTTGGGGGTTCAGAGGTGTAATCATACCCTCTACATAGGACATCAAATTCAAATAAGAATGCATCTAGGTCTTTTGAGATTAATCCATGAAAGGTTGGCAAGTTTTGTAGGGGAATTGCTTTAATGAGAGCATTGGTGATTGGATCAGCTATCAAATATTCCAAAGTGGAAGTCTGGGGATGTTGTGGATTTGGTTGTGCCATTTAATTGAAAATATTCTAGAAATCTTCAAGGATTTATTGATCTGGATATTTTATTTGAATTGGTTGGTTATCTGATCCTCTAGGGGATTTGATTGCACTCCCTCTATCTGGGATTTCGGGTATGCCTTCTTCTTTCATAGGAGATTCAAGATCGGGTAGTGGGTCTATCTTAGCTATCCCACTGGTTTCTCCTTATCCTTCCTCCATATTACAATATTTTCCCTCTTCTAAAGGGTTGAGGGGTGGAAGATCTGTGCCCTAAAATCTTTTCTCAGTCCCTTCAGTTTTTCTATGAATCTCAGCATGGGTTGTAGTTGGTCAAACTACCACTTGAGGGATTCAGGTAGATCCTTTTCTAGGTCCAACCAAAGCTTGAGATTTTTATTTTTGGATGATGTCGTCTATGAAAGTGGTTCTTCCAGGGAGCACCAAGCCCTGTGCTTTGGTAATTTTTGGTGGGGGTTTTGGTTTTTCAAGATCTTTCTTCTTAGTCATACACACTTCACACACAAAAAAAGAAAATCAAGAAAGAAAAACACCTATGCAACCTCTTACTGCGTCAGCTGGAGGTAGGCACTAGCACAAACATCTTACTTATTGCCTGCATAGGTTCTTACCTTTCATCTTCAATACCTCGTCCTCTAGAGACACAATCTATGCTACCTTTGACATTCTTCCCCGACAACGACGCCAAAATGTTGGGCTCTAAAGATGTCTAAAAATAGCCTTAGTTTAACATTAATTTATCAACCTGAGGATTCATCTTTTATCTGAAGAATATCAACAAAGTCTATGCAGATAGCTCGTAGAGGCTAAAATCATGTAGTTAAAGAAAATTTGAGTTTATCAGCAATCAATTTCCTCAAACATTCATTAAAGATTCTAAGAATTGAAATCTAAAGGTGTGCAATGGAAAGGAACTAATTAATCTATTGAATTCATTTTAAGAGAAATAATTGAATCTAAGTAAAGACTTGCAAAATTGACTATTATTATGAATTAAATTGCTGGAAAGGAAAAAGGTGAATTACTCTATCTATGGACAGAGACAGAGACTGTAATCTAATCGAAAAGAGACAACAATCGTACTTCTATTGAAATAAACAACAACTATATTTTAACAGAAAGGAACAACAAATGTAAACTAAGTAAAAGGAACAACAAATGTAAACTAAGTGAAAGGAACAACAAATGTGAACTTATGAGGAACTGTCACTCATCAAATCTCAGTAATAGGAATTGGAACAACAATCATCTAATGCTTCAGGAAATATCTATCTCTTGCAATTGACATGAAATCATCAACACGCTTATGCATTCATTTAACTACTGTAAAAGATAATTGAATCACAAAACATAAATTGAACCGATACAATTATAGGTCAAACAGTAGCTCCTTCAGACTGGGCCCTTGGTTCTTAGAAGCACTACTATTTGAAATTCAGTATATAGAAATGGTAAAACCACTCAAAGCTTTTATTGATTTCATAGCTGGTACAAAATTTTACAAAAACTGATAACGCATAGCAATTCTAAGTTTTGATTTCTTGGATGTAATTCTTCTATATATTTTTCAAGATCTATTTACCCCTTGTATATTACAATAATCTGGGTAAATCAAGCTATCCTGAAGATCGAGAGATCCTCAGAATTACTTTACTATTATAAAGTTACAATATAAGAAAATCAATCATCTTCAAAACTGTCTTGTGCCATACAGTCCTCAAGCTCCAATAGCTTGTGCATCCTCAAGACTTCCTTTTCTATCTTGGGTTTGACAATATTTAACCAATCCTTTAATAAAACTAGACTATTCCAATCATATTTTAGGATCTATGTAATCTAACTTCAACAATAACGCTAAAGAGTATATTATTCATTTTCTATCCTATTTACTCCTAAATAACTGAAAAGTCAATCAAGATGATATCATGAAATGTGGGAAAAAGGAAGATATTTATACCTTTTTCATAACCTAACATGTACATTTAGCCAAGTACTATCATCCAAACATATACCATCTATGAGTTTACCAAACATGTACATCAACATGTGTCACTACTTGTACCAAACAAGTATGTCAACCATGCACTAATACCACAATAAGATGAATCCTCATCCATGTATGCCAAATCCACCATAAAACATGTTCCAATCAAACTTCTAGTAGTTTCCTCTACCAATGTACTAGGAGTGTACCGATCATGCATCAATTATAGATAAATTTATGACTCACCAATGGTGTACAACATGATCACCTCATCAACTCACTAACTACACGCTCCAAGATGTAGTCCAACCATATGCCAAATGCATGTACCAAGTTATCCATCACATATGTTTCTAATAATACATCACAAGATATATTAGTGAAACTCAAATATGTACCAGGCATGTACCCGAACAGATCAGCGTCAATCCTCCGTTCACTACAACAAATACTAAACATCCAACAATACATGTACTAGTAGTGTGCTTCAATAGATCAATGACATCTCTATCTAGAATCATCAAGATATATCACATAACCAAGGTACCATAACTTCATTGTCATAACCATTTATTCAACAAAAAATACCTCAATCCATACTCATGGGTTAGTGCCACCCATCCAAGATGGCCTTTCATTTTATATCATCACTTTACATAATCAAATATGTAAACATGAAAACTTGTAGGAAAAAAAGTCAGAACCTGCAACAACCTATGTCAGACCCTGCACCACGGAGTTATACAATCACATAAAGTTGCAACCCATGTGCATAACCCTTTTCTCTAGGCTTTATCATATTTACACGATCTACTGCACATACATCTCTCATATGTATGCGACCTATTCAAGGTCAACCGGCGTATGTACTCGACTGTTATCATTGTCACCCGTGTATGCTTCAGTAGATGACACACTTGAGCTTCCCTTAAGGATTCCATTCTTCTCTAGTTGTTTAGTCTTCTCCACCCACTTATGAAGGTGTCCCTGCTTCTCAGAACTTGAGCTCTGAGCTTCCATATTTTCAAAGATGTCCCCCTTCCTTACTTCATTCCTTCTTCTAGTCATGCTATATGAATTTCTCATCATGTAATTTCTTCTTCTGTTCCAACAATCCTGGGATTTATGGCCAAATCCACTACACCTGTAGCATTTCATGCTATGACAATGAACAACAATCTGTCCTACTTGATCACATCTCCAACACCTTATGGTGTTATGAAATCTTCCATTATTTCTTCTTTCATAATATATACATTCCAAAGCTTTGTGACCATATTCATTACATGAATAAAATTGACCATGAAAAATAACTTCATACCTTTGCTTTGGTGTTCATCTTATTTGAGGTGTAAGGATGGCTTCTCGATGTATTCTTTTGAAATCTTCCTTGCCTTGTGTAGATGGTTTATTTGCAACATTTTCTTCATACTTTGAGAGTGACGGACTTGACTCATGCTTCTTTGAGGTGCTTGCTTCAACATGCGTAGATTCTTTCTTGTATCCATGACCTGATTTATCATTTGGTGATCTTTGGATTTCCAAGATCTCATTAAACATTTGTGAGCTATTCAAGAATTTGTTTGACTTCTCTACTTTCTTTCTAAGATCAACAAATTCAACTTCTAACTTATAACATGATTCTTCCTTTTCATTTACTTGATTCTTCAATAGTTCCTCTACCCTTTTGGCTTCTTCAATTTGGGTCTTGAGATGGACAATAATTTCAAGACTTTTTCTAATCTCATCATCTACCTTATTATCTTATTTTTAATTCTTTATTTTTGTGATCTCTTCTTCCTTTTCTTCTAATTGAGTCTTATTACTCTCTTCTTGTTCTTTGAGAATTTCCCTTAACTTCAATATGTTCCTTCGAGTCTTCTTTAAAAACGTTTTAGTGTTATCTGAAAGATAGCTATACTCTATATAATAGTGGTCATTGCTATATTCATATAGACCTCTTTCAACTTTCTCTGTAAGCTCAAATAGTTTTTATTCTACTTCTTCGATGAGATAACAATCAATTGATTCTATACAAACTATTTCTAGATTTTCTTCTTTACTTGTAGAGAAATATTCAACATCATCACATTTTGAATTATTGCAATCAAGGGTTTGTGGAAATTCTTTACCTTCATTTGAAATGTCTTCAATATCTTCATTTGAAATGTCTTCAACATCATCACATGATTATTTTCCTTCATTTGAAATGTCTTCAAGATCTTCCTTTTTGCCAAAATCATTATATTTATAAATAATGCAACCAGGAGTTCTTGGAGATTCTTTACCTTCGTTTGTCTTGATGGAATTTTTTTCAATATCATCCTTCTTGCTTTGGTATGTCTCCTCTAGCTTTATCCATAGATTCTTGGTGGTAGTGCATTGTCCCATGCTCTCTTTGATAGGACTTGAGAGTCCACTAAGAATTTTATTTAGAGTGATTGCATCATTCTTCTTTCTTTCCCTTTGAGATGCAAACTTTGACTTGTTATTCAAGGGAACTGATTGACCAATGGATTCCTTTCAAATACCCACTCCCATCTCTTTCAAATGCACTCTCATTTATATTCTCCAAGTAGAATAGTTTTCCTCATCAAGGATTGGAAATTTATCATCCATTTGTGTGTCTATGGATCTCCTCCAAGATTTTTAAGGCTTATAGTGAAGGCCTACTCTGATACCAATTGTTGGACACACCGACTACACTAAGAGGGGGGGGTTCAACAGTATAGGGATCGTTTTATGAAAAATTCCCTAAACTTACCCTTCACAAAACTCATTAGTTAGCAATCACCATTAAATCATTACTTATTTTTGTCATTTATAATCAGTCGAATGTGAACATATATCAATCATATATCATCAACAACTCATCACCACAAGGAACACAAGATATATTTACAATTTTCTTTTTATTACAGACTACAATCCTTGGGTTTATCAACAAAAACTGAATAGATTACAACTCTACAAGAGAACCAACTCTATAATGCAAGACTTAACTTACACATTCATCACCAACTGAGATGAGGCAACCATCCTCAATATATATCAATCTGTCACAAGTATGTGACCTGTCGATAGTGCAACACGTGTATGTATGCACCCTACCAGTAGTACAACTCGTGTATGTATGCAGCCAGTCTGTACTACAACCTGCATATCACTTCTCAGAAACTACGGTTTTCATCACACATTTAGATCTTATGCAACCTTCAATCAAATTCTCTTCTATCTCTTACTGTCCAATCTGACCCATAACCAGTCACAACACATCCAATCTCTCCAACAAGTTAGTCATGCCTCTCAACCATACAATATTAATTCTACTCATCATGTATAAGCAACCAATATAATATAAAAATCATATCAGTACTAAATCATAAGAGTGTTTCTCATTCCATCAACCAACACAAACCAAATCACAACAACCATATCAATAATTCCTTAAGCATTCACCACACAACAAGCAAGAGTATCCATCAAGACAACAATGTAACCATACCATAGTTTCTATGGAATATCTAAGCCAATAGAATGTAGATATGGAACCTACTTTAGTCTTCAATAGCCTAGCACCATCTCACACACAAGCCTACATGACTACATCCACTGTACGCGCCCTATCCTTATTCATCTCGTGTATGTATGCACCCTGGCTCAATACAGCTTGGATATACCTAAAAAACTAGGGTTTCTAAACTTCTGAGACTTTTTCCTTAATGACCTCTGACTTACCGAAACTTTGATGCGTCCATGACATCCTCCAGACACTCTCCCTCTCATAATAGATCTTCAATACATGCTCAAGACATGAACAAGATATACACACAAGATTCACTTACACAAGAGACCCTTGCCTCTTATTTATACTCTCCAAGTAGCTTCCTTAGAAGCATATTCTATGTCACTTAACCCACTTCTAGGTCACTTAACCCATTTCTAGGTTACTTAACCCATTTCTAGGTCACTTAACCTATTTTCCTCATTTTAGGGTTAACCACTTTCCATAATTAGAAATTTATCCATTTCTTTATCATTTAAATATTGTTCCTTGACTTTCTCACATCACTTTACCATTTAAATGACAATTTCTTCTTTTCAAGCACTTTGACTTCTTTGACCTCTTGGCGCTTCAAGCCAACATATGAGGGTCCTTCATCTTCGTAGGGCCATAACTCTCAAACCATGAGGAGTTATGTGACATTCCACATACCACCATAAATGGCATGACAAGATCTATCCATCTAGGATAGTTTCACCAACAACCTCACTGATCTTCAACTCATTATTCCACATTTAAGCATGGGTTCTCCAACCATACTTCAAGGAAAAATCAACCGCAAAGCGTCTTCAAATGAGCGCTTTCACCATAAGGGGACGAATTTGGAGTTGATCCATTTGTACACCTTATCAACCATGATAAGACAATAATGATTCATCTTTGCATCATATACTAATAGATCCATTTTCATGATCATGTATCAATGACAACTCATTGATCCATGTTCATCTATATACTATGATAAGACATGTATACATGAAACCTTTGACCTTTGACATCATTCGATCATCCTTTGGAATCAACCAATTCATTGACATTAATCAATCAATCAATCATCCTTTGGCATCAATCAATCCCTTGACATCAATCAATCACTTGACATCAATCCTTTAACATCAATTAATTAAACCTTTGGCATCAATGACAACATGATCCAACATAACAAAGTAATTCAAGCTACCAACATTTGTGGTGAACCTAGTCTATTGAAAAGGGCATTTAATATGTATGTAGTATGCATTTCTATCGGTCCAAGGCACTCTAAAAAATATATTCTAACCATCAATATTATGTCAACTCTTTCCTTTCTAGTCAATGACCACTAAGGAGATCATGTGACAAAGGTCCCTGAATCTATTAAAGGATAAGTTTTACATTCTCCCCCACTAAAAGGCGTTGCTAGATTCTTTAACAACATCCTTAAGAACTTATTTTCCTCCAAGTCTATTTCATAGACTCATGCATCTATCTGTGCTTGTGATCTCCAACCAATTTAAATTGTTGTTTCCATAATTACTTGTGGAATTCCCCACTATCCATTACTTCCTTTGAATAAAACATATTTTCCCAACTTTGTCACAATGTTGTTGGATGTCTATGTTGTTGTTGTTGCCTTCTACTAGAACTACAACTTGATTTTCCATTAGTAGTACAACTCATTTTTTTTTTGTGACAACTGAACCTCCACTAAGAAGTTTATACAATTGTCTAGGTGTCACACTTTCCAATTTAACTGTTTCCCAAGGAATTTTGGCCACTTTTCCATTATTCCATACAATGAAATTCTCCATGACTATTTCAACTTATGCATCTACAACCCAACTCCCTAGAATGTATTTCATTATGCTCAAAATAACAACTTATATTCACACTTTGGTCTATGCAAGGCAAGGTCACCACCTTCACCTCCAAATTGTTAAGTCGCCTAATACAACACAACACTTCCAACTCCATTGATATTAACAACTTTTCTTGGTGAACTTAGGATCTTGTGCCAACTTCCAGGTAAAAATATTCCTTAAGCTAACTATCAAAGAGAATAATGTGAGAGATTTTGCATGATATACAGTACCCTCAAATGCACCAACAATGTATTGAATGTCTAATAAGTGTAATGCGACAACCAAAACGAATTCCATACCTCTTATTAAGAGATTAATGTATGCACCAATACTTCTATTTCGTTCAAGAAACTCAACCATTTGAATAATCATCCTCAAATCTATCCAAGGATTTCTCTACCTCATTCTAAAAAAACAAATGTTGGAAAACACCTTCCAAGTTGACTTGGTCTTCTTTCCAGTTTAAGGAATCTAGGTTGAATGTGTACTTTGTCCTGGTAAACTTATTTAATGTCTCATCCACTACTTTGGAACTATCGCCATTGTTGCACAAGAAAATATGTACACCTGTTCCTCAAGTATTTATAATGGTCTTATACAACTTAATAATTTCTTGAAGGAACTTATTCACTAGTGTCTCCTTGCTTACTATCCTACTTCTTGGAGATCAATTTTCTTAAACTAGAATCAATATGGATAAGGGGAAGGAATCCTACTATCACATACTTCATCCTTATAAATAATGAGACATCCTATATCAACCTTTCACTAATGTACGAACCTATGTCGTTTCCCTATGCTCCACCATCTACTTCTATGCAATGAGCAATTTGTGGATTTTAACTTGGGAAGCAAATAAAAAGCACATTGATCCATATTGGTTTCCTTTGAAATTATGGAGACCAAAAATCCTTTCAATGAAGAGGTGTGATATGAAATAGATCCAAACCTATGAATGGGTGTAAGACTCGGTACCTACAATGCAATTTGATAATTAATGAAAGTTAGAAAACATTGTAAAACAATATAAATGTAAAGATGAATAAGATGAAAAAGTGAAAGAGGAAAATAGAGAAATACATGAAATAAGAAAAATGAATAAGATAGAAGACTAAAGAATGGGAAATGAAGGATCACGGTTGTTGGCCTTCCCCTTACCTTCCCAAATCTTCCTACTTGTTATTTTACTTTTATTCTCAAGGGGTCTTTTTGGCCAAGATAGAAAGAGGCATAGTGAGCCATCAAAGAAATGTAACCATATTTTTCCAGAATGAATTGAGCCCCCATTTGGAGCTTATTTTCCCATTTGGGTTTCCAATGTAAAATATTTGTCTTATTGTATGTTTAAATTGTTGTATGAATTCTTGGATATTTCCATTTTTTTGTGAAGAGAAATCTATGTGAATTCCCTATGTTGTGCATAATTTTACTGTTTACTTCACTCTTAAGATACTATTTGGATTTACATGGGTATAAATGGATACTATCAGTAATTTTAATAAGTTTTGTTAATCATCTAGTTGAGTAGTCAATTTTCACTATAGTGAGAAAAATTTTCTTCTTACTATGCAATGTTTAATGGTAGATACACACACAAAAAATTGATTATCATCCATGGTTAGGTAATTTTGGAGATGAGAAATTGATGGTTTCCATGATGAAGTTGTTTCACTTAACTAGGGAGTTTTTAATTCAATTTATTCTAGTTGTTGGAGAATTTGTGATAGATTGCATCGCTTATGTAGAGTAGATTTAATATACTAATAATATTCTTCAATGAGGATGTTATCCACTAATAAATAAGTTTTGATGAACAATGCAATAAGATAATATACTCAGAGGTGTGGGGAAATTTACAAGTATCATTTAATTTCACCAAGATTACTGCATTATTTAGAGCTTAATCGCTCTAGAAATAAGAAGGCACATTGAAGACGCTATAGACCAAAAATAGTTTCATCCGGATTTAGCAGCAAAATGAGATGATTAACATAATGAATACAATAAACAAAGATATATAAAGAATAACACAAATATCCAGTGAACAATAGCTTCTATTAAATAGTGAAATATGCTGAAACTGTAAAACTACAAAACTGAAACACTTGCTCAAATGGTGGTAGTTATCTTTGAGAAGAGATGCGGCTACTATGCGCATCCGTATGAGAAAAAATATTTACAATGAGGCTCCATAGGCCTTTTTGATATTACTCATGAATTCCAAAACCCTAGACATCCAAAAACCTAACCCTAGAAGGTGAAACGCCAAAATTCATGTGAGCCCTATGAGTAAGTTGGTGTAATTTGTTACCTCAACTTCTGAGGGTCGTAAATTTTGCATACGACCTTTGTTTTAGGTGCAGATAGCCCATTGGAAATATCTTTCAGAGAGCTACACATTATGCCGTCAAACTCTAATGTTTTCTATAGTTTGACTATGGTGGGCCAAAAAGACAACGTTGACGGCCACAAAACGGCCCTGGAAGTACAACAAGATGTGATGACATGAAAACAGACAAAATAAGACATTTGGATTAGGCAAGTGGCCACCCATATCCACCTAGAGGATGTGTGGGGATTCAAACACCGCCATAAGTGTAGAACCCAAAATTACAAAGTAATACAAAAGAACGTGTTGAAAAAAAATGGACATGAGGAGCCAGTTGGAATAGGTGGGTGGCCACCAATATCCACCTGGATAAATCCTTCCCCCTTAGGAAGAAATTATATCCATTGCGTTGAGTTCCCCCATGAATTTAGGAAACTTATGCTAGATTTGGCCCCAGGTGAGCCACTTCCCTTGGTGTAGGAGTTTCCTTGCCTTGACAACCCAATAAATATGGATCCGCTGCAGGCGACTTCCCTTGACCTGTGTGTCAACTATCTGGTAAGTGGATGCTTGTTCCATGTAGTCAGGTTTGAGCTCTATTGGTGTCAATTGTTCGACGATCTGGGAGGTGTCCAATAACGGTGGAAAATATGGTCGAAGGAGGTCCACATTGAATATTGGATGCAGAACAAGGAAGGGTGGAGTGTTGAGCTTAAAAGAATTGCTACCCACAACCTTGGTGATAGTGTATGGCCCATAACGAAGTGGGTGAAGCTTCCGATGGGGCTTGATGAGACACTCCTTCTACAAATGTAACCATACTTTTTCGCCAACCTAAAACTAGTGTGGTACCATATGTTGATCATGGCACTGTTTGTACTTAGCATTGGATTTCTGAAAAATATTCTAGACCTATTGGTGTATGTGTTGAATACGCTCAATGAATTTTGTGTATTTTTCAATCGTAGACTAATCAGGAGAAGAGTATGTCTGTGCGGTGGAAAGAGGAATTAAAACATCAATGGGTCCCAAGGGTTGGAATCCTAAACCCACCTGAAATGGGCTATGTCTGGTGGAACTACGGAGATCGTTGTTGTAACTATGTTGGATATAGGGAGATTCTCATCCCATGTACATGGATTCTTATAATTGTACATGCACAAGATGTGCACAATTATCTGATTGATGAAATCTGTTTGGCCATCGATTTGGGGGTGGAAAGCAGTAGATTTTGTGAGCTTGGTGTCCAACAGGGACCAAAGACTCGACCAAAAGGTGTTGAGGAACTTGTTTTCTAGGTCAGAGATGATGGTCTGTGGTATCCCAAAGTGGATCCACACTCGTTCGAAGAAGATCTTGGCAGTATCTGCCACTGTGAAATTCTTCTTATAGGTTGTGAGGATGGCCATCTTTGAAAATCGATCAACGACCATAAACACAAAGTAATTTAATTTCTTGGTGGACAACAAGCCAGCCATGTAATCCATTGATATGGATTCCCAAGGCTTCTCGGAATAGGAAGAAGGGTGTATAAGCATTGCTTCTTGATGGTTGGTTTGGCAATGGTATAGGCTGTGCAAGATGTTATATACTTGCTGACATCCTATCGAAGTTTTGGCCAATAATTTTTTTTATGAAGAATGACCAAAGTTTTCTCTACGCCAAAATGTCATGCCACCTAACTTTAGTGGGATTCCCAAATCATATTTGCATGCTCTCTTGTAGGAACACAGTGATGGCCCAGCTGTCATAAGAGTCAGTATTGAATGTGAAAATTAGTGACAGTTGTGTCTGTACCCAAGAGTTGATATGTGGTGGTGAAGTCCATATCTTGCTGATAAATTTGGGGCCACTTAGATGCTTCATGTCCATAGGAATGGAGCACAATGGTGAGTTCAACCACAGGAGGACGATTGAGGCATTCAAAGACACGATTTGATATACTTGTCTTATACTTGATTTTATATGGAACTGTTGCAGGTAGGTGGACCACTTCTGATGGCAGTCATTCTGCAATTTCCCTTGTGTATGTATGAACTACAAAGGATTTTGATCAGTGTGTATGATCATCTCTTTCCCCAGAATGTGATGTTTCCATTTACAACATGCCTGTACAATGGAACACATTTCCTTATCATGGGTGGGTATTTTCAGACAATATCAGAGAGTGTCTCACTATAGTATGCCATTGGATTCCCATGTTGAGTGAGAACTGCGCCCACAACATAGTCAGATGCATCAGTATCAATCTCAAATGGTTGCTACAGATATAGCAAGGAGAGTACTGGAGCTGAGCACAAGCGGTGCTTCAGATCATCAAATTCTCATTGCTTCTCCTTACCCCACGCGAACTTGGCCCTACCACCACCCTTGTTCACCTGGCTCAGGGCCCATGCAATATGGGAGAATCCCAACATGAACCATCGATAGAAGTTGGCTATTTGCAAAGATATCTGAAGCTCGATCAGTTTGGTCAAGGCTGGCCAGTCACGAATGACTTGGATATTAGTTGGATCAACATGTACCCCATTCTCATAAATAATGTATCCCAAGTATTGGACCCTGTTCATGCCAAAAGATCATTTTTCCAAGTTGGCAGAAAGTTTGTGTTGTCATAGAGTGTTCAAAACCTGTTGAATATGTCGCATGTGCTCCTCCCACATTCTGCTAAATATGAGGATATCATCCAAATATACTACCACAAATGATTTGGTGAAGGGTCTCAATACATCATCCATCAACCTCATTAAAGTGGTTGGTTCATTTGTTAAGCCAAAGGGCATGACTATCCATTCATAGAGACCTTCTTTAGACTTGAAGGATGTCTTCCATACATCAGTTTCTTTGATGGGAACCTGGTGGTAGCCAGACTTTATGTCAATCTTACTGAGGAAATTTTCTCCCTTGAGTTATTCAAGAAGGTCATCAATCCTGGGAATGGGGTAGCGATTCTTGACTGTGATTTTGTTTAAGGCTCTGTAATCAATGTAGAGTTGTCAATTCCCATCCTTCTTCAACACCAATATAATCGGGCTTCCGCAAGGAGAGGATTTGGGTCTGATGTGCCCCTTTTGAAGAAGCTCTTGGATATGATGCCTGATTTCGTCATTCTCCATCAATGAGCACCGATAGACTAGTACATTAGGTAGAGGTGTGTTGGGGGTCAAAACAATTGGATGCTTGAATTGGCAGTGTTTCGTTACCCCTATAGGTGAGGAGAAGATGTATTTGTATTCTTCCACAATCCCATCCACTTGCTTCTATTGTAAAGAGAGGCGTTGTGTAGAGGCCATGGATGTGGCGATGACCTTCTGCTTACTGCGAGCATGGATCAAAAAGAGTTCTCGGTCTATGAAATGAACTTGTTGCATTTCTTAGCAAAGATTAAAGAAATAGAAGTACGTGGCGCTACCTCTGGGATCATGTACAATTGTCTACCCAAAGTAATAATAACACTGTAGGGTCTATAATCATACACAACATGACACTTCCACAAATATGGTTGTCCTAAAATAACATCACAAACTTCAAGGGGAGAAATATCACACAGTACCTCATCCTTTAAAGGATTGATGTCATAGGGCAAATGACACTATTGGATGACACGAAGATATCTTCCTTGGAGAATCTATCTGGTGGTGTAGGGTTGTGGGTGTGGTGTCGTTCGTAGGTCTAGCCGCTTGACGACCTCTACTGAAATTAGGTTCTTATGACTACCATTGTCGACAATGAAATGAATTGGATCCCCCTTGAACCACATATGTAAGTGAAAGAGCCATTCTCGTTCCTATTGTTCTTCTGGTTCACTTGGCCAGACTCTAGTGGTAGTAACCGTGGCACTGGGTTTAGCATCGACGATCCTCTTCCCTCCTTCAGGATTTTATTCGAAATCATAATCAAACTCTGACTCAGAAGCCTTATGCTTGAAAATGAGGGACTTCTTGGAGAGAAATTATTTATTGTTGTGCCAAGTAATTTTATGGTATTCACACAATTTTCTCGTGTCCTTCTTCATCTTCTCATTTCCCTTCTTGTGTTCCTGCTTAGACTGGTTGTCGTGAGAGCGTACATCTCGACTTGGCCCCTTTTTGTGTGGTTTGTTGTTTCCTTTTCCATGATTTGACTATGAGGGTTTTGCAGATCCAGACTCTCACCCTTTCTACTTAAATTTCTGCTCGATCCTAAAAATGTATCTATAAGCCGTTCCCAATGAGGCAATGTCCAGGAACTCCATTTTTGTTTGAATGTATCTATGCAAAAAACTGCGGTGTTTGAGCACTAAATGATGCTTAGATTCTATGATACTGAATTAGGTGCGTATGGTATGGAAAATATTGGTAAAATATGGTATTGTCTAGTTCCTTTCTTGATGTAGGGTGGTCCATCTGGTGTACTGGTCCTTGCAGCTTCCAACAAGGTAGTATTTTTCTTTAATGGCATCCCAGAAGGAATCCCATGTAGGGGCCACTACAAACATTCTATATTCCTCCACATCCCTTTGTTCAGAGTAAGTATCCCACCAGTTTTTAACATGGGGAACAACCTTGAGGAGTGAAAAATTGATCTTTTCCCTATCAAAAAAATTATGGACCGAAAAATATCCTTCGATCAGATTCAACCATTTATCTACAACATTTGCATCTATCAGTCCTTCAAGTAATGGAATATAAAAATTTACCTGTACTTTCAAGGGGGTTGCATGGTCGCTTGATGAAGATGCTTCTCCTGTGGGCAACCATCAAAGGATCTGTGCGAAGTTGTCCATCATTTTGTTCCTTTGTCGCATGAGGGATTCCTCGAGCAACATTTTAATAGGATCTCCTAATCCATCATCTTTGTTTTCATCCCCCATGGGTTGTTGTCAGGCTCAGCACGATCGATCTTGTAATGGATCAATTGGTTCAAGTCCCAAGTTCTTGTACCTAGATCTTGTCGAGGACATGAACGAACAAAAATAAATGAAGAGAAGACTGCTCTGATACCATTGATCCGGATTCAAGAGTGGAATGAATTGATTAACAAACTGAATACAATAAACATAGGGATATGAAGAATTATACAAATATCCAATGAACAATATCTTCTATTAAATAGTGAAATAGGTTGAAACTATAAAACAATAGAATTCAAAAACTTGCTCGAATGGTGGTATCTATCTCTAAGAAGAGATGTGGTTGCTACATGCATCTGTCTGAGAAGAAATCATTACAATGAGGCTCTAGAGTACTTTTTGATATTACTCATGAATTCCAAAACCCTAGACATCCAAAAACCTAAACCTAAAAGGTGAAACGCTAAAAGTGATGTGGGCCCTATGGTTAAGTTGGTGTAATCTGGTACCTCAACTTCCCAAGGTCGTATCTTTTCCATACGAACTTCGTTTTAGGTGTGTGATAGCTTGTTGGAAAGGTCTTTTAGAGATATACACATTTCATCATCAAATTTTAACTTAGTCTATGGTTTGACTATGGTGAGACAAAAAAACAATGTTTAAGGCCCCAAAATGGCCCTGGAAGTACAACAAGATGTGTTGACATGAAAATATACAAAGTAATCCAGTTGGATTAGGAAAGAGGCCACCTGTATCCACTTGGAGGATGTGTGGAGCTTTATACAACCCTAGAAGTGTAGAACCCACAATTACAAAGTAGTACAAAAGAACATGTTGAACAAAAAATGAACACGAGGAGCCAGTTGGAATAGGTGGGTGGCCACCAATATCCATGCGAATCATAGTTACCATCATTCATCATTTCCTTAAACACTAGGTAGACTGTACAAAATGTTGAGTACAACCCATGAATTCAGCATGGAGATCTAATTGGAATAACAAGACATCGAGCTATTTAGAGTAGAGACTTGACATTGGTTGGCTCATTGAGAACTAAGAATTCCCACTACATTGTCTTCTAGTTTATTTTGTGTAGGTTATGAGAATAAAGAAGCCAAATAATCATTATGGAGCAGATGCTTCACAGAGAGTGGAGGAACAACGATGACATGGAAGACAGAGTCAATGTTGCACACTGACTTTCATCAAGAACATAAGTCTTGTAGCCATTTTGAAGAACATAGTAGAAAAATATCCTTGTACACAGTAGAGGACAAAGGCCTAGTGTCCTTTTTAAAGGAATAATTCTCTATACAATAGTGATACAAAGACAAGAAGTGACTTCCACAAAGGATATGTGATGGTGAAGAAAATGCACTATAAGTATCTCGTTTATGGATAAATTACACTCTACAAATTGTTCTTTGTCCTTACTTTTCGTTGTTCTGACCAAGATTAACTTATGAGGGTATTGAATAGATAAACAATGCAATATAAAAGAATCTAAGTCCACGGTATTGAATAGGAAACTAGGATGGTGAATAGATAGATGTAAATGGAGTATAAGAAGTGTTAGTGCATGCAATATTACTATGAATATGGAAATCACTAAAATTCAAGATTTGAAATCAAATATAGCTACTAGGAAACACTTAAGAGTTATTTCTAACACTCCCCCATAACAAGTACTTGTTGTGGATTAGTCATCTCATATAGTTCAAATTGGGCTCCCATGACATCTCTCTCTCATGCTTTTCAAGGAATACTCTCCCAAAATTGTTATACATTGCAACAATTAAGGTCATTAGATAAGATCACCTAGAGCACATGAAGAACAACACTAACCCATATTACATATTATGTGATACACACATCCTCACCAACATGCCTATTTCTTGTATCCAACCATATGGATACCAACATGCTTTCGCAAAGTTACAAAAACACCCTACAAGACCAACAATTCTACGATTATCCATGCCACATTGGGTCTTATAGTCATATTCCCTTTACACTTACAATCATATTCCCCTTACATCTTGCATCAACACTTTATAGTTAGTCCAAACATTAAGTGACATAGGGACAAGAATGTCATC
>ML789559.1:120622-173593 GCA_009831015.1 Picea engelmannii
ATTCTTTACCTTCATTTGAAATGTCTTCAATATCTTCATTTGAAATGTCTTCAACATCATCACATGATTATTTTCCTTCATTTGAAATGTCTTCAAGATCTTCCTTTTTGCCAAAATCATTATATTTATAAATAATGCAACCAGGAGTTCTTGGAGATTCTTTACCTTCGTTTGTCTTGATGGAATTTTTTTCAATATCATCCTTCTTGCTTTGGTATGTCTCCTCTAGCTTTATCCATAGATTCTTGGTGGTAGTGCATTGTCCCATGCTCTCTTTGATAGGACTTGAGAGTCCACTAAGAATTTTATTTAGAGTGATTGCATCATTCTTCTTTCTTTCCCTTTGAGATGCAAACTTTGACTTGTTATTCAAGGGAACTGATTGACCAATGGATTCCTTTCAAATACCCACTCCCATCTCTTTCAAATGCACTCTCATTTATATTCTCCAAGTAGAATAGTTTTCCTCATCAAGGATTGGAAATTTATCATCCATTTGTGTGTCTATGGATCTCCTCCAAGATTTTTAAGGCTTATAGTGAAGGCCTACTCTGATACCAATTGTTGGACACACCGACTACACTAAGAGGGGGGGGTTCAACAGTATAGGGATCGTTTTATGAAAAATTCCCTAAACTTACCCTTCACAAAACTCATTAGTTAGCAATCACCATTAAATCATTACTTATTTTTGTCATTTATAATCAGTCGAATGTGAACATATATCAATCATATATCATCAACAACTCATCACCACAAGGAACACAAGATATATTTACAATTTTCTTTTTATTACAGACTACAATCCTTGGGTTTATCAACAAAAACTGAATAGATTACAACTCTACAAGAGAACCAACTCTATAATGCAAGACTTAACTTACACATTCATCACCAACTGAGATGAGGCAACCATCCTCAATATATATCAATCTGTCACAAGTATGTGACCTGTCGATAGTGCAACACGTGTATGTATGCACCCTACCAGTAGTACAACTCGTGTATGTATGCAGCCAGTCTGTACTACAACCTGCATATCACTTCTCAGAAACTACGGTTTTCATCACACATTTAGATCTTATGCAACCTTCAATCAAATTCTCTTCTATCTCTTACTGTCCAATCTGACCCATAACCAGTCACAACACATCCAATCTCTCCAACAAGTTAGTCATGCCTCTCAACCATACAATATTAATTCTACTCATCATGTATAAGCAACCAATATAATATAAAAATCATATCAGTACTAAATCATAAGAGTGTTTCTCATTCCATCAACCAACACAAACCAAATCACAACAACCATATCAATAATTCCTTAAGCATTCACCACACAACAAGCAAGAGTATCCATCAAGACAACAATGTAACCATACCATAGTTTCTATGGAATATCTAAGCCAATAGAATGTAGATATGGAACCTACTTTAGTCTTCAATAGCCTAGCACCATCTCACACACAAGCCTACATGACTACATCCACTGTACGCGCCCTATCCTTATTCATCTCGTGTATGTATGCACCCTGGCTCAATACAGCTTGGATATACCTAAAAAACTAGGGTTTCTAAACTTCTGAGACTTTTTCCTTAATGACCTCTGACTTACCGAAACTTTGATGCGTCCATGACATCCTCCAGACACTCTCCCTCTCATAATAGATCTTCAATACATGCTCAAGACATGAACAAGATATACACACAAGATTCACTTACACAAGAGACCCTTGCCTCTTATTTATACTCTCCAAGTAGCTTCCTTAGAAGCATATTCTATGTCACTTAACCCACTTCTAGGTCACTTAACCCATTTCTAGGTTACTTAACCCATTTCTAGGTCACTTAACCTATTTTCCTCATTTTAGGGTTAACCACTTTCCATAATTAGAAATTTATCCATTTCTTTATCATTTAAATATTGTTCCTTGACTTTCTCACATCACTTTACCATTTAAATGACAATTTCTTCTTTTCAAGCACTTTGACTTCTTTGACCTCTTGGCGCTTCAAGCCAACATATGAGGGTCCTTCATCTTCGTAGGGCCATAACTCTCAAACCATGAGGAGTTATGTGACATTCCACATACCACCATAAATGGCATGACAAGATCTATCCATCTAGGATAGTTTCACCAACAACCTCACTGATCTTCAACTCATTATTCCACATTTAAGCATGGGTTCTCCAACCATACTTCAAGGAAAAATCAACCGCAAAGCGTCTTCAAATGAGCGCTTTCACCATAAGGGGACGAATTTGGAGTTGATCCATTTGTACACCTTATCAACCATGATAAGACAATAATGATTCATCTTTGCATCATATACTAATAGATCCATTTTCATGATCATGTATCAATGACAACTCATTGATCCATGTTCATCTATATACTATGATAAGACATGTATACATGAAACCTTTGACCTTTGACATCATTCGATCATCCTTTGGAATCAACCAATTCATTGACATTAATCAATCAATCAATCATCCTTTGGCATCAATCAATCCCTTGACATCAATCAATCACTTGACATCAATCCTTTAACATCAATTAATTAAACCTTTGGCATCAATGACAACATGATCCAACATAACAAAGTAATTCAAGCTACCAACATTTGTGGTGAACCTAGTCTATTGAAAAGGGCATTTAATATGTATGTAGTATGCATTTCTATCGGTCCAAGGCACTCTAAAAAATATATTCTAACCATCAATATTATGTCAACTCTTTCCTTTCTAGTCAATGACCACTAAGGAGATCATGTGACAAAGGTCCCTGAATCTATTAAAGGATAAGTTTTACATTCTCCCCCACTAAAAGGCGTTGCTAGATTCTTTAACAACATCCTTAAGAACTTATTTTCCTCCAAGTCTATTTCATAGACTCATGCATCTATCTGTGCTTGTGATCTCCAACCAATTTAAATTGTTGTTTCCATAATTACTTGTGGAATTCCCCACTATCCATTACTTCCTTTGAATAAAACATATTTTCCCAACTTTGTCACAATGTTGTTGGATGTCTATGTTGTTGTTGTTGCCTTCTACTAGAACTACAACTTGATTTTCCATTAGTAGTACAACTCATTTTTTTTTTGTGACAACTGAACCTCCACTAAGAAGTTTATACAATTGTCTAGGTGTCACACTTTCCAATTTAACTGTTTCCCAAGGAATTTTGGCCACTTTTCCATTATTCCATACAATGAAATTCTCCATGACTATTTCAACTTATGCATCTACAACCCAACTCCCTAGAATGTATTTCATTATGCTCAAAATAACAACTTATATTCACACTTTGGTCTATGCAAGGCAAGGTCACCACCTTCACCTCCAAATTGTTAAGTCGCCTAATACAACACAACACTTCCAACTCCATTGATATTAACAACTTTTCTTGGTGAACTTAGGATCTTGTGCCAACTTCCAGGTAAAAATATTCCTTAAGCTAACTATCAAAGAGAATAATGTGAGAGATTTTGCATGATATACAGTACCCTCAAATGCACCAACAATGTATTGAATGTCTAATAAGTGTAATGCGACAACCAAAACGAATTCCATACCTCTTATTAAGAGATTAATGTATGCACCAATACTTCTATTTCGTTCAAGAAACTCAACCATTTGAATAATCATCCTCAAATCTATCCAAGGATTTCTCTACCTCATTCTAAAAAAACAAATGTTGGAAAACACCTTCCAAGTTGACTTGGTCTTCTTTCCAGTTTAAGGAATCTAGGTTGAATGTGTACTTTGTCCTGGTAAACTTATTTAATGTCTCATCCACTACTTTGGAACTATCGCCATTGTTGCACAAGAAAATATGTACACCTGTTCCTCAAGTATTTATAATGGTCTTATACAACTTAATAATTTCTTGAAGGAACTTATTCACTAGTGTCTCCTTGCTTACTATCCTACTTCTTGGAGATCAATTTTCTTAAACTAGAATCAATATGGATAAGGGGAAGGAATCCTACTATCACATACTTCATCCTTATAAATAATGAGACATCCTATATCAACCTTTCACTAATGTACGAACCTATGTCGTTTCCCTATGCTCCACCATCTACTTCTATGCAATGAGCAATTTGTGGATTTTAACTTGGGAAGCAAATAAAAAGCACATTGATCCATATTGGTTTCCTTTGAAATTATGGAGACCAAAAATCCTTTCAATGAAGAGGTGTGATATGAAATAGATCCAAACCTATGAATGGGTGTAAGACTCGGTACCTACAATGCAATTTGATAATTAATGAAAGTTAGAAAACATTGTAAAACAATATAAATGTAAAGATGAATAAGATGAAAAAGTGAAAGAGGAAAATAGAGAAATACATGAAATAAGAAAAATGAATAAGATAGAAGACTAAAGAATGGGAAATGAAGGATCACGGTTGTTGGCCTTCCCCTTACCTTCCCAAATCTTCCTACTTGTTATTTTACTTTTATTCTCAAGGGGTCTTTTTGGCCAAGATAGAAAGAGGCATAGTGAGCCATCAAAGAAATGTAACCATATTTTTCCAGAATGAATTGAGCCCCCATTTGGAGCTTATTTTCCCATTTGGGTTTCCAATGTAAAATATTTGTCTTATTGTATGTTTAAATTGTTGTATGAATTCTTGGATATTTCCATTTTTTTGTGAAGAGAAATCTATGTGAATTCCCTATGTTGTGCATAATTTTACTGTTTACTTCACTCTTAAGATACTATTTGGATTTACATGGGTATAAATGGATACTATCAGTAATTTTAATAAGTTTTGTTAATCATCTAGTTGAGTAGTCAATTTTCACTATAGTGAGAAAAATTTTCTTCTTACTATGCAATGTTTAATGGTAGATACACACACAAAAAATTGATTATCATCCATGGTTAGGTAATTTTGGAGATGAGAAATTGATGGTTTCCATGATGAAGTTGTTTCACTTAACTAGGGAGTTTTTAATTCAATTTATTCTAGTTGTTGGAGAATTTGTGATAGATTGCATCGCTTATGTAGAGTAGATTTAATATACTAATAATATTCTTCAATGAGGATGTTATCCACTAATAAATAAGTTTTGATGAACAATGCAATAAGATAATATACTCAGAGGTGTGGGGAAATTTACAAGTATCATTTAATTTCACCAAGATTACTGCATTATTTAGAGCTTAATCGCTCTAGAAATAAGAAGGCACATTGAAGACGCTATAGACCAAAAATAGTTTCATCCGGATTTAGCAGCAAAATGAGATGATTAACATAATGAATACAATAAACAAAGATATATAAAGAATAACACAAATATCCAGTGAACAATAGCTTCTATTAAATAGTGAAATATGCTGAAACTGTAAAACTACAAAACTGAAACACTTGCTCAAATGGTGGTAGTTATCTTTGAGAAGAGATGCGGCTACTATGCGCATCCGTATGAGAAAAAATATTTACAATGAGGCTCCATAGGCCTTTTTGATATTACTCATGAATTCCAAAACCCTAGACATCCAAAAACCTAACCCTAGAAGGTGAAACGCCAAAATTCATGTGAGCCCTATGAGTAAGTTGGTGTAATTTGTTACCTCAACTTCTGAGGGTCGTAAATTTTGCATACGACCTTTGTTTTAGGTGCAGATAGCCCATTGGAAATATCTTTCAGAGAGCTACACATTATGCCGTCAAACTCTAATGTTTTCTATAGTTTGACTATGGTGGGCCAAAAAGACAACGTTGACGGCCACAAAACGGCCCTGGAAGTACAACAAGATGTGATGACATGAAAACAGACAAAATAAGACATTTGGATTAGGCAAGTGGCCACCCATATCCACCTAGAGGATGTGTGGGGATTCAAACACCGCCATAAGTGTAGAACCCAAAATTACAAAGTAATACAAAAGAACGTGTTGAAAAAAAATGGACATGAGGAGCCAGTTGGAATAGGTGGGTGGCCACCAATATCCACCTGGATAAATCCTTCCCCCTTAGGAAGAAATTATATCCATTGCGTTGAGTTCCCCCATGAATTTAGGAAACTTATGCTAGATTTGGCCCCAGGTGAGCCACTTCCCTTGGTGTAGGAGTTTCCTTGCCTTGACAACCCAATAAATATGGATCCGCTGCAGGCGACTTCCCTTGACCTGTGTGTCAACTATCTGGTAAGTGGATGCTTGTTCCATGTAGTCAGGTTTGAGCTCTATTGGTGTCAATTGTTCGACGATCTGGGAGGTGTCCAATAACGGTGGAAAATATGGTCGAAGGAGGTCCACATTGAATATTGGATGCAGAACAAGGAAGGGTGGAGTGTTGAGCTTAAAAGAATTGCTACCCACAACCTTGGTGATAGTGTATGGCCCATAACGAAGTGGGTGAAGCTTCCGATGGGGCTTGATGAGACACTCCTTCTACAAATGTAACCATACTTTTTCGCCAACCTAAAACTAGTGTGGTACCATATGTTGATCATGGCACTGTTTGTACTTAGCATTGGATTTCTGAAAAATATTCTAGACCTATTGGTGTATGTGTTGAATACGCTCAATGAATTTTGTGTATTTTTCAATCGTAGACTAATCAGGAGAAGAGTATGTCTGTGCGGTGGAAAGAGGAATTAAAACATCAATGGGTCCCAAGGGTTGGAATCCTAAACCCACCTGAAATGGGCTATGTCTGGTGGAACTACGGAGATCGTTGTTGTAACTATGTTGGATATAGGGAGATTCTCATCCCATGTACATGGATTCTTATAATTGTACATGCACAAGATGTGCACAATTATCTGATTGATGAAATCTGTTTGGCCATCGATTTGGGGGTGGAAAGCAGTAGATTTTGTGAGCTTGGTGTCCAACAGGGACCAAAGACTCGACCAAAAGGTGTTGAGGAACTTGTTTTCTAGGTCAGAGATGATGGTCTGTGGTATCCCAAAGTGGATCCACACTCGTTCGAAGAAGATCTTGGCAGTATCTGCCACTGTGAAATTCTTCTTATAGGTTGTGAGGATGGCCATCTTTGAAAATCGATCAACGACCATAAACACAAAGTAATTTAATTTCTTGGTGGACAACAAGCCAGCCATGTAATCCATTGATATGGATTCCCAAGGCTTCTCGGAATAGGAAGAAGGGTGTATAAGCATTGCTTCTTGATGGTTGGTTTGGCAATGGTATAGGCTGTGCAAGATGTTATATACTTGCTGACATCCTATCGAAGTTTTGGCCAATAATTTTTTTTATGAAGAATGACCAAAGTTTTCTCTACGCCAAAATGTCATGCCACCTAACTTTAGTGGGATTCCCAAATCATATTTGCATGCTCTCTTGTAGGAACACAGTGATGGCCCAGCTGTCATAAGAGTCAGTATTGAATGTGAAAATTAGTGACAGTTGTGTCTGTACCCAAGAGTTGATATGTGGTGGTGAAGTCCATATCTTGCTGATAAATTTGGGGCCACTTAGATGCTTCATGTCCATAGGAATGGAGCACAATGGTGAGTTCAACCACAGGAGGACGATTGAGGCATTCAAAGACACGATTTGATATACTTGTCTTATACTTGATTTTATATGGAACTGTTGCAGGTAGGTGGACCACTTCTGATGGCAGTCATTCTGCAATTTCCCTTGTGTATGTATGAACTACAAAGGATTTTGATCAGTGTGTATGATCATCTCTTTCCCCAGAATGTGATGTTTCCATTTACAACATGCCTGTACAATGGAACACATTTCCTTATCATGGGTGGGTATTTTCAGACAATATCAGAGAGTGTCTCACTATAGTATGCCATTGGATTCCCATGTTGAGTGAGAACTGCGCCCACAACATAGTCAGATGCATCAGTATCAATCTCAAATGGTTGCTACAGATATAGCAAGGAGAGTACTGGAGCTGAGCACAAGCGGTGCTTCAGATCATCAAATTCTCATTGCTTCTCCTTACCCCACGCGAACTTGGCCCTACCACCACCCTTGTTCACCTGGCTCAGGGCCCATGCAATATGGGAGAATCCCAACATGAACCATCGATAGAAGTTGGCTATTTGCAAAGATATCTGAAGCTCGATCAGTTTGGTCAAGGCTGGCCAGTCACGAATGACTTGGATATTAGTTGGATCAACATGTACCCCATTCTCATAAATAATGTATCCCAAGTATTGGACCCTGTTCATGCCAAAAGATCATTTTTCCAAGTTGGCAGAAAGTTTGTGTTGTCATAGAGTGTTCAAAACCTGTTGAATATGTCGCATGTGCTCCTCCCACATTCTGCTAAATATGAGGATATCATCCAAATATACTACCACAAATGATTTGGTGAAGGGTCTCAATACATCATCCATCAACCTCATTAAAGTGGTTGGTTCATTTGTTAAGCCAAAGGGCATGACTATCCATTCATAGAGACCTTCTTTAGACTTGAAGGATGTCTTCCATACATCAGTTTCTTTGATGGGAACCTGGTGGTAGCCAGACTTTATGTCAATCTTACTGAGGAAATTTTCTCCCTTGAGTTATTCAAGAAGGTCATCAATCCTGGGAATGGGGTAGCGATTCTTGACTGTGATTTTGTTTAAGGCTCTGTAATCAATGTAGAGTTGTCAATTCCCATCCTTCTTCAACACCAATATAATCGGGCTTCCGCAAGGAGAGGATTTGGGTCTGATGTGCCCCTTTTGAAGAAGCTCTTGGATATGATGCCTGATTTCGTCATTCTCCATCAATGAGCACCGATAGACTAGTACATTAGGTAGAGGTGTGTTGGGGGTCAAAACAATTGGATGCTTGAATTGGCAGTGTTTCGTTACCCCTATAGGTGAGGAGAAGATGTATTTGTATTCTTCCACAATCCCATCCACTTGCTTCTATTGTAAAGAGAGGCGTTGTGTAGAGGCCATGGATGTGGCGATGACCTTCTGCTTACTGCGAGCATGGATCAAAAAGAGTTCTCGGTCTATGAAATGAACTTGTTGCATTTCTTAGCAAAGATTAAAGAAATAGAAGTACGTGGCGCTACCTCTGGGATCATGTACAATTGTCTACCCAAAGTAATAATAACACTGTAGGGTCTATAATCATACACAACATGACACTTCCACAAATATGGTTGTCCTAAAATAACATCACAAACTTCAAGGGGAGAAATATCACACAGTACCTCATCCTTTAAAGGATTGATGTCATAGGGCAAATGACACTATTGGATGACACGAAGATATCTTCCTTGGAGAATCTATCTGGTGGTGTAGGGTTGTGGGTGTGGTGTCGTTCGTAGGTCTAGCCGCTTGACGACCTCTACTGAAATTAGGTTCTTATGACTACCATTGTCGACAATGAAATGAATTGGATCCCCCTTGAACCACATATGTAAGTGAAAGAGCCATTCTCGTTCCTATTGTTCTTCTGGTTCACTTGGCCAGACTCTAGTGGTAGTAACCGTGGCACTGGGTTTAGCATCGACGATCCTCTTCCCTCCTTCAGGATTTTATTCGAAATCATAATCAAACTCTGACTCAGAAGCCTTATGCTTGAAAATGAGGGACTTCTTGGAGAGAAATTATTTATTGTTGTGCCAAGTAATTTTATGGTATTCACACAATTTTCTCGTGTCCTTCTTCATCTTCTCATTTCCCTTCTTGTGTTCCTGCTTAGACTGGTTGTCGTGAGAGCGTACATCTCGACTTGGCCCCTTTTTGTGTGGTTTGTTGTTTCCTTTTCCATGATTTGACTATGAGGGTTTTGCAGATCCAGACTCTCACCCTTTCTACTTAAATTTCTGCTCGATCCTAAAAATGTATCTATAAGCCGTTCCCAATGAGGCAATGTCCAGGAACTCCATTTTTGTTTGAATGTATCTATGCAAAAAACTGCGGTGTTTGAGCACTAAATGATGCTTAGATTCTATGATACTGAATTAGGTGCGTATGGTATGGAAAATATTGGTAAAATATGGTATTGTCTAGTTCCTTTCTTGATGTAGGGTGGTCCATCTGGTGTACTGGTCCTTGCAGCTTCCAACAAGGTAGTATTTTTCTTTAATGGCATCCCAGAAGGAATCCCATGTAGGGGCCACTACAAACATTCTATATTCCTCCACATCCCTTTGTTCAGAGTAAGTATCCCACCAGTTTTTAACATGGGGAACAACCTTGAGGAGTGAAAAATTGATCTTTTCCCTATCAAAAAAATTATGGACCGAAAAATATCCTTCGATCAGATTCAACCATTTATCTACAACATTTGCATCTATCAGTCCTTCAAGTAATGGAATATAAAAATTTACCTGTACTTTCAAGGGGGTTGCATGGTCGCTTGATGAAGATGCTTCTCCTGTGGGCAACCATCAAAGGATCTGTGCGAAGTTGTCCATCATTTTGTTCCTTTGTCGCATGAGGGATTCCTCGAGCAACATTTTAATAGGATCTCCTAATCCATCATCTTTGTTTTCATCCCCCATGGGTTGTTGTCAGGCTCAGCACGATCGATCTTGTAATGGATCAATTGGTTCAAGTCCCAAGTTCTTGTACCTAGATCTTGTCGAGGACATGAACGAACAAAAATAAATGAAGAGAAGACTGCTCTGATACCATTGATCCGGATTCAAGAGTGGAATGAATTGATTAACAAACTGAATACAATAAACATAGGGATATGAAGAATTATACAAATATCCAATGAACAATATCTTCTATTAAATAGTGAAATAGGTTGAAACTATAAAACAATAGAATTCAAAAACTTGCTCGAATGGTGGTATCTATCTCTAAGAAGAGATGTGGTTGCTACATGCATCTGTCTGAGAAGAAATCATTACAATGAGGCTCTAGAGTACTTTTTGATATTACTCATGAATTCCAAAACCCTAGACATCCAAAAACCTAAACCTAAAAGGTGAAACGCTAAAAGTGATGTGGGCCCTATGGTTAAGTTGGTGTAATCTGGTACCTCAACTTCCCAAGGTCGTATCTTTTCCATACGAACTTCGTTTTAGGTGTGTGATAGCTTGTTGGAAAGGTCTTTTAGAGATATACACATTTCATCATCAAATTTTAACTTAGTCTATGGTTTGACTATGGTGAGACAAAAAAACAATGTTTAAGGCCCCAAAATGGCCCTGGAAGTACAACAAGATGTGTTGACATGAAAATATACAAAGTAATCCAGTTGGATTAGGAAAGAGGCCACCTGTATCCACTTGGAGGATGTGTGGAGCTTTATACAACCCTAGAAGTGTAGAACCCACAATTACAAAGTAGTACAAAAGAACATGTTGAACAAAAAATGAACACGAGGAGCCAGTTGGAATAGGTGGGTGGCCACCAATATCCATGCGAATCATAGTTACCATCATTCATCATTTCCTTAAACACTAGGTAGACTGTACAAAATGTTGAGTACAACCCATGAATTCAGCATGGAGATCTAATTGGAATAACAAGACATCGAGCTATTTAGAGTAGAGACTTGACATTGGTTGGCTCATTGAGAACTAAGAATTCCCACTACATTGTCTTCTAGTTTATTTTGTGTAGGTTATGAGAATAAAGAAGCCAAATAATCATTATGGAGCAGATGCTTCACAGAGAGTGGAGGAACAACGATGACATGGAAGACAGAGTCAATGTTGCACACTGACTTTCATCAAGAACATAAGTCTTGTAGCCATTTTGAAGAACATAGTAGAAAAATATCCTTGTACACAGTAGAGGACAAAGGCCTAGTGTCCTTTTTAAAGGAATAATTCTCTATACAATAGTGATACAAAGACAAGAAGTGACTTCCACAAAGGATATGTGATGGTGAAGAAAATGCACTATAAGTATCTCGTTTATGGATAAATTACACTCTACAAATTGTTCTTTGTCCTTACTTTTCGTTGTTCTGACCAAGATTAACTTATGAGGGTATTGAATAGATAAACAATGCAATATAAAAGAATCTAAGTCCACGGTATTGAATAGGAAACTAGGATGGTGAATAGATAGATGTAAATGGAGTATAAGAAGTGTTAGTGCATGCAATATTACTATGAATATGGAAATCACTAAAATTCAAGATTTGAAATCAAATATAGCTACTAGGAAACACTTAAGAGTTATTTCTAACACTCCCCCATAACAAGTACTTGTTGTGGATTAGTCATCTCATATAGTTCAAATTGGGCTCCCATGACATCTCTCTCTCATGCTTTTCAAGGAATACTCTCCCAAAATTGTTATACATTGCAACAATTAAGGTCATTAGATAAGATCACCTAGAGCACATGAAGAACAACACTAACCCATATTACATATTATGTGATACACACATCCTCACCAACATGCCTATTTCTTGTATCCAACCATATGGATACCAACATGCTTTCGCAAAGTTACAAAAACACCCTACAAGACCAACAATTCTACGATTATCCATGCCACATTGGGTCTTATAGTCATATTCCCTTTACACTTACAATCATATTCCCCTTACATCTTGCATCAACACTTTATAGTTAGTCCAAACATTAAGTGACATAGGGACAAGAATGTCATCGTAGTTTTTTCATACATGCACGTTTTCTCTAAACAATTCCCATGCAAAATATCCTCTGCAATATGAAAAATCCAATTTTTTTTCCAACTGAATCCTCGCAAATCCTTTTGTCTACCATTACACAATTGCATTGTCATAATTTTTCCTCAAAAATATCCATCTTATGCCAATCTACAATGCTTTCTACTTAACAATCATGAACTTTGTGTCTCCATTGCACACCCAACCACACTACTGACCCTCTCATATATCAAAATCATACAACTCACTTATCACAACTACTATCAAACCATATCTATTTAGCAACAAAAATAATAGCAATCACCATGGTAGGTAATCCTAACCTTCTTTTCACTAGCTATATTCCATTAATACAAACATGACCTCCACTTCATGCTCTCCTTGCAACTTGTAAACATGAACCATGCCAATAAGCACCATGCACCATGTACTAGGTTGTAACCTTCTCTACAACTCACAACTTTCCTCTCAACAATCTCTCACATGCTTTCCATGCAACTTGAAAATCATCATAAAAGCATTTTTTCTTATTGTTATTAAATTAAAAATGTACACGACACTAGGCAACAAAACCCCTAGCACAAACTAACACAAACATATATTCTCCCTTAAGCCATTGTCTCTCTCATGCCTTTAAAGAGATAAAACAATGTCCTTTTCCATAGATACTTCCACGGTAAAATACATAATGTACAAATTTCTAGCATGAGAGAAATCAACAATCCATAAATAACTAAAAAAGATAACTAACCACCTAGCAATAGATTTTTAACCACACAAGTAGAAACTCCACACAAGTAAAAACTCCATACTGAGAAACATCTTTATATTTCCATGTGCTCCCTAAGCACGAGGATGTCTTTAAATACAAAAGCTTCACGGAAAATTTTCCAATAACACTTGTCTCTCTCCTAGCTTTTCTTATACTTGAAAGTATTAAAATTCTCATGAAACAAATATACTTGAAAGTATTAAAATTCTCCGGAAACAAATATACTTGAAAGTTGAAAGTATTAAAATTCTGAGGAAACAAATATAGATTATAGTATATGATGTATTTATTTTCATTAAGTTGAAATTAAAGATTTTTACACATTATTAAAAATCGTAAGAAAGTAACCAATGTATTAGTTTTGGTTGAGTTGAAATTATAACTCTTTGAAACGATATAGATGCTGTTTTTTATTTAACTTAAACTAAAAATGATAAATCATTGCGAAATGAATTTTTTTTTTATTAATTTAAAACCAAAAATCACTCAGAAATGAAAAAGACTTAACAAAGTAACCAATGTATTAGTTTTGGTTAAGTTGAAATTATAACTCTTTGAAACGATGTAGATGCGATTTTTTATTAATTGAAAACAAAAAGACATTCAAAAATGAAAATGATAGATTTGTTTTGGCTAAGGAAAGGGCATTGCAGCTGGAGCGTTTCTACCATGTTTACAATTTATAAAGTCGAACATATATTTCACAGGGAGTCTCTTGCGTTAATTTTGTAAAGAATGTTACATGAACCGGGGAAACATCAACAGTGAAATATTGTCAAACTGAAGAAAACCATCGCAGACAGTGAAGGGCCGGGTCTGCCTCTACCCTCAACTCATACTTTCAACTGCATTTCCATGTCATAAGAGATGCAGCTGGTTCTGTCCTCCTCACTCTTCTCTTTTCTCGATTCCAACTGCTTGTCTTCATCCACTTTTGTATCTTCAGCGGGCCGGCTCTTTCTGTCGCGATAAATACAGTACAAAACCATCTGCCCGAACCCTAATGGGGTTCCCAAAAAGTTTGGTGCCTGGGAAGAACACAACAAAACAAATATATCGTTCAGCCGAAGTTCAATATGGCCGCATTTGTTTGATAATGTGAGTCACATGAATTTTGTTATATGTTATATGGATTGGTATGAAGAACTCATTCAATTTTGTTAACTGCAGTAGTATAGACAATTCAATATTGTATTACCATGATGATAATGTCTCTGCTAAGAGCACCATACACAAGCCACGAAGCACTTCCGAGGAAAATGAACAAGGAGAAATAGAAGCTGGGCATGAATTCCACGCTTTTGGTTTGAATTACCAGTCTCTGTATATATAATGACAACATAGTGTAAATTAACATCAATCGATAGTGGAGAAGCGTAGAGACTACTGCAAAAATAGACTAATGCAATGTAGAGATTACAATTATGGATAATGGAGAAGCGTAGAGAACAGCAGTCGACACTATTCCTGCAGTTCCTACAATGACCCTCTTATGCGTGTGAGCATGGCTAGAGCAAAAGCAAGTTACTGAAATAGTTGCAAACACCGCAATCACGCCCATAACCATCCTGCCCATATTCTTCTGCAAACAAGCAATATATAAGTGATCAATGAACATTATTATTTACCCACAGCCGAATGCTTCTCAGGATTGATATTAAATATAAAAAACAGGCCGTTTATTCCAGGAAGGGAATGAAATAAAAACTATTTTTTTCATATGAAATATGATCAGATAAAACCTTGCTCTTAGGTGGAGCAAAAGTGAGATAGATGCCAACGAAGCAGCATTGTAGAAGAAGCCCAATAAGGTTCACAACCATAATAATAACGTTATGCCACCCATTGCTAATAAGAGGCGACCCGTACAAAATGGAGATAAGGCAGTTGAAGAGTGCTATTGCATACGGGAAGCCTGAGAAACTCTCTGTAGTTCGGTTTTGTATCACCCTCTTGAACGTAGTACTGCTCAAGAATATATTATATTGTACACGAAATATTAAGGTTATATTCAATTATCCAGTGTACAAGTTCTAATTTGAGTCTATAATACAAGCATGAACAGTGATGGAATAGACATTATACTTACACTGGTGCACCATACATAAGCAAACCACAGACACTCCCTGTAATGTGAGATAAACAAGTTGACATTAATATTTACTTCATCAAGAACTTTACACTACCGTCTAAAATTAGTGACTACTGAACCAGGAATTACTATACTACTTAGCAAAGCAAGACATGAGATGTATATGTTAATGTGGAAACAGTATATTTGACAGACCTAAAA
Organism: Picea engelmannii; assembly: GCA_009831015.1. Classification (NCBI taxonomy): domain Eukaryota; kingdom Viridiplantae; phylum Streptophyta; class Pinopsida; order Pinales; family Pinaceae; genus Picea; species Picea engelmannii. The sequence continues at coordinate 136,251 of ML789559.1, forward strand.
TGCCAACAGCCAAACGCAAGAAATTGTTCACCATTTCTTTGCTCTCGAAACAGAAAATTATGTGTTTGCTGAACGAGGGAAAGAAGAAGAAAGCAATGCCTCTTGGCGAGGAGATCGCTGTATTCTTTTACTTATGAGAGGGTGGGCTCATATTAATACCCATTTTCTCACTTTCAATTTTAAATATCTTACTGTATGTCCGTGCACGTAGATTCTCTTTCACTTGGGGGAGAACAACACTGCAAGAGACAATATGGCAGCATAAGAAAATCGCAAAAACTGGCTAATGTCCCACCTGTAAACGATTTCATCGCTACGTTTTAAAGTGCGTTTTATCTTTCAAATATTCCATGCCTTTCCTTGCAAGTGTCAAATCAAAATGTTAATAAGCACACTCCTTATTTATTTAATCAGTATTCCTAAGCTGTCGGTGGCTTTGCTTTTGTTTATCACAGAATAAGCCATCCTTTTTCCTGAAGGGCCCAAAATTTTGGTCTTCATTGCTCCAGTATTCCTAAGTTTTTTTGTGGCTTTGCTTTTGTTTATCACAGAATAAGCTTTTTGCATGGATCAAAATTTTATTCCTAAGTTTTTTGTGGCTTTGTTTTTGTTTATCACACAATAAGTTTTTTTGCATGGATCAAAATTTTTGTCTTGACTGCTCTTCAAAAAGCTTTTTATTTTTTCATGGAAGGGTTTAAAATTATTTCCCATACAAATGAATATTAAAAAAAAAAAACTTGTTATATTTGAAATGAAAATTATTTCATATTTTTTAAAATGAAAGATAGTAAAATTTTCTTAATATATTTTAGTTTTTCAATTTTTTTGTTAAAATTTTTTTAGATTTTATTCTTTTATTGGTTTTATAAGTTTTATTCTTTTATTAGTATTTTTCACTTATATTTTATCAATCAAAAAAATTTCTTAATATGTTCTATTTTTTATTCTTTTATTTTTTTTATAAGTTTTTTTTCTTTTATTAATCATTTCTCCCTATATCTTAGCAATTAAAAAAATTCTTTATTATCTAGTTTTTATTATTTTATTGCTTTTGTCAGTTTTTTTTTTATTAGCTTTTTTCCCCTATATTTTAGCAATAAAAAAAAACAATTGTTAACACCAAATTAGTTCAAAGAAAGATTGTTATGTTTTTTATACAATAAGATCATATTTTTATGGTGCTCATGTATGCATGTATATTCCATATAGATTAAGGATAAAATGGTCATTTTTTTTGCTATCTGAATTTATGAACAAAACTTCTTTCTATTTTCTAGACTTGCTCATAACTATTGGTATCTTTGTGCACCACAAGTCTTCAAGGTACCTACTACCCAATGCCCATCTAATTGGTTTCTTCTCTAATATTAAGTTAATTTATTTCTAATATTTGTAACATGTACATATTAATTATTTCAAATAGCAATCTTTTTTATTTGAATTTCAATATCCTTCAAAATATCAAAATTTCAAATTAAATAACTAAGTCATTAATTTCAATATCCTTCAAGTCATCAACATTTCAAATTAAATAATGAAATCATTGAATATTTGGAATCTACTTTATGTCCAAAAACCATAAAAAAGTTTATGATAAAAATCTCAACATTTTATAATGAATAACTTATAAAAAAATCATTTTATAGATGGAATTTTATTTTATTTTTCCTTTTAATACAGAAAGAATAATTTATTTTAATATATCAATTTAGAAGAGTTTCAATAAAGTTAACCCTTCACATTAAAATATAACCCTTCTCTCTTCAAATTTGATCCTCTTATATATATATATATATATATATATATATATATATATATATATATAAAGTCATTGAATATTTGGAATCTACTTGATGTCCAAAAACCATAAAAAAGTTTATGATAAAAATTTCAACATTTTATAATGAATGACTTATAAAAAAATCATTTTATAGGTGAAATTTTATTTTATTTTTCCTTTTAATACAGAAAGAATAATTTATTTTAATATATCAATTTAGAAGAGCTTCAATAAAGTTAACCCTTCACATTAAAATATAACCCTTCTCTCTTCAAATTTGATCCTTTCATATATTCCAATAACAGTTCAAGTTTTCATATATTCCAATAACAGTTCAAGTTGAATCCTTAAGTCATTTCAACCGTAGGTTGCTTGACTTAATTCTCTTGAGTATCTAGACTTATTTTGGCATTAAAAAGCACGAGTCTCTTTTGTTTTGGACGCTTTACATGCAACTCTCAATTGGAGATTCGCTTTTGTTGTCTACATCATTTTCCTATATGCTCTTTCAGCAGTGATGACATGACATCTATTTAATTCTAGATACCGAAATCGCTCCACCGAGAGAAATATCATATACATGGAATTCACTTGCCATGCAAGTGCGCAATAAATCAACCAAAACAAAGAATATATACACTAGATGGGTACGATTGTGTGAAAATAGAATTATTCGTACTGAACTAAACAATCATCAAGACTAAAATTAGATAGAATTATGGATATTATAATTATAGTTGCATAGAATCTTTCAGCACGGGATTAAGCACGTCCTAAATTAAACCAAGCACCTTTCAATTGGGCGATGCAAGCCAAATGCTTTCGCCTCTGTGACCATTCAAGTCGTTGGTCTGATCAATGCGAGCAATAATTAACACTCTTAACATTGCTTTATAAACATTTCAAGGAATCTGCAAGATCTTCGCGGATTGTGCACTTGTTCTTTATGCCATTTATAAATTACAAGTTTTTCACTGTTCAACTGTTTAAGTTTTTCACTTGTTCTACATTTTGCAACGTACTTTTAGTTATGCTTGCTATAATGTGCAAGCACCCGGAAACTTTAGAGCGCAACTGTGTTCAAGATGTCACTTTGAAGAAACAATTCATAACACAATTTTATGGCATTTTTGGTTACTCTAAATGTTTTAGGTTTTTTAAAACATATGAAATCACAATTTTACATTGTTTAAATTTCGTTTTTAAATGTAAAAAAGAATTTAATTCTAGAAGATCCTAAATATGTAATTCTAACTAACATGGATGGAGAAATGTGTAGCCACATTTAAAGGATTTGTCTAACTGTTCTATCAAATGGTTTTCATTTGTGGGAATCCAGCAAAAAAAATCTACACAAAATACTATTTTTGTTGTTTAAAATCTATTTCTGAATGCAGAAATGAATTCAGCATGTTTGAAAACCCTTATAACACTTGGATTATGCACGATTTAAGTGCACTGAAATTTGCATTAATTACATAGTGACTTAGATTCAGTTTTACGGTTTCCGTGATTAGTACTTAAGCCAGTTGAGCCCGTTTTGTTGCTAAGGCCAATCGCTTAACTTGCTTCAACCCCAGTCAAGTTCTTAACAGCCTCACCGATAATGATTTTTTTAGTGAAGGTTGTCCACGTCCCCCGCATGAGCCAACGGAAAAGACACTCTCCACTAATGATTTTCTAATACTTCAACCGCAATCAAGTTCTTAACAACCTCACCGAGAATGATTTTTTTTAAGTGATGGTTGTCCACTTGCCCACATAAGCCCAACTGAAAAGGCACTCTCCACTAATGATTTTTAAATACTTCAATCCCAGTCAAGTTCTGAACAGCCTCACCGAGAATGATTTTTTCACTGATGGTTCTCCTCTTTCTCCCATAAGCCAATTGAAAAGACACTCTCCACTAATGATTTTCAAATACTTCAACCGCAGTCAGGTCCCTAACAACATCACCGAGTGATGTTTTCGCTGATGGTTCTCCACTTTCCCACATAACCCCACTCAAAAGACACTCTCCACTAATGATTTTCAAATCTTTTAACATTGCAGTCTTCTTTGCGTTGAGATCCAGTTTGGTCATTGGCACGGTGCTTTGCTTTGGGAATTGAAATTTAGGATCTCCCACTGGAATTGTATAGTACGCACAAAACAACTCTTTTACTTCAGGATCTTGTTACAGTCTTATTCATGGATGCTCAAAAACATGATACAGTTATGGAATTCATCAATATATTTGATAAGCATTGATCCATATTTAGGTAACGATTGATCGGAGCATTAGAAAATTTGTTACGCCACTTAAAATATTAATTTTCGAAAGGGATTACAAAATTCCCTATTGCACCTTAACATTGATATTGGTGGGATGAATTTCATTATGGCATTTGATATTTTGTTTATTATTGGATCTCAAGGAGCTTATTTCATATATCGATATTGATGAGATGATCTGCATTGTGGCAATTACATTTTATTAGTATTTTTTTATGTTACTTTAAGGGTATGAAACAAATATTTCTAATTTCATTCTATATTAATAAATACTTTCAAAAAAAATTGTTGAACTACTTTCCAATATATCTTTTCAATTAAGAATATATATTTTTAAGAGATATCCCTTATTTTTATTAAATATCTCTTTTTATATTTCTCAATATTTATAAATCTCCTATACTCCATATTCTCCACCAATATCTACAATATATTGAATTTATTTTTCACAAATTTAAAACTCCCTTCCATAAAATGTCGTTAATTATTCTTTCTTATGATATAAGAATCCTCACATTATGACATTAAACTATAATAAATCTATTTTAACTTTAGATTTATTAAACATGGAAAGAGATCCAAAAACTATTGGCATAAATATATTGATGCATACACATCTAGAAATAAGATGAACTTGCATTTTTAAACTTTATATATATTATGGGTTAATAAAAAATAGTTAGAAATCATGTTAAATAAAATTACCTTATATTTTTTTTATTATGATATGATTTAATTTTTCTAATGTTATACATATAAATATTTGTATAATTATTTACTCACAATAAATTTCTTATTATTTTATTTTTAGTTTTGCATGACATATTATATTGGGTTGAAGATATTAGGATCTCTTTAATATTAGATCAGTGTAATGATTTATTAATCCAACTCAAACAAAAAATAATGGTTTTTATTACTTAATAATAACCTATTAATCCTTATTAATAATATATCACATATTAATGACATGTCACACTTTAAACTTATAACTACACTATAATGATTGAGATAATACATGTCACACCTTAAAGTCTAATATATCCTAGATGTCTTCCATTTATAAGTTTTCCAAAAAATCATAAATTTCATTGTCTATTTTTCAATGCTCGCCCTATTTTGATATGGTGAGTTTATGAGTCCATGTCATGGATTTTATTAAAACAAGTTGCACAAAATGTAAAACATAGATAGAGAGCTTAAAAGCCAGAATGAGGAATCAATTGAGCATAGAACATCTATCATGGTTTGATTAGGTTTAGGTTTTATCATCGAGTGTTGTCAATTATTGATTAGGTTTTATCATGGTTTTTGAAACTAGTTATGAAGCTCTATATTGACTGTTTTTTAGTTCTCCTGGTTAGTCCTCATTCGTCCGTCCGTTGGAACCCCTCTCGAGGAATGTGGGCTGTCAAATGGAGGCGTTGCCTTCCTCCGCTAATTGCTATAGATGTTCTATCTCATATATAAAGTGTATCAATTAAGGTAGAAAAAAGACTCAGTGGTTGAAGCAGGGATTTTGGAAGGGGGTCTAGTATTAGACAAGGAGAGAATTGATTGGGGGAGCAACGGTCCGAAGGAAGGTGGCCGGACGTACATTTATATATGCACTCAACCCACCCAAGGAAGCAAGTATCCCTTTCCGCTATTCCCGAATCATCTCTCGGCGCGGGAGCATGCCTACTCGGAACCACCCTTCTATATGTGAGTGAATTGAATACCGATGCGAATGAGAGAAGGGACTAGCCTATCAAATAAAGAAAACGGTTAAGACAACATGCAACTCGGTCAAATCCTTAGAGTTTGTAGAAAGAGTTGCTTACCCTATCCCTCGCCCTCTTGATGGTGAGCGGCTCTACAACTCCCCTCTCCTCTATCCCCAGCTAGAGATGGATGAACGAATCCCACCCATACTGGAAAAGGTCAGGGAGATCGAAGAATTCGCTTCCCGTTCTTTCTGGACTGCCTGTTGTTGGAAGTCGGAATGCATGAGATGGACAGTCAAAGTATTATTCACCTTGGTTTCTTCCCTTATTAATAAGGGTGTGTCTGGGTATTTGTAGTAATGTTTTGGAGTAATTAATTCAATGTGAGCTTAAAGGTCTGTTTAAGCTAGCTTGTAGGGTAGGAGCGCCAAAGGCGATCCTTGTCTTGTGGATTTTTTAAGTATAAACTAGATTACTGTTCTTCCAGCAGCGTTGAAGATATCCTAAGCATACTTAATATCTTCCTTTACTTAATACCTAATATAAAAAAAAAACCTAATACATATATCTATTCTTATATATCTATTCTTTGTAGGAGTGTTGTCAACTCTTTTGATTAGGTTCTAACCATTTATTGATGGTTTGGATATCATCATCTACCGATTTTTTCCAAGGATTTTCATGGGGTATATCTATTCTTATATATTTATTCTTTGTAGGAGTGTTGTCAACTCTTTTGATTAGGTTCTAACCATTTATTGATGGTTTGGATATCATCATCTACCGATTTTTTCCAAGGATTTTCATGGGGTAAGGGGTAAATACTTTCAAATCTTGTAGGTAATATGGAGGACTTATACTAGTAGATTTATTAATGAATCATTTTGATAGGTTATACTGATACAAAATGGAATATGATTTTCTCATTTTCATTTTTATAATATATTTTTAAATATTTTTATAAAACATTTTTTTATCTTAATTTTAAATAATTGATATCTAAAAATTCAATATTTATAAGAAATATTGAAAATATTCAATATTTATTATTGAAATGGTATTTATATTTTTAGTGTTCACATAAACTTGATAAATAAATATATAATGAACTCAAAAAAAAGTTTATAGAATGTAATTTAAAAATTAATAATAATAATAATAATAAGTAAAAAGTTTCAAATTATTATTAGTAAATTTAAAATATAAACATTTTTTAAGAAAATTAATTTATTAACTTTTTTTAGATTTTTGGTCAAATAAATAAATAAATAAAATACTTTTTGACTTATCTAATGTAATTAATAGTTTTAGAATACTAAATTGTTAGAAAGTTAATGAAATTTCCTAAAAATTGTATTTTTATTACACAACCAAATTCTGAAGGAATATATATTTTTTGAGGACTTCACATATGCAATTTTCATCACCATATTTCAATTAATGAAATCTTCATCAATATATTATTTATCAAAATGTGTGACTCTTGTGAATGGCTCATTTGTCTATACATTCCTTGTTAATGGATGTCTTGTTGATGGTTTCCTATGTTAACATCTATGCACCATCTTATTCTATTTTTTAGGTGAAATAATGCACACTAAAGATATATGTTTCTATCCATGTCTTTTTTGTGACCCTCATTTACATCCACTTATATCCTCCATTGTATTTATTTGACCTAATCATACATCATTTTTGTCTTTTACATCCTTTTTGGCTTCCCTCTCCATCGTGTTTGTGACCTCTTAGCATGGGAGTTTCATAGCTTTTTCTTCAAAATAGTTGTATGAACTCATAACATCTTATTTGTGTTCTCATAATGTTCTTGTTACATATTTTTAGAGTTTTTTAACTTCTCTTACCATCCATGCTAGATCCTAAAGGGGTCTTTGTACCATGCTCTTTGCATCCTAGTAGAATTTTGGTAGCACCCTCTCATCCTCTTGGTGTCTCCTTAGTATCTTCATTGCATTCTCTTTTAATTTATTTACTCATCCTTCCAACATGTCCTTACTGTTCATTGTTTCTTACTTATGATGTCTATTTCATGATTTGTATAAGATAATGTTAGACCTTAGCTTGCAGCCTCATTGCATTTTAATAAAATATTTCTTTACAAATCTTTGGATATATTTTGGAATTCTTATCATGTCATTTTTTTATCATATTTTTCATTTTGACCTTATCAATCATGAGTCATTAAGGAGATGTCATGTTTATTTTTAACATATCATGTTTTTACAATGTAAACTCCATATTTTAATTTTAAAACATTTTGTAACAATACATTCATTTTAATTTTATGTTGAGTAATTTTCATTTTCATTTTTCATTTACATGAGGTAATAATATTTAATATTTGAATTTATTGATCTCAATGTCATTCTCATATGAGAAAGGATAATTTATGTATAAAGAACACTACTCTATATACTATAGTTGTTTGTTTTCTCTGTGTGAAGTGCTCTACTCCTAATTCATGGAAATGTGAATAATAAATTTAAAAGTAAAATCAAGTGTTTGGATGAAATAGTAAAATCAAAATAACAAAATCAACTATGATTAACTAACGACATGGATTTTAATATGTGGCATCATTACTATCCTTTAGAGGTTGAAGATTTTTTCAAGTAGAACTTTTCTACACTTTGTGGATGGAACCAAATGTAAACTCATCAATGTTAATTATGGAACTTAACGTAGTAGGGATATCAAGTGAGGCATGTTGAAGAGACATCCATTTCCAAGGATTTTTCCATTCCTTGTTAGTACTTGGAAGTTTTTTTATATTTTCTTATTTTTATATATGTTGTGTCATAATACCATCAGTTTCACTATCGCACCTATTGAGTAAGAATAAACCATTAAAATTAACGTTGAATAGAAAATATTTTATTTATCACGGTACACAAACAAGTGTAGGACCTAAGCCCTTGGAATAGGATTTTTTGAGTAAACTTCTCTAAGGCTATAAAACTTAACGTATTTTTCTAACCAGGGAGTGGTGAAACCCATTATATAATTTGTGTCCTCATGAGGCTCCGCTCACAACGAAGTTAAGAATGAGGTCACACAAAATTCATTGTACATATATCCCTCTAATACCTTCCTATCATCATAGTTATTTCTTGGGTTATATTTGTATCTATGGGTCTCACTAGTTCACTTATCTCCTTAAGAAGGAGTGTTTTTGATATTTCGAGCTTTGATACCCTGGCCATATGGTGGACCAAAATTGCAACTTCTCGCCCAATCATAGGTTATATTGTGGTGACTCTAGTTTATTGAAATAGGTAGCCATATAAGTTGCTTGCAGTGGTTATTCTGCAGGTACCCTGAGTCAGGTAGGGATAAAAAAACACACAAACTTTATGGAGGATTTCCTCTCTGGATGGATCTGATCGATTTATGTGTGAATCCTATGAGGGTCCTTATAATTGATTTTGTTACCGCCACTCTATTTTTCGGGAGTCTTATCCCTTCTTTAGTTCAGGAGGTCCCTTCAACCATCATATCATGTTTGTGTGCATTGACCTTTAGCCTTATTTAGGAGTGTTCTCTTTGCTTAATAGTTAGAATTAGGATTTTTTATTGTGTCATGATTTCTGAATGTGATGGTTGGTCGAGCCCTCGTGACTCCCTCGCTTAATGGTACCTATCCCATGGTCTCTTCTCAACCCGTGGGAATGAATCTTTTTGTATTTACAGGAAGTATGTCAAATCAAAGTACTCAATCAATACCTTCGGCCAATAATCATTTTTCATATGGTGTGTTAGAAATGACTTCACACTTGTCATCCTTTATTTCCACGTCTCATGTGAATCCTATTTTTGGGTCTGCGAGCATGACGCCTCCATATAATCATTTTTTGTTCGATGGGGGTCATATACCTCAATAGACTCCTATGGTAGGAGGTTGGAATCCTCCTTCCTCTTGACCCAATCCTAGCTATACTTTTCCAGGATCGAGTGCTCAAATGGGTGGTCCTTATGCTTCTTATATCTCGTCCATTTATCCTTCTTCCACTATGTCAATTCCTACAAACGTTTTTCTCATGGAAAAGCTCCCTCTGTCCTTTGGTGTTTCATCCAGGGGGAGTCTCTTTTATTGTATGGGAAACTCCCTGCATGAAGTTCCTTATCATATAGGAAACCCCCTGCATGGAGTTCCTTATAATGTCACTTTCTCCTCGAAAGAGGCTTCCTCGATGATGATGCCCTTACAACCATTTATTAATCGGTTTGGAGGGGGACACTACTCTACTGGGTAGGCCCATGGTGTATACCATAACCCCTATTTGCTTGCGATCTCTCAAAATCATTCTTTCCCGGGACCATGATCTCAATTTCCGCAACCAGCCACTGGAAGTCATGCTAGAAGAACAAGTCCAGTCACTATGAGTCATAATAGCATTAAGTCACCAACCTCCACTAGTCATGTTGGAGACTTGTCACCAAATTTTGCAAGTGATGCTAGGGACAAGAAACCAACTATTGCAATTCATGCTAGGGGCACAACTATAGTCACTTCCAGTCACACTACACAAACATCACCAACCTATGAAATTCATTTTTGAGATCAACTAATTGCCTCTGTAAGTCATACTAGGAGCATTTCACCGACCATTGCAAGTCATGACAGGGGAAATGATACGATTGAGAAGCTTGAACGTATAGGACGTAAACCAAACTTCCTTTGTAGACTTTGCAAAGGATATCACCTAACTCATTTTTTCCTTTCTATTGTGGTGGCACGAGAAGTGCATTCCTTCTATAGTGGCCCTTTAGGTTCTGAGTCGTCTTTGGTTTCCCAACAATCTAATCCTTATTTGGTTGATACAATGGTCATGCCGATGCAATATTTTGCCAAAACCACTCCTTTTGGGGGGAGTGATGCATCTCTTGATCATGTTGTCTCGCATCCTATTCAACCAACAGTCATGCCGATGCAATCTTCGGAAAAAACCACTCATTTTTGGGGGATTGATGCATCTCTTGACCATGTTGTCTCACTTCTTTTTCAACCAACGGTCGTTACGATGAAATCTTTGGTTGAAACCACTCATGTTTTTGGGATTGATCTGTCTCTTCACCATGTTGTCTCAGATCCTATTCAACCAACGGTTGAAGAAGTGGTCGTGTCAATACAATCCTCATTCGATCCCACTCGTCTCTTGGAGAGTGACAATTCTAAATAAGTGACAGTGCCAATGTAATATTCAACTAGTCCCACTCTTCTTTTGGAGGTTGAAGCATATTTTGACCATGTCCTTAGAATTTTTAGTTTTGTACCTTTGGAAAAAGGTATAATTCCACTCTCTTTGAGTATGCTCCCTCCAAGTCCTAGGATGGTTTCTTTTGATTAGAATGATCTTGTAGATCCTCACCTTCCTTCTTCCATTCCCTTCCATATAATGGGTGTTCATCGATGTATCGTAGATGAACGATCCTCTACAACTATTCTATCCTCCTTGGCTTGGAAACCTTTGGGTTCTCCCAACTTGTGTCAACTATCAGTGAGTTGTTGGTTTTCGACAAAAGACATGCATGGGATCCATGGCCTCCCCCTATGGGCTCGAGTAATATGGTGTTTCCTCTTCAGTACGATCTTATTATTTGTAATACCTAGAGCCCTATTTTCATGGATATTGATATTCCTTCAGATGAGGCTATCCTTGAAGCTATGATTTTGGATTTTCGACCTCCTCTTGAACTATAAAATTTACAAGTTGATTACCAAAAATGTGCTTGGCCTCGGCCTAGAAATGGTCCCTACTTGGAGAACTATTATGCATAAGCTGAAAGGATTTGTAGCCCTATGTACATATGGTACTTTCTGAGTCTTGGTTAAGATATTTTCCGACTCCCGAAAAAATGAAAAGATTGCGAACTGAAATTTTCTATTTCACCCTCGTTAAATGGTTTTGAAAGGACATCTATTTGTTATAAGTTTAACCATTTTCCAAACAAGTAGACTAATTATGAAAAATAAATACTCTAGTTTCCATTGGCTAGAAGAGTTCTCTTAGGTATTGTTTTATACTTTTTCAGGCCTAGGGGACTAACATCTACGAAAAAGGACACTTGTTGAGTTAAGTTGTAATCGCATCCCATTATCATTCTTGCATTGTTGAGGCTATAGTCAGCTCCTTATTTAACATTATAATCCTCTTTCTCGAGAGATTCTCAACATTATCCAAGTAGTGCCTTTCATATATCCTTTGCATCTTGACACTCCTTACCGGTAGAGGAAACTCCCCCCCGAGTGTCCATGCCCCACATGAATTCCCTTGAATTTAGCATAGGTGTGTTCCACTACTTGGAACTAGTTGCTTATTTGTGCCACCCCTTTCCTCTCTTGTATCATAGCATTTATTTTACTATGAAAAAATAAAAAAAATGACGAGTGGGAAAAGATTATTATCTCCTATTGACAGTAGTCATGTCACCTTTGAAAAGAGCACAAATTATTGATTCCATTTCATCCAAGGGTTGGGTTTAGCATGAAATTAGGAAGCTGAAGTCGTTACTTGGAGTCTACCCCTCCGACTAGTTATTCTTCCAATCCCTATGGAGATTTTAATGATGACTCTTGTGTCACAAACTTTTGTTAATGATCAGTATTAAGTCTATGTTGCTTGATTTATCCATCTGTCTTATGATATTGTTCAAAGGAAGTATAATATTATGTCATCCATTCATAAAAAATCTTGACTTTACATGTCGTCCAAAACCTTTGTGAATCTCAGAATCACATGAAGATGTTGTCCTACCTTGCACCCAAGGCCTACTTTCATCATTGGTAGGTAACCTTGAATCCAACAAATGACATCTCCATATTGGTCGTTGACTATGGGGTTTCCCTTGTGATCAACGAAAACAAATCTATTCACACATTGGGATTTGTGTATTGTCTTGGATTCCATTATCTCTATTGGTGGTTTCCTCGCCTTTGTCAGTAATTTTACTCATTGGATATTATTCAAAGGGTCTCTTTCATGTACTAATTACATCTAGTGCATGTGAGAGAAACACATGGTCATTGGTTTGTGAACATCCTATTCATTCGAGCTTCTCCTAATAATCAAGCTATATCCTTGTACCTCACACTAGATGATGAGAGATTCCTTACTACTCTCATGTCAATGGATCTCCTTCCATCAACTTCAACTCATCTATTATGGAATCCAGATCTAGAGTCCTATGAGTAAATAGAGGCTTGCAGTCATCAGTGGCAGGTTCTCCCACCATAAACAGTTAGGAATACATCAATGTCTCACGATTGATGGATTTTTCAAGTTTTCAACCGGAAGACCCTTATTCACACTTATTGAATGTACTCGGTTCCTTGACAGCTTCTTTCATTATCGTCGGGTTGTCTCTTTTTTTTGAATGGTATAACTTAATGAACGATAATCAAATGAAGTCTCATTGTTTTCGACTTCAACTCCTCTATTCACATAATGTAGAATTTCACCTTCGACGGATAGTGCATAAGACCTCTAGTTTACAGTAGTAACACCCCATATCTGCTATTGTCTTTCATCATACCAATACCTATATGACTTCAGCGATCATGGAAGATCAAATTCTACTCCATTGTATACACATATCTTCGGTTGATTTTGACAATGGACTCCACTGTGTATTTTTCATGACTATGAAAACCTATGGCATATGTCCACTTTGTATTTCCTATTCATGGCCATGAACAACTATTTGATATATATCCACATGTACTTGTAGTGTAATTCATATTGAAAACCATGTGTATAGAGTCAATAGGAATTGTACTATTCTCATGAGTAACTAGTACTTGCAACCAAGTCTATGTTACTCCACTTCTGGAAATTATAATGTATTATGAACATCACAATTACTCCTCTAACTTCACATATTAGGGGGAATATGTTATAGAAAAATTTTCCACACTTCATGCATCTTGCATTGATGGGATTCCATTTCCCTATCGAGACTTAAATTCCCCTATTTTCTCACTCTAAATTAAAAAATACATACTTTTGTCCATATATGCAACCTACAGTTAGACAACTTGTGTATATGCAGGTTTCTCCATTAAATTTTGCGCACATCGGGTTTGGTGCTCAAAAATTAAAAAATGTGTTGGGTTTCCATGCCATGTCATGATATCCATGATCCTTGGCCTTCCATATATTGGAAACACTCTGAATCGACCCTTTTATTCCATTTGGAGGCTATAAATTGAGCCATATCCAAGCCTTGAGGATAACACATCATTGAGAGGAAAGGCACTCTGGAAAAATTTAACCTCATAATTGAGTCTTCATCCCTTTGTCCTTGAAAGTATGAACTTCGTGTGTTCATCCCGCAAACTCTTCCTATTTTGAGATGGAGAACTTCACTGACTCATACTTCTTGTGACATTGCCTTTGTGGAGGATTGAGGTGGTGGAGGCCTAGCTGGAGGGACTTAGTTTCCTAGTTCTAATATGTGTCATTACAAAATTTTGTCACCTATGTGCTTGTGTTGATTACATTAATAGAAATAAGTTTTTCTTGTCCAATCAATATCTTGCAAATATTTATAGTACTTTCCATAAGAGTATTTGTAATGTATGTTAATGGATTATGCTAATTTATATTCTAACTTTATATATCATTACCACATGCCTGCATATATTGGTTGTTGAGGACAAGTTGCAGGTATACATATTTGGGTCGTGTTCTCAACGATGGTCTTCTTCGGATGTCCAGATGAGGTAGGGTTTTAACCTTCTCTTGTTATCATTTCATTTATATAGCATACTTAATATTAGAGTTGATTTATAGGTGTCGTTCCAGCCGCTTTGGTTTTTCCCTAGCCATAGAGAGATTTTCCTTGTAACACACACTAGGAAATCCTTCCCATGCAAATCCCCCTCTAGCGCTCCGACCTTCGTTAAGGAAACCAGAGGAGATACAAAAATACAATCCCACCTATGATTCACAAGTTTTATAAGAAACAAGGTTATATTTTCTTCCCAAAAATCAAACCCAACATACTAGAGTAAGACTAATAAAATTGGATGATAAAATGATTATAGAATAAGTATAATGAATGTCATTTCCACTAGTCCCAAAAATTATGCATGCATGTTCCTTTTTTGACATGTGGAACTCAAAGAATCATTTTCCCACCACTTGGGAAATCATTTCCCCTCCTTTCAAAACTTAGGATATAATCATGCCATGAGGACCTATGTTAATAATATTATATTATTTCCTTTTCCTATCCCCTTATCCTAGACCCTTTCCTTAATCCCTTATCCCCCCTTCACTCTCATTGAATTCAAGAAAATATGTTCTGTCAATATTGCAAAGGTTTAATATGTAGGAATGTTGACCTGTCAAGGTCCCTATTCATATAGGTGTAAAGTTATCTACAGATCAGTGTCCCAAGACACATGAAGAGGAAGAGGACAAGTCCCATGTCCCGTATGTTAGTGAAGTTGGCAATTTTATGCATGCAATGTTTTGTACTATACCAGACATTACACATGTAGTGGGAGTTTTGAGTAAGTATACGTTAAAACCAGGAAATGAGCATTGGGCAACAATAAAGGTTTTTTTTAGGTATTTGTGTGGGACTGCTAGTTATGAATTGTGTTAGTAAGGAAGACCAGGATTAGACAGAGAGTTGGACATATATGGCTTTGTTGATAAAGACTGGGATGGAGATCTATACCATAGAATATCTATAGTTCGATATGTTTTTAACCTATTTGGAGTAATTATTTCGATGACCAAAAGACAGTCCATAGTGGAACTCTCAACTAAACAAGCTAAATAAATGAAAACCACTCATGCAAGGAAGAAAGAAGTATGGTTACAGAGATTGTGTTTAGGTATTGAGTTGGTACAAAAAGATGTAAGGATAGATTATGAGAGTCAAAGTGCAATCTTTCTGCCAAGGAACCTAATTTATCATTATAAGACAAAGTATATTAATGTTTATTATCGCTTTGTGAGAGACATGGTTAAAGAAAAGAAGGTGTTTCTAGTGAAGGTTAGCAACATGAAGAATGTTGCAGATTCACTTTCAAAGTCTGTGAGCACAAATAAGTTTTCTTGGTGTAGAGAAAAAATGGGTATTGTTCTCGTGGATCATTGGTAAATAAATTATGTGGCCCACAATATCTAAATAAAACAATAAGTGGGATAATGTTGGGCATGTGTTATATTCTTTGTGCACAGTTTAGCGGGAGGGGGGTAACAAGGGTGTTGGATGGGGGTTGTAGCTCCACTTTAGGCTCTGGTTTAGCGGGAGGGGGGTAACAAGGGGGTTGGATGGGGGTGGTAGCTCCCTGTTAGTGTGACTAAAGGAGACCTGTAAGAGGTCCCCAAGCCGTGCCCCCCCTTAGCCCCCCAAGTGAAAAATCATCTATAGGTTTTTATTGAGGCGTTATTCTTGATATGGTTTGCCCCTTTGGTAGTTTTGTGGCACAAGGTTTTGTGGTCCATGGTCATGTAATTTTCGTTAAGGATCTACCATTGAATTCTAATCCTCTCTTAATCAATTAGGGAGTTTTCACATGCCACCATATATATATATATATATATATATATATATATATATATATAGTATTCTAAAAATTTATATATATATATATTCTTTTGTAAAAAATGGAAGATGAATGGAAGTTGTTGGTTTTACGGATTAGGTTTTGAAGGTAAATATATGTGTATATATTTATTTATTTTTGTTTTCCTTTTCTAACTTAAGAATTTGTGTATACATTACATTGATGTAAAATGTTTAAAACTTATATATAACTATCCATCTTTAATTATTTAAATTGTATAAATACATACATGTGTCACAAATCCTATGCTTATATAACCAATTCCAGAGCAATGCTAAATTAATTTAAATATCATGTAACTTAAATGTTTTAAATTAATCAAAAGTGAATTATGTTTTTGTTACACATAGAAACACTAAAACAAACTTAAATGTTTATATATATATAAGTTTATAACTCAAACTCAAAGGACACATATTTAGCCTCATGAAATACAAATATGAAATTAAGTTGCTTTTTCCAGTGAATTATGTTTATGTTCCACATAGAAACACTAAAACGAGATTTGTTTTCTTTAACTAGTTGGAATTGCTTCTTGAATTCCTTGTTGCTTCTTGAATTTTATGAGTTTGTTATGAAAGTTGAAACACTAAAACGAGATTTGTTTTCTTTAACTCGTTGGTAATTGCTTCTTGAATTCCTTGTTGCTTCTTGAATTTTATGAGTTTGTTATGAAAGTTGGTTACACCAATTATAATTGAAATTAGTTACACCAATTACGACATCAATTATTTATCGCAACTCGGACTGAGCTACTCAAATTTAATGGAGAAACAAACAAACAAGAAACAACCAAACAAACAAGTAAGTAAATACAATTGTCAATACAACTAATTTAAAATAGTTAAGGCATCTTAAATAAATCAAAATAAATTTCTTTATATGAAAATACAATTGTCTCTGTCATGCTAGCCAAGGTTGGAGGTACTTGGAGGCTGGTTTAACATTATGTGTACGGATCTATATAGGCAAGGCTCATAAATGGGTTTATCTTAGTTAGTGGGCTATTCTTGGTTTGTAAGTTGTTAATCTATTACTTATAGCCGGTTCCACTGGTATAGTTCTCGGGCATTTTCACGTGATATTTTCAATGAAGTTTCAACTAAATATGAAAAAAAAATTCAACAAGAACAAATAAAAAACGGTCAGGAAAAAGTAAATAATACATAGATGTGTATAACTTGAATCGTGCAACATGTCATTTAGATATTGTATACATGATTTAAATTAATAACCTTATCAAAACTAAACCCCACATATTATGTGTACACACTATGTGTACATATATTATGTATATATATTATGTATGTTATATTGTAACACACATAGTATGTGTGTTATATTGTAACACACATAGTATGTGTGTTACATTGTAACACACATAGTATGTCTGTTACATTGTAACACACATAGTATGTGTGTTACATTGTAACACACATAATATGTCTGTTATAATATAACACACATAATATGTGTGTTATTAACACGTACATATTATGTGTGTTACAATATAACATACATAATATGTGTACACATACTATGTGTTTTATAATATAATACACATACTATGTGTTTTATAATATAATACACATACTATGTGTTTTATAATATAACACACAATACTATGTGTGTTATATTATAACACACAATACTATGTAAACATATTATGTGTGTTATATTATAACACACAATAAAACTTTTTGATTGTGTTAATTAACCTCACATTTCTAACTTTCTTCATATCAGAATTATAATATCATAAAAATGAGTCATGTCATATAACACAAACATTTTGATTTTGTTAATTAACGTCACATTTCTAACTTTCTCAATATCAGAACTATAGAACTGAGTCATGTCATGTAACACAATTGTATAGCTTGATAATGTTTCATTGTTAAACATGGATCGACGTGAATGTCACATTCTCTAGTTTCCGTTTCGTCATTGCTAACGTTATACTCTCTAGTTTTCTAACACATACTATGTGTTTTATAATATAATACACATACTATGTGTTTTATAATATAATACACATACTATGTGTGTTATATTATAACACACAATACTATGTAAACATATTATGTGTGTTATATTATAACACACAGTAAAACTTTTTGATTGTGTTAATTAACGTCACATTTCTAACTTTCTCCATATCAGAATTATAATATCATAAAACTGAGTCATGTCATATAACACAAACATTTTGATTTTGTTAATTAACGTCACATTTCTAACTTTCTCAATATTAGAACTATAGAACTGAGTCATGTCATGTAACACAATTGTACAGCTTGATAATGTTTCATTGTTAAACATCGATCGACGTGAATTGATAATGTTTCATTGTTAAACATGGATCGACGTGAATGTCACATTCTCTAGTTTCTGTTTCGTCATTGCTAACGTTATACTCTCTAGTTTTCTATTCTTTATTGCTTAGTGTCATTTTCTTGTGCTTGTAATCTTTTTTTAAGTCATATGTTGTATATAATTTTTATATTAAATGATAAAATAATATATTTAAAAATTTATTTTTTAATTATTTAATAAATTTAAGTTTAAAATAAATTTATATATAAATAATTATTTATTTTTTAATTTGTTCATTATTATAATTATAATTATTTATGTCATTGTAAAATTTTGTATTTAATAAATATAAATTTAAAGCAAATTTATATATAAATAATTATTTATTTTTTAATGTTTCATCATAATTATGTATTTCATTATAAAATTTTATTAAATATATGACTATGTTTTAGAATTATGTTTTAGAATTAGTATAGTGAAAATGAAGCATAACACCTATACACATGACTTGGAAGTACACCAATCATAAAATGACATAAATGAATGATCATACGTATGCATTAATAAACTAAAACAATTTCATATAGAGTAGATACCATGCAAACAAGATATACTCCAACATACAAAACACACAGAAGGCATTCATGAGGCACAAACAAGTAACATCAAAACATGATTAAGGATGCATGTATTAATTTATCACAACTTAAATCGAATATGCTAGTATGCTCATTTTTGTTATTCACTCCAGCAATTTCAGGAACCTTAAAATTATTTAAAAAAAATACTTTCGAAAATTGATTGAGGATCCAGAACTTTCAGGAACCTTAAAATTATTTAAAAAAAATAGTTTCGAAAATTGATTGAGGATGCATGTATTCATTTAATCACAACGTAAATCCAGTAGGTTACTAAGGTTAGTATGCTCATTTTTTTTATGCATTCCAGGACTTTCACGAACCTTAAAATTATTTAAAAAAAAAAAACTTTCGAAAATGAAGATTAACATGAAAAGTTTTGAAAAGAGGGGTTCCCAGCCTTCGAAGATGCAAGTGGTTTAGTCCTTAATATGGTCTTTTCTGAAAGGAGGGGCTCCGAGGCCTTTCAACATGCAAGTGCTTCAGACCTTAATACGGTTTTTTCTGAAAATCAGATAGTTTACATGATATTGAATTGAGATAAGCATACCGATGCTCTTACGCGAATATTTTCTTCATAAGTGAAATCCATGAAGATTATGGGGAAAATGAGGGATGTAATATTATTTTTTTATTTTTCTGATAGAGTACCTTTTTCTTAAGTTGTATAATCTGTCATTCATTTATTTTTTTAATACTATAAAACAAATTTTTTTTTTTAATATTATTTTTACTTTATTTACTTAATAAATTCCACTGCTATGAAACTAAATTCCCTTTGAAATATATCATAAATTAACACATCCACATAATTGTAACGGATAAGACAGATAGAATTATTTAACCCTAATTCTAACATAATTATCATTCTAATCATATCCACATAATTGTAACTCATAAGACATATAGACTTATTTAATTCACAGACCCTAATTCTAACATAATTATAATGCTAGTATAAACATTAACCCTAATATAACCTTAACCCTAGCATAGTTTAACATTAACATTGCAAGGGAGTGAGTATAGTCTGATCCTATTAGGTGGCTCGAAAATGAAGCCGTTGAATAGCTGTAAGCCCACCCGTTGGAGTGTGAAATTGGACTCAATTTCCTTTATTGAAGATGAATGGCAGACGAGTTAAGTGCACAAATCCTAAATTATATGAACTTAAATATGTAATCTTACAAACAATAAAGATCCTGACAAAGATATATATGTAGGGTTGATCATTTGATAAGACTTGTTCAGGTTCAGTGGACACAGGAATATACAACCACCATGATAGATTCAACCAACATATTGGAACAAAAGAAAAAGTGAGATTAATGATAAACAAAACACAGAGAGCCACTCTTCCATTCATTATAATTATAGGTGTAAGAGAGTAAAATTACGGATTAATCGAAAGATTAATAAGATAAAATATGCAAAACAAACACGGTGAGACTATGCTCACTTCTTTTTTTTTATTCAATGAAAACGGATTACATCCTTGTATAGGAAAAGACTCGACCGAGTCGGTTACATGCAAACCAAAGACAACTAGACTCTTAACTAAGAATTGACTCTTAACACGCCTACAACTTACTCTCACAACTGGTGCTTACAACTGGCGTTTTCTCCATTATTTCCAAGTCTCCCCCTTAATGGAGAATGGATTGACTTCTACACCTAATGTCTCCCTAAACAGTTCAAACTTAATATTTCCAAGAGGCTTAGTGAAAATATCAGCAGCATTTTCACTAGTATTACAATACACAAGAGTTATTTCATTTGACTGCAACTTTTCTCGAACAAAATGATACTGAGCTTCAACATGCTTTGTCCTTGCATGAAAAATCGGATTCTTCACAATATTGATTGAACTTTGATTATCACATCTGATAATCGTAGGTTCCTTTCGTTCTTCTCCAACATCTTGAAGAAGTCTTCTTAACCAAATAGCTTCACAAGTTGCTGCACACAAAGCTTTATATTCTGCTTCAGTGGAAGACAAAGATATAGTAGGCTGCTTTTTACTGCTCCATGAAACAACCCTGGATCCAATGCTCAACGCATATCCAGTGGTTGATCTTCAATCATCCAGATTGTCAGCCCAATCAAAATCTAAATAACCTGTCAACTCAAATTCAGATGCATCTGTATATTTAATACCATAATCAAGTGTACCTTTTAGATACTTGAGTACTGCCTTTGTTTCATTCTAATGGATTTCATGAGGTTTCGCCATGAACTGACTTAACACACTCACAGAATATGAAATATCAGGTCTGGTTGTGGTGAAATAATTCAGACTACCCACCATTTGTCTATACACAGTGCCATTCACCTCCTTTGAACCATCATCACAAGAAAGTTTCACATTCTGCTGCATGGAAACAATAGAAGACTTACACTGATCCATTTTAAATCTCTTAAGTATTTCTCTGATATACTTAGTCTGACAAACAAAAGTTTGGCCTGCATTTCTCCAAAGTTCAAGACTTAGGCAGTAATGTAACTCACCAAGATCTCTCATTTCAAATACCTTTGATAACTGCTCCTTGATTTCATCAATTAACTTCTCTGCATTTCCTGTAATTATTAAATTATCAACATATAATTAAATCAATACTATATACCCCTGTTCATCAAATTTGGTATACAAATTTGGATCACTTTTGCTCCTCATAAAACCCTGTTGAAGAAAGAAAGAGTCTATCTTTTCATACCATGACCTAGGTGCATGTTTTAGTCCATACAATGATTTCTTTAACTTACACACTAAGTGTTCTTGCCCCTTTTCAACAAACCCTTCAGGTTGAGTAAGGTAAACCTCTTCCTTTAACTCACCATTTAAAAATGTAGATTTAGCATCTAACTAATGCAGCTTCCAATGGTACTTTGTAGCTAAAGAAATTAACATTCTGATAGTATTCAATTTAACTACTCGTGAAAATGTTTCAGCATAATCAATACCTTATGTTTGTGAATACCCCTTTGCCACCAATCTAGCCTTATACTTATCTATACTACCATCTAATTTAAACTTGGGTTTGTATATCCATTTGCATCCAATGGGCTTCTTATGTTTAGGCAATTTGGTCAATTCTCAAGTATTGTTTTTCATTATAGATTCATATTCTTCCTCCATTGCATTTCGCCATTCATCATGTTCATTAGCTTCATCAAAATTCATGGGTTCTATGACATTTGAAATGCTACTCATTAGGTCATAGTATTTATACCTCTCAAGAAGACGAATCTGTCTTGAAGATCTTCTCAACTGATTATCTTCCTCCCCACTTTGTGAAGATGTGTCTTCACCTCTAGGTGAACTGTGACTGCTTGAATTGTCCATATCACTGAGTCCTTCTTGATGTTGCTACTGTTGTCGATGCGGGGATGGTTGTTGTTGTGTGGGTTGTTGTTGTTGTTGTTGTTTCTCTTCTTTAACTCCTTCATCAAGAAGTCTTTGTCATTCCTCATGACTGTTGTCATCATGATTTCCTGCTTCCTACTCATGAAAAAGTACATCTCTACTTCCAAATACTTTGTGAGTAGCAGGATCAAACAATTTGTATGCTTTAAATTCATAACACTACCCAATGAAAATACGTTTAATGGATTTAACATCCAATTTCCTCCTATTCTCCTTTGGAATATGAGCAAAAGCCTTACACCCAAATACTTTCAAATTATGAACTGCGGGTTTGGAACCATACAAGGCCTCTAAAGGAATAACATTATCAAGACACCTTGTTGGACTTCTATTCTTTAAATAAATTGCAGTATTTATGGCTTCAGCCCAAAATGCATTTGAGAGATTCTTACCTTTCATCATACTACGTGCACACTCTACCAGAGTTCAATTTTTCCTTTCAGCCACTCCGTTTTGCTGTGGAGTGTGAGGTACTGTAAACTACTGTACTATTCCATTATCTTTGCAATATTTGTTGAAGTCCCTGATTTATACTCTCCCCCTTGATCTGAACGGAGAATTTTGATGGATTTTCCTGTCTTCTTTTCCACCATGGTTCTGAATTCCTTAAAGTACTCGAAAACATCATTTTTTCGTCTAAGGAAGTAAACCCATGTGTATCTCGTGCAATCATCAATAAATAGAAGAAAGTAAAATGCACCTCCTAAAGACCTAGTCTGCATAGGCCCACAAACATCAGTATGCACAAGATCTAACACATCTCTCTTTTTCTTATCAGGATTAGAGGGGAATTCATCTCTATGCATCTTTCCTAATGCACATCCATCACAAGCAACCTTCTCATTCTTTAACATGGGAATTCCTTCAACCATATTCTTTTTCTGTAATAACAATAAATCAGGATGATTGATGTGTCCATACCTTTGATGCCAAAGAATCTCTGTTGGCATAGCTGCAGAAGTCAGTGCATGATGTGCTTTGCTGGTAACATCAAGTTTGTATAGACCTCCTTCTCTCACTCTCGTTGCAAAAGTTTGGAAGTGGTCCACCAGATCCTTCACTATGCAATAATTCTTGAAGAATTCAACCTTCAAGTTCTGATCTGTAATGGTGGACACATAGATCAAATTTTCTTTATTCTTGGCACATACACCACATTGCGAATGTAACGAAGAGTACCATTCAACAATGTCATAGGAATGTCTCCATATCCCTTGATCCGATGACCGCGATCATCTCCAAGATATATGCTGGCACCATTCTATGTTTCTTTAAAATTAGCATACCAATTTTTATTACAAGTCATATGTACTGATGCTCCGAAATCCAAACACCAGGCATCAGAATCATCTGTTTCAGCAGATACAACAACGTTAGGCACAAACAGCCTAAGATCCCGTGAGTCAAAATTCGGGGGTTCATCAATATCATCACTAGCAATAAATAATTTGAAATCTTGATTTGAATATTTTTCTGCATAATGACCTGAATGTGTTCTAGGTTTATTTCTAGCCTCATCACTTTTCTTCTTATGATAGTATTTAACCGTATGTCCAGGTTGACCACAATAAAAACAACCCTTTGACTCATTCCTATCAAATTGCATACCTTTATTTGGAGATTGTCTTCTCTACAATGAATTGCTTATTTTCCATGAACCACCTCTCTGCCATGAACTGCCTCCTCTGCCTCTTACTCCCGATCTCCCTCTCGTAGATCTATTATTTGACGAGAGTGCCAATTCTTTACTCTGAGGCTTCAGATTCGCGCCCCTCTCTTCCTCTTGCAGCAAAATTCCTGTCAGTTCTTCAAAGGTAGAAGGTTTCTCCCTTGCTGCAAGACCTATTATGAACATATGATAATCTTCTAGCATACCATTTAAGGTAATAGTGACCAGATCAGTGTTGGAAATAGTTTCCCCTATATTTACTAACTTGTCTTTCACCTCTTTAATAAGACCCAAAAATGAACTAACAGATTCATTTGCATCCATCTTAATGCCTAGCAATTTAGTTTTCAGGAACAAAATGCGATTAGTGTTGCTAGTTTCATACAATGATTTAAGCGTTGTCCATGTTGCAACAGAAGTTGTAGCGTCTCTAATATGTGGAATTATGCTATCTTTAACTTACATGCGCAACAATACCTTTGTCTTATTTTCGCACTTCTCCCAGTCTTGAATCTATGTTGCTGTTGCACCGACAGCCGCATCAGGTTTCAGTTCAGTTCCCTTCGCAATGTTCTAGACACCATAGCCCTCCATGAGTGTCTGCATCTTGAATTTCTAGTTAATGAAGTTCGAGCCATCTAACTTGTTGGCTTCATTGAGGTAGGTCTCTGCCAGCGGATTCGTCATCACTACAATTTAGTCTCTGCAAGTGAATCACCAAGGATATGCAGCTTTCTGTTGAGTTTTCTCATGTGCTGAGCAGTTTGTTTCTCTACCTTCGGATACCACTGATCCATCTCAATCTATCTGCATGCAAACTACCGATTTGCCTTCACTCCACACATGCAAAATGTTGCTCAAAGCTCACGCATGCAAACTTTCTCATGGATTAGATGGGATATGGTGGATCGGCCTTCACGCTTCAATGCTCATGCAAATCGTGGGTTCCCACAAGATCTGAAATTTCACGCTATCTCTTTCTATGGATTTTCTCTCGGAAACCTTCAGGATTTGCCTTCCAGCCACGAACTCACGTGATTTGCAAGTAGACGATTCTCCACGCGACTCAAGAATCCACGCCTGCGTAGACAATAAACTTTTCCGCACATCTCGTTATAGCAGCCTACAGGAGGTCCGCACCTCACACTTCAGTAGCCTGCGAGAAGTCTGCACCTCTCACTACAATAGACTGCGGAAATCCGAGATTCGAAATTTTTTTGAAACTTCGAGTAGTATGTAGTCACACCCTACCAGAGGAGGGACTTGTGAACTTCAAGAATTTTCGCACCTCTCCCCGTGGCTCTGATACCAAGATAAAATATGAAAAAAAAACACGGTGAGACTATGCTCACTTCTTTTTTTTATTCAATGAAAATGGATTACATCCTTATATAGGAAAATACTCGACCGAGTCAGTTACATGCAAACCAAAAACAACTAGACTCTTAACTAAGAATTGAGTTTTAACACGCCTACAACTGACTCTCACAACTGAAGCTTATAACTGACACTTTCTCCATTATTTCCAAGTTAATAAACACAGAAAAATAAATAAATAAATAAAGACAGATATAAAAAAAGGCATGCAAATAAATAGAGAGAGGGATTTCTTGTTTTAATCTTTTTATTCGATTTTAATCTCTTTATTCCATTTAGGATTTTTTTTAGCACATGATATGGATTAAAAAATAAAAAAACGTTGATTTATTGGGCTGGTGGTGATGAGGAAGAAAAAACAATAAAAATTAATTTAATATATATTTAGATTAGAAAATAATTCATAATCACAAACTTATAATATATATAAGACATACAATAGATTTGAACTTGTTGCTTGTATTTATCATCTTTTAGCTGATAATGTATCCAACTCCAATTCTAGAATTGAGAGGCTAATTAATGGGCCTGCACCAATATTGAAAAGGGCTCATAGGTGCCATCTTCAAAAAGTTTTCATTTCACTCAATTTTTTTATTTATTTTTCTTTATTCTTTAAAGAAATCTCTAATCCCATGATACCCATTTTCATTTTCATATAAAAAACATCATACACAAAGCCACACATACAACCACAACACTTAGAAAACAAAATCATATACAAACAACACAAAAACAAACTTGCAAACAAACTAACCAAAACAATTAAATTCCATGTCCACTCTTCAACACAATTCAACACCAGCCAAATACAATATCAAGAAACAACTAGAGAACTGGATTCTGAAAATGGAGCTAAGCCACAACATAGACAAGCAACAACCATCTGTGGTCGAATATAATACCTCTTCTACAATTATGATACAGACCGCTCGTATTCTATGCCCGCTGCCGGTTATGGCAAGCTTTACACTATTTTAATAAAAAAAATAAATCGAAAAGCTTAACCTAAAATGGGATCCGTGGCAATGGGGCGTGAGGTAGTGCTTAATCATCCACAGGTTTCAATAAAGATTTGTTTATATATTAGTATTTGTTAATCAGTTGCTTAATATTTTCAATTGCTATCTATAAAATTAAAATTTATAATTAAAAGATCATTACTTATAAGCATTTCCATTAGATGAATCCCTATTGTTTCATACCTATTATTTCGTCATTTTTCCCATTTACATAAACTTTACATATTCATCTAAAGTTTAGTTTGACTAGATTAATCTATTAGGAGAATGGGTTAAAACATTTGCATATGGAGGTCACACTAGTAATTATGAAAAGCTATAATGTTTGAAGTTTTTTAAGTTTGGTAGTAAACGAGTTATTTTAATATTTGTAATATTGTATTTATCAAATATTTAGAGTGATTAAATATTTAGTGTTGTGAATTTTTTATCATTTAAAATAAATTTATGCATAATTTAAAATTTATAATTAAAAGATCATTACTTATAAGCATTTCCATTAGATGAATCCCTATTATTTCGCCATTTTTCCTATTTACATAAACTTTACATATTCATCTATCTTTAAGATCTAGAAAAACAATCAATTTTTGTAAACTACCATAATTGTGTTTCTCTGTTAAAAAAAAAAAAAATCTCATATCTTACATCCAAAGAGCGCCACAAATTTCTAAATTCCTTGCACTAATAACATCCAAACTTACAAAACATGGACTTGGATACTAAGTTAGAAATCACAAATGTACAACAATGAGGTACATAATAAAATTGTGATATTTAAAAATATTGTAATAATATTACATAACACAAACACATTATTTACATATATTTTCATACATATACAGAGGTCACAAGTTCAAATCCATAGGGGGTAGAGTATGTATACTTCCGTAGACTTTACTAGTCAAATCGATGGGCGGAGGGGGTCCCTTGTCCCACAATCAAGGGGGTTTCATACACCAATTTGGTGTGGTAAGGTCAGGGGTCCCTTGTCCCACAAACAAGGGTGTCTCATGCACCAATTTGGTAATGGTTAAGAACATTTGTTTCCTCCTAAGAGGTCACAAGTTCAAATCCAGAGGGGTAGGGTATGTATACCTAATTTGAATGGCATACAATAATGGTACTCATAGTGAGTTAACAATATCATATTAAATGATGGGTTTTATCTAACTGTTCTATGCTTTGGATTTTTTTGCCAGAATTTTGACATAAATATAAATTAAACTACAGTTTTTTGTTGTTTAAATTGTATTTATGAATATATAAATTGATGGAGCATGCTAAAATACCTCCAAGAAACTTTGAATTTACAAATTTAACCACTGAAATTTGAAGATTCAACAATTTCTTGCCAGATTTAAGATAAAATTTAAAAACTAATTAAAATATTAGGATTATCTAATCTCTACAATCAAAATGTCTACATCTCTAGTTATAATTTTAGTTGTTTAAAATAATTAAAACAGACATACGAATTATGAAAAAACATGCTTACAGTTCAACGAGTACAAAGAAAACATGCTCCCGGATGATCTGTGAACCATGAAAACAAACAATATACAAATTTGCAAAAGAGGTTAAAATAGTACCAATCAAATCGGATTTACACAAAATATTTTATTGGCGGATTTACACAAAATATTTTATTGGGTTAACTTGGGAGCATTTTTTTTTTTTTTTTTCAGAGTTACTTTTTCGACAGGTTTTTTGGTGGTTGGCTTTTACATTTCCGATTAATCTAAAATTAAGATAAGATTCTAACTCTGGTGACCAAGTTTTCAACTAAAACTACCCTAAAAATCTGACCGAATTCAAACCCATTTTTTTTACGAAAAAAAAAAATCTCTTTGCTCCATTCCAATATACTCCAATCTCTCCAGCCATGCAAGTCGAGGTCGAGGTCAAGAGATGCTCTATTTAAGAAACTCGTTTTAGTTGTAAAATTTTATTCAACTCTTCTGTCGCAAAAATATAAGTATACAAAAAATACATCGTTTTCTGGATCATTTATAAATATACGCAACATTCTGTACCAGTGAATAAACTCCTGCTTGCACTTGGCGACAAGACTCCACGCGGAATCTTTGGACGTCTTCACCAATGCTGAACATACTTGTTGTCCTACAAGAACCCATCTTCTTCCCACGTCAAATCTACACACTCTTCATTGATCATGGCCTTAAATGCCTCTACCGTTTCTTCAGTGATACCACATGCATCTCCCAACGACAGCGATTGGTTTCTCTTTCATTAACCGCAGCCCGCGATGGTGTTCAACCAGATTCGCCTACCTCCGTATCTCTCGAATGATCGGATTGCCTCCACTGGACAATCAGATCCATTCTTGTAGCAATCGAAACTGTCACAGCTTCCCATCATTCATTCAAACGCCAACCCATTAAACTTTCGAAATTAATCTAAACTGAACTTTACTTCACAGTTATTAAGCATGGACGGGATAAGAAAACAATTTAACTACAAATCTCTTGGTGTTTAAATTTCTGGTGTTAGAAGGTTCAGCAAATAGAAAAGCATGAATTTGTCTTCGAACCATGAAGTGTAGAGTACAGTCGACCTCGCACAACTAAATATCTGGTGACTCCAAAATCGAGAATTGCATAATAAATATCTTGGATTGTAGAGATTCATCTTAACACGGGCTAAATATGGGAATAAACGAAAGAGTGATCTCTCAACTTCTATACAGCTAACAAAAAGTTCAATCTCTAATATATCTAGACTGGCATGGCCCACGGCCACTGTTTGCAGAGGCTGAGAGCTGAAATTTGAAATTTTGATGACAGTTATTTGTTTTTCATGCTTGTCATTTGAGTTTTATTTCAAATTCATGAGTGTTTAATTGTCTATTAGTGAATGGATATTCAATTAACTATTAACACTTTATGTGAGTTATGACTATGGACTAATTAAATTTCAATGATTGGGAGTCTGGAACTAATTAAATTTTGTTTATTATTATATTTAATTTTCCAACAAACCTTTGTCAACCCCTCTTCAATATGAGGACTAGGTAGGTGACACACTATAGTAAACTAACCACCTAGAATTTATGACGGATTCAGATTTTTTATACCAGTAAATTTTGACTTGTGGATTTTGTATCCCCGTGTCAAATACATCTAAAAACCTAAAAAACATCCTGTGTAAAGCCAAATTCCCGGGGCTGCCATTTCGTGGTGGAACTTTATGTGCTCGTGCAGAAAAGCGTCGTTGGTGGTGTAAACTCTGTCTTCTACCTTACTTCCGGAAGGAATGCGCATACGTGCCTCTTCTTCCGATCCAAACGCTTCCACGAACAAGCTGAAATCCACGGCCGATCTGAGAGGGAATCCTCTGGATAGAAAACGATACACACGTGAATAATTTCTCTAAAAAATCAGAATGAAACAGATCAATTTCATCCACATAAAATATAAAAACGCTAAAATCATTAAAAGAACACCAATTAAATAAGGGGACTAGCCCCAGCCGTTACATTAAATTAAATATTATATCAAACAGTAAAACAAAAATCAAATTTAAAAATTTATTGATGTATGTTTTTAGCTACATTATGATAATTATTATTATAACTAATTTAATTGGTAATAGAATTATATTAGCAATAATCACTTTATAATTTCTAAAATTGGTTGATAATTTTTCTAAATTAATGGTGTGGATGGACATACATCAACTATTTTTATAAAGTAGTTGTAAAAGTAGTTATTGTTAGTTGATAGCCCATATAAATTGGGGACAACCATTAATATATTGATGATGATGATGATTAACGTCCACTAAGACCTAATTGGTTTATCGGACCTTAGGAGGATAAGTGATTACTTGTGATTCTTTAGAATTTTGTTTTTGTGCTTGAAAAGCATCAAGAGAAGCTTTCCAACATCACCATACTTTTGTTGAGTTAAGAGGTTAGGAAGGTTGGTAGTGTGATCAATATTTTGAAAATGAGATCTAAGTGTCACAAATGTGACACAGTCTTTCATCCCATGGTATTTTAGGAATTGACCAGCTCCAGTTTCACTATGGAGCTCGTGAGAATTTGTTCTTATCATAGCAATGCTTATTTTTTTCTTTACACTTGGCAAAACGTATAGATAATTTTGATCTTTTAGATTAGGGTTGATTACATCTTTATAATACCTTAATTTTATTTTTTTCTCTAACTCTTTATCACACCACTTTTTTTCCTTAAATTTTTATTTGGTGTTTTTTAATAGTATCTTTATTCTGCAAAATGGTTTGTTCCATGAATCCCCAATAGTTTATCCAAGACCGAGTGTCTTTATGCCATCCTCGCTTGAGTCGATGGTGGTTATGACTTGATTTGGAAGCAATTTTAGGTAGCCTCTTATCTTCCATGTTGTTTAAATTGTTCTTATACATGAGGTATCTATTCATAGCCATGCTCTCAATAGGGGAGAGGATAGTTTCTACGAGGAGGATGGGATCCAACGTATTTCCTTTAATTTTGAGATTAAAGGTTATAAAATTCTTTTGTATTTTCTCTATCTTTCTCCAGGATTCACAAGAGATACTATAGCCCTAGACTTCACATCCATAAAGAATAACAGGTCTAACAAGAGTCTCAAAGATGAGCTTCTTCTTATCCCAA
This sequence comes from Picea engelmannii, assembly GCA_009831015.1. NCBI lineage: Eukaryota > Viridiplantae > Streptophyta > Pinopsida > Pinales > Pinaceae > Picea > Picea engelmannii. The sequence goes on from ML789559.1 coordinate 167,705, forward strand.
CTCCAAAGTTCAGTTGATTTACAATTTTTTTCAGGCCCATAATAAGCTTTCCATCCCCCAATAATCCTTTTCTTAATGCTATAATTCCAATTAAGCTTGTCCTGAATATCAATTCCATGATATTTGTATGAATTCACTTCTTCCATGTTGTTGTCATATACAAAGTTATCATAAGGGAACTTATTGGATTTAATAATCATGACCTTAGTCTTATCAGTATTAACAGCCATACCCATATTGGAGCAAAAATCCTTGAGGATTCTTAGTTGGTTTTCAAGATCATGGGGACTCCTTGCCATAAGAATGATATCATCGGCATAAAGAAGAAGATTGATGACTATACGAGTGAGAGTAGGGCTGACACAACCTGTTTTTTCCAAGCATTCTTCTAATTTATCAATGTATATGCCAAAAAGGGTAGGGGACAAGGGACAACCTTGTTTGACTCCAATATTGCATTTAATCTCTTTTGACTAACCCTCAATATTTTTAAACTTAGCAATAATGTTCACATACATCCTTATTGTAGCAACCCTCAACTCTAGAGGCACTTTTATCTCTTCCAACCTATTCCAAAAGTTTTTCTTAGGAATATGAATATATATATATATATATATATATATATATATATATTAATGTATTTATTAATTTAAAAAAAATATGAGAATTAGATATAAAATCTCAAAAAAAAGTTTTTCTGAACTTCTATTAAAAAAAATAAAATTTCAAACCATGTAGGAGCATAATAGGAATAGCATCTAAATGTCAATGTATTTTTTAATCTAAAAAAATATTAAAAAATAAGAATTAATATTTCTAACGTATTAATATATTAATAAAGTAATACATTATTAAAATAAAAAAAATTGCATTCCATACATTAAATGCAATAATAAATACATTACTAAAAAATATATACATTAAAACATTAAGTTTTAATAATAACAATGATAAGACAATACATTAATATCTTAGTACATTAATATATTGCATATTACATTAATGTAATATATAATAATAATAATATATAAATGTCATATATAGATGAAAGTAATTAATTTACATTATAGTAATGGATTTTTGCTTCAATATGGGTATGCCTCTTAATATTGATAACTCTAAGGTCGTGATGATTAAATTCAATAAGATTCCTAACTCTAAGGTCGTGATGATTAAATTCAATAAGATCCCTTATGATACCTTCGTATATGACAACACCAACTTGGAGGAACTAAATTCATACAAATATCTTGTAATTGGTATTCACCACAAGCTCAATTGGAATTATAGCATTGAGAAAAAGATTATTGGGGGATGAAAAGCTTATTGTGCTTGAAAACAATTGCAAATCAATGGATCTTTGGAGTTGGGATAAGAAGAAACTCCTCTTTGAGACTCTTGTGACACCTATTATTATTTATAGATGTCAAGTTTGGGGCCGTAGTATCTCTCCTGAATCCTGGAGAATGATAGAGAAAATACAAGATAATTTTATAACCTATAATCTCAAAATTAAAGGAAATATGCCCTCTCTCCCATTGACAACATGGCTATGACTAGATATATAATGTATAAGAACAAATTCAACGGCATGGAAGACAACATACTTCCTAAAATTGCTTCAAAATCGATTCATAACCACCATTGACCTAAACAAGGATGGCATAAAGATGTCCAATCTTGGATAAACCATTGCAGAATCATGGAAGACACTATTTTGATGAATAAATATAATATTAAAAAAAATTCAAATCAAAATCTAAGAAGAAAATGTGGTGTGATAAAGGGTTATAGGAAAAAACTATATTAAGGTATTATAAGGATGTAATCAACCCTAATCTAGAAGATCAAAATTATCTATATGTTTTCCCAAGTGTAAAGAAAAAAATAAGTATGGTTAAGATAATAACAAATTCTCACGAGCTCCATTCCTAAAACCCCATGGGATGAAGAGTGTGTCATCTTTGTGCCACTAAGAAGGTTGAAGATGAAAAACACTTTCTAGTAGATTGTTGAGCCTATAACCATATTAGATCTCATTTTCAAAATATTTGTCACACTATTAACCTTCCTAACCTTTTAACTCAACAAAAGTATGGTGATCTTGGAAATCTTCTCTTAATGCTTTTTGGGCAAAGAAACAAAATTCTAAATAATTCCAAGTAGTCACTTACCCTTTTAAGGTAGGAGAGACCAATTCAGTCTTAGTGGAAGTTAATCATCATCATCATAATCATATTGATTAATACATTAATAATGTAAAGTAATAATCAATTAATTAATTATTAATTTATATATTACTAAAATATTAATACATTCATAATATAATATATTATTATATTAATTTAATGTATAAATTAAAGTAATAATGGATTAATGTATAATGTTACATATTATATTAATGTATAATGTAATAATGGATTAATGCATTCATATATTAATTAATTACTATTGTATTAATCTTGTTAAATTATTAATACATTAATAAAATAATACATTATTAAAAAATTGCATTTGCTACATTAAATGCATTAATAAATACATTACTAAAAAATTGATACATTAAAACATTAAGTCTAGATACAATGATAAAGTAATATATTAATAAATTAGTACATTAATTTGCCATGGCGGGCGGTGAAGAGATAATTGAGTTCGTTGATGCTTACTGGTGCTCAGTGACTAAATGGCATGACAAAAGAAAGGATGTATCTGTTCCCGAATGTGTAGTCCTATTGGTGGTAGTGTGGGTTGTGGTAGTGTGGGTTTCTTGGTTCCTTCAATCTTTCTTCAATTGATGCATTCTATTGTCTTTCTCCCTGGCTGGATCCTTCCTTGTTCTTGGCTGTAAGCAACACAACAGTGGTTTCTGGCTCAGCATCCTCCTTTCAGCAGTAGTAGTTATTCCTAGATACAATGATAAAGTAATACATTAACAAATTAGTACATTAATATATATAAATTAATGGTATATTATGTATTGTATTAATTAATATAATATATAATAATGTAATATCATGTCTAGTGGCCAACGGACATATATATAGTGTCATATCACGAGTTATATATATACTGCCATTGCCCATCTCGGTAGTCATATTATATATATGTGTGTCTCATGTACACATTAAAATAATAAATTTGTATTTAAAATATATTGATTAATACATTAATAATATAATATAATTAATTAATATATTATTAAAATATTAACACGGTAATAATGTAATACATTAAATATATTAATACAACAAATACATTAATAAATATATTATTAAAATTTTAATACACAGATAAAATAATATATTAATAATACATTAATAAAATAGTGAACTAAATGTATGTAATAATACATCAATCAATACGTCTATTTAATGTATAAATTACAGTAATAATATATTAATGTATAATATAACATATTAAATTATTAATGTATTCATTCATTTATTAATAAATTAGTAATGTAATGTAACATTATTAATATATTAACATATATTAATAAGACAATTATGTATTAATGTGTTGTATAAATTAAAGTATTAATTTATAATAGTGTATAAAGTAATGTATGTATTAATTGATTGATAAATTAATAATATAATATAACATTATTGATCGAAAAATTAGTCATTTATTAATAAAAACATTGAATATATTAATACATTATATTAGTAATTAAATTACTAACTTATTAATATACAAATAATCTAATTTATTAATAATACAATAATAAAGTAGTAATACATTGAACTTAATGTATTTAATAATACATTATTACATTACTATAAAGTACAAATTAAATAGCTAATACACTAATGTATAATCTAACATATTAAACTCTTAATACATTAATAATTTATTAATACATTAAAATATATATAGATTCATTGATTAATAAATTAATAATGAAACATTATTGATACATTAATAACATATCAACTTAATGTATTTAATAATACATTATTACATTACTATAAAGTACAAATTAAATAGCTAATACACTAATGTATAATCTAACATATTAAACTCTTAATACATTAATAATTTATTAATACATCAAAATATATATAGATTCATTGATTAATAAATTAATAATGAAACATTATTGATACATTAATAACATAATGATATGTTAATGTATTGTATGAATTAAAGTAATATTTTGCAATATTGATTGATACATTAATAATAATGTAATGTAATAATTAATTTATACATTAATAATTTAATACATTTCTAAAGTAATAATACATTTCTAATTTTAAAAATTAGTAATACATTAATTAACATTGCTAAAGTATCCTCGGATGGGGTGACATGCAGCGATGCCTTGCCACATGGCTCAGCATCAAGCCACAGCTTAAATGTTGTAGGTCGCTCCCCATCCCTTCAACAATTAAGATGGTAGCAGGCCATAACAGCAGCTCTACGGAGGTGGGACTTCTCCCTCGCAGGAACCCACTAGCACAGCCAACATTCAATATGACAGAGATAAGAAGGAGCCATGCAATGTTGTCCCACGAAAACTTGAAAGTTAGGACGCCTCGATAGAGCTGGTTCATTTTCGTTTTGGACCTCCCCGCGAGTTGGGAGCTCTGGTGCAGTTTCCTCTGTATCTCCATTCACCCCTCCTCTGCAATGAAAAGGAAGTGAGGGAAGCCTCATCGAGGCTCAGCTTGGTACACCCACAAAGCGCAGCGACAGAGAAGACAGAACCTTGAGCGTGCTCTGTCGATGGCGACTTCTATCCTCCGGCAGAGAGCAAGAGTCGACCACTTGGCACTCCATGCCACTATAGTCAATTCCGTGACAGAGCGAAGCACGCACACCCTTGCAATTGAGCCTGTTGCACAAGCTAGAAGCTATCTGAAGGGAGAGTATGAGGAAGAGTTCCCAATTTTCTATGTCGAAGAGACTCCATGCCCAAAGGATTTCACAACCACCTTGGAACCTCAAGCTAATGAGCCTGAAACATAGGCTGGAAGCACTCTGAAGGGAGAGCCTGTAGAAGAGTTCCCAACTTGCTATGTCGGAGAAATATCATGGCCGGATGACTACATCCCCACCTGCCATGCTGAGAAGGTAAGGAATGATGATGAGGCTCTGAACAGTGCCTGTGCAGGGATGAACATGGACGAGGCTAGAGCTAGGATGAACGTGGAAGTGGGAAATGAAACCTTCGGCGAGGCAACAACCAATGATTTGCATGGTCCACTCCTCCGTGCAGAGCATCTGGATCTCGTGTTCGAACTACGAGGCCATATGGCAGACCAGGAGCACAGATCCCTCCTCATGGGACAATTCTTGGACTTGCTCCTTGACACGTACTCCAATGCTCTAGAAAAGAAGAAATGTCCAATGTGTGCGCAACCATTTTTCATCTCAGCCAGATCTGCGTGTCAAAAGGGAAATTACGACAGGTCACCGGGTATTTGAGTTTTCCTATGCTAGTCTGGTTTTTCATCATGCCGTTGTTCAATGTTAACTCGAACTATGGCCATCTGTCCTGGTTTCCTTCGGGCAGGACAAATGGGAAAGCAGTCTCTAGCCTATCTTCCTAGACATATTTTGCCCCACATTATGCTGGTTTCCGGTAAAACAACAACATATTTGGTGGCACATGATGACAATATCTCTGTGTATTTTTTTCTATGTTTTTCTGTCAACTTAATATAGCATGTACTATCTTTTTTACTTAAAAAAAAAAAAACATTGCTAAAGTTTCAATACATTAATAAAATAATACATTATTAAAATTAAAAAAAATCATTTTCATTAATTTTATGTATGAATAAAGTTTTAATACAATGATATATCAATATATTAATAATGTGTTAATAAAGTACTAACACTTTTACTGAATGACTTTAGTAATATATTATTAAAGTA